>VZTA01017989.1:53461-148363 GCA_013398855.1 Mohoua ochrocephala | reverse complement strand
CCTTGGTATATGCAGAAGTTTCATCAACCACTGTAAATACAGAAAGCTTTTCTGTGAGGCCGGTCTGACATCATGACACTTTTCCATGAGGTCAGATGCATTATGGCTGCTTCATAAAACAGGCAAGGAGTTGATGCATGAGTGTTACCAAATTAGCATAAAAATCCAACGTGAGCTTTAGGGCCCTGTTATATTACAGCCACTTGTTACCACTGTGGCAAGGCCAAAGGTTCTTCAAATATACATCATTTGTGTACACATTAAAGTGTGCTCTTTATAAGCTAAGCAGAGGGATCTTTATGGAAATTAAAACTCTTTATTTCTCATTTAAATGATGATGAAACCTAGATGCCAGGCCAAAGAACTGTCTGCGGCCAATAATATTTAAGATACACGCTCAAATCAAAGTCCACTTTGTATAGCTGGGATGTTCCTTAAGCATTGAAATTGGCACTGATATTCTAAGTACATTTGTTTTTAAATGGCTTAATGGAGTCTTTTAAGGAAGAGAATCACCTTCAGGAAATAAATCTTAGTCTGTACTGCTTTGGGCAATGGGAAGAAAAGGTTTAGAGCCAGTTTTTGATGCTGTTTCTCTTCCTACCAAGTTGTCAGTCCATGACTGCAGATTTTCCTCACCAAAACTAAGTCCCAGTGAGTCTGGGGGAGCACAGCAACTCTCTAATTTATTTGTAGGGATTTTTTTTTTTCCCTGCTGGCTAGCTGTTATTACTGTGGAGATTTGCTCCTCAGTAACCTGAATCAATAGTTTCATTAATGTAGAGGAGGCAGTTCGTATCACCTTTGGGTTAAAAGTGGCTCTTTCCCTAGTTTATTTTGCTTAGACACATAAAAAAACCCATTTTGTACAATAATAGCAAAAAAAAAGAGATTTTCACAGGCATTTATGTGAAGCTAGGAAGTAAGTAAAGAATATACAACCTTAAACAGCAGGATGTAGCAGAATAGGACACTGAACATGATTTTGTTACATGGGTACAGCTGCTCATGACTGAAGGATCATTCTTTCAAACAGTCCTTTCTGTTACAGTTCTGTGGACACTGCACTTGCTTTTCCTGTATTCATCAAACTCCTCCATTGTGCTGTTTGCTCAGCCCAGTAATCACACTGGAAAAATGAGCTTCTCATACTTTAACTTTTCAATAAGATAAGTTATTGGGGCAGATGCGATGAAAATTTAAAGACTATAATATTGATGAATGGCTCTATTTTTGTTTTCTTTCCTTCAGTCTTGATTTCTGTTGGAATTTTAATCTTTTTTTCAGGCAGTGAACCTAAGAAGTTAGACTGAATGCCTTTTTTCCTTAAGATATACATTTGATCCACAGTAAGATAGTTATGTTGCACAGTCTGCTTGCATTGACTCAATCCCAGCTGTTTGATTACCCTGCCCCATTGTTTATTTTCTGTATTAGTAACAGTAAGCCCAGTATTGATTGGCTTTTGCAAGCAGACCAGACTGCATCCTGCCATTTGTATGCGCACAGTCGAAGCATGGTTAAGTATTTTCTCCTTTTTTTATGGTCTCTGCTTGCTCTCCTGTTTCTTGTACGTGTTCAGAAGAAAGGGGAGCTTGATGATGCTCCCCTTCCCAGTGTGTGGGGGTTTGGCTCAGATGCTGCTGAGTGCCTGGGAGGGGGAGGGTTGGGTCACTGCTGACTGTCCTTTTGCACACAGACTGTCCTGGGCACTGCAGACCACTCCAACACGTCCTCCTCTGGAGTTCTAAGCGTGGGCACGGCCTGTCAGGCTGCTGCTGCTGTCACACATAGGATGAGAGTGTCTTGCTCTGTGGCTAAAGCAAGCTCCACGGCACTGCTGCACTTTGGAGTGTAATGAATGGTTCAGAGTGGCTGAGCCCTTTGGAGATGCTCCCATTCCACTGCTGCATAACTGGAATACACTGCCAGCCCCCTTATTTAATGGTATATTTGGATCCTAATGGCATATTTGGATCCACTACCCTTCTAAGTTGCTTCGTCGATGCTCAGGCACCCTAAGCCTGCCATATTATGTTTTCTTTGCTTTGTCGAACCCTAATCTCTATGGATTTTAACTCTTCAGAATGATGTCAAGGAAGATTATAATCAAGATGCTATAAGTTTTTGCTCCCTCACCCCTTCATTTTTCAGTTTAAGGCCATTTTTTTCCATTATGCTTTCCTTTTCACCTTCCTTTCCATTAGTCTTTCATTTACTGATAAAGAAGCATCAGACCTTATTTGAAATGACATAGTCTTCAAATAAAATTTTTTTACCTATCAGAGTGAGGGCAGCAAACATTGGATGTGGGTTTATAGCTCAATAAACCTAGACAGTGTATTGGCTAACTCATCAGAAACCAAATCCAGATAAATATTTTAAACTTGCTGAGTTTCTTGGCTATTTGGATCTAGTGGCTTTGTATTGTCCCTTCAAAAAATGGGGGCTTGCTTCAGACTTGCAATCTCAACATGTCTGGCTTTTTTTTTAGAGGAGTTCTGCTCTAGGGTTTGGCTCAACTGTACCTATTGCACATTCCTTGCCAGCCTGTAATTAGACCGACTGCTTAAATGCTGAGTAGCTTTCTTCTGTTTACTGCTCATATGGATTAAATGTGCAAGATTTCAATAGAAGAATAGAAATGAAGTGACTGCCTAGCTCTGGATTTTCTCCATCTTCCCTTGATGCACTAATGAGAATCAATTGCAGTTGCTTATTATTTTTAAATAGCAGTTAATTTGAGACAATCTGATTCACCAGCTCTTTTCATTTTGCTGATTTGATTTCAGCCTTCTGCCCATCTGGGCCAACCTACGTGTAATGTTCAAAATCCAGTGCCTAAACTCATTGGTGCACATAACCAAAGTCAAAGACAGCCTAACCACCCAGGAAAGCCCTGTCTGCAACAGTGTACTCCAACCCCCTGTTTTCTTATTGCTAAAATCCTCAGTGAGAGAAGGGGCTTTACTTTGCAATTAATTCTCTGTTGTGCCTGAAAGAGAATCAGAGTGATTATAGAAAAAAACTCCTCCTTATCCATTCAGTTCTCTGCATGTTCAGATGTGGTGATAGCATCTCAGACTGTGGAGTTGCAAAGTCAGAGAAATGGTTTCCTGAGCAGATGAGTTTATTCTGCCTGGGGATGAGCTGGTGGAGCCCCACGCTCACCGTAGGAACTGCAGAATTAATCTCTGTGAAGTCATGTGGCACTTCTAGAAATGGCCTTCTGGTCAAACTGCTGCATCTGTGCAAATCCCCTTGACAGCAATAAAGAATCCTGAAGTAGGATTGTAGGCTAAGCTATAAGCTCTTTAGGTTAGGGCTAATATCCTCCTGTAATTATTTAAAAATGCTTTTTAGATTTATAGCTTCATGGCAATGTCTGGGGTAAAAAAAAAAGGCTACTCAGGAGCTGGTAGTGGATACAGGGTCTGTCTATAGATATGCAGCAGTGGCTGTCACTGGTTCCTACAGAGGATGCGTGCTGTTATCTGAGGAAGAAAAAGATGTATTCTCTGAAAAAAGGGCTGGGTGAGGGTTACTAGTTCCTAACGGTCTCCCCACATTTAAATCCCTGGTAATTTCTGTTCACAACTTGTTAAACGCTTTTCGTTTCATGGCAAAAAAAGATAGGATAATACACTGAAAGTACAGGGTGGTTGTATGTGATGAAACATTGCTTTCTTTCATTATATACACACAGGGAAGTTGAAATGTTATTTGTAGAGGATAAAGGTGAACTTTGCTCATGATTTTATGAACTTCTTTATTGCACAGTCCTCTTTGTGCAAACAGCACTTGACACTCTCTTGCCTTTTGTTATTTCCAGCAGATTGGAGTCATTTGTTTTTCAATGTTGAACTGTGACAGAGCAGCAGGTGTTGAATAAAAGGAATCAAGATCACTTTTGGGTTTTGTGATCAAATATTTAGGGGGATTTGTGAAGTGCTGTAAAATTCAATTAGTTTTGCTTCCTATGTCCTTTTCTCCTAGACCATTGATTTTCAATTTTGGAATAATTTGTCATGATTTTTCCAAAAGTGGGGCTGTAGCTGGTCTGGGCTAAGGCTTTTAGCCCAGCTGGTGTTGCTGGGGTTGGTGTTCACTTTGCAAACTGCCACGCTGGCTGAAGATATCACCCCGAAACAGCTGCTTGCTGCTAATTCCCTGCTGAAAGTTTCTGCCCTCTCTCAGCAGAGAGAATAGCATGCACTGCTGTTTGCTTCAAAGTTAGACTGAAAATTAGGCTTAACTGTGTGGTTCAGAAATGAGAGAAGGAGGATTCAAGTGAATCCACTAACAATGAGAGAGGGGAGTAGGGAAGAACCTTTGATGGCCACGGAAAGCAAATAGCTTGGGTCAGAAGCATCTGCAGTTGCACGGCCAGATCTGGAAGTGGCCATCTGTCTGCAGCCCAAGCCAGCCTCTGGGTTTGCCCAAGGAATTATTAACCCTGCAGAAATAAATAACATTCCACGAAGAGCTATTAAGGTATTGAACAAGTAGAAAAGATCTCCATTTAATCAATGCAATGTCACCAGCCAGATTCAAGCACCTATCTATTTCTGACTAATTTGTTGCCTGCATGCTTGTGACCAGTCCAGCATTGCTGTCAGTGTCTGCTCCTCATCAGTTTTGTGTTCTCACCTGTGTCTGTGACCACTTGTGTTCCATCACTGCCAGTTCAGGAGGGTCCATCAGTCTTCAGCCAGGACTGGACATCTATTGAACAGTGTCAGACTCTGAATTGCTTAGTCCTTTCTCTCTGCACTGCTTGAAAAGAGCCTGATTTGCTCAAAACTCATACTGTAGTTAGGATAAAGGTCAGTGACTTGGTACACTTGGTACAGTTTGTTTGAAATGTCAAGAAATATGATAGCTTTTCCATAAACTAATAGGTTAATCCAATATGATCACTGAGAAAGAAATAATTCTGTTTTCAAATGTTTCCACAAATTCAGTATTGTCATGAACACAGATACTGAATTTCTGATGGCTGGTGAAATGTATTTCCATGCTGTTTGGAGCTGTGTACATATATTCAGGTAATTCATTCTGCTCTCAGTAATGCAGGATGCTATAAATAATGGCAAACATTTCATAAATATGCAAGTAAAAATCAGGAGTGATTGGGAACAAAGCTGGCAAAAAGATCGTTTTAGTAAAATGATCAGCAGTCAGGAAGATGCTCAGGTGAGTAGTCAGTTTTCCCTGATTTCTTGATATAAGTATGTTAATGTATTTTGCTAATCTCCTGAAAAGTCTGTCGGAGTTGCCATTCATTTTTTAACTTGAGCACCATCTAGTGTGCATGATAAAAATAATTTTAAAAATAAATTTAAGGTCAGATCATTACGGCACTTAGCAGTGGAAGCGCTGGCATGTTTTCAATGTCAAAAGGAAAAAAAGCACGTCAGAGCTTACATCCTGCTAATTTTCAGTAAAACGAGCTTCAAGTGGCATTCTTGGGAGCCCACTCCCCCTTTTAATTTGTGCTTCGCTTAACCACTTGCTTGCACTTAAAATAAATGCAAGAAACGAAATGCACAAAAATAAATTTATTTTTTGACAAGCAGGTTAAAAATAGAAAACCCCAAACAAGAACTGTTTTTTTCTCAATACAAACACATATTTGTATAGTCATGCAAATATAAATGCAGAGTCCTGCATGTTGCTGAAAGCTGACACTGTCTGCTCCACCAAACCCCTGGCTTTCAGCTAAATGGATCTTGGCAGATGTTCTCTAGATCCACCAGACTTGGAATGCAGTCAGAGATGAGTCTTTCCTGCACGCCTGGATCAGAGTGAGTGCATTTATGAAAAGTTCAGTGTGCTTTAATTTTTCCTGCCAGCATTGCTTGGTGCAGCCTGTGCCCGTGGCGTGCTTTGGGAGCAGCCCAGCTGCCATTGCCACTGCTAAGGAAGTTCATTGCTAAGGAAGCTCTTTGCAACACGTTGTGTTTGCACCTGTACTGGGAAGTGCCTCTGGCAGCATCTTCTGCCCTTTTTCTGATGACCTCACAGTCCCCCATATAACAAGATTAAGAGCTGCTGCTGGGGAGCATTACTCACTCATCAATCATTACTCCATCACCAGTCGCAGTTCTGCCCCTTGCTACAGGAGTTCCTGTGATGAGGGAAAGATCTCCGGCTCCCGTGAGTGCTTCTGGCTTCTGAGGACTTTTAAAATCAGGGCAGATCAAAACCTACCATTAGATTTTTCTTTAAAAAGCTTATGATTTGTGCATCAAGTGAGAGATTCTTTTGGGAAGTGGGAAGCAAAGGAAGGGGACATTACCAAGATTTTTTAAAACTTTCACCTTGAGAGTCTACTGATTTTTTGTTGCCGTTATTTTGTGAAAAAAAAAAGCTGCTCAGGCATACAAACCAGTATTGTTTTAAGCCCCGAAATGAAAGCCAAAGCTGGTAGAACTACACCAGAGAATCAAGTTTTTTATAAGACTAAGACAGGGAAAAAACTCATTTGGGGCATTTCTCTTTCTCAGTTCAGACAAGGCTCTGGCAATGGACATCACTGGCCCTAACAGGCCCATGTGCTCTGGCAAACTTAAAAGCTCCTTGCTCGTCCAGTCTTTCTGTGAGACCTGGCTCTAAACCGACATAATTCAGATCAATAACTGCAATTTTTAAAGTTTAGTAGCTGTATCTGGATGAAGTTTTTGAACTGGACCTATCATTTGCTGACTTGCTACCCAGACACATGGTCACTAGTGCAGCTCAAGCTGCAAACTTTTCACCAAAGCCACACATCAAATGAATTCTCAGAACACATTGTCCAGATGATAAGGGATAAAAGCTGCATTATGGTGAGTCAACCCCCTGCACACTGGGGTTGAAAACTGTTCACCACCTTGTGTGTGTGGGAGTTGTGAGCCCTACTGTCTAGGGAACACATTAGTAAACTCTGGATTTAGGGGAATCTTCTGGTGGGATTACCTTCTCCACCCAGAAAAATTTGTCTTTGAATTATGCTAAGACTCTGCAGTGTTGGGCAACCTTGATAGACAGAGGGAGTTTTCCCTTTCTAGCTATTTGTTGCACTCCAGGAGTGAAATACCAAATGGAAAATATACTGAGCTAGAAAGAAAGGAGTGCTTCAGTATAAGGTCAAGTGAGATGGCAAAAAATTGAGAATGCCAAACAGTCATGAAAATAATGTTTAAAAATTGTTGAAGTTAGATCCCCTACTGTTATTAGTGTTATGTTTACTGCCTGGCAGTTTTATGACATTTATTTCTGCTCAGATTGTAGTATCAATATTGTTAAATGATTCATAATAGACTAATTCAGTTTTTCTTTTGGAAAGGAAGATCTTGCTGCAAACCAGATGTTGTCTCTGATCTGAATTTTTAAATTGATTACAAAAGCACACACAAATGTGTACTTTGTCAGTCTCTTGAAAAGGGACAGGAACTGCTTATTTTCCCTTAAGCGGAAATGTGTTGAAGGGAGCAGCAGTAAAGTGATTTATAAGGACTGTGAAAATTATAAGTTTTCAACCTTCCTCTCCTCTTCTCCCCCTCAACATACCAAAAGACTTGTAGTCTCCTTCATAACTAAGGCATGATTCTCATTCCGGTCTTATCAAAGTTCAGGTGGAGCTGTTGCTCTCTGGTATGCAGCATAGACTACACCACCAAGCTAAGAATTAAGCACGTGGTTCTAGCACTACTGGAATTGGTTTGCTCACCTGAAACAGCACAGAGAATTTGGTGGTACTGCCTCTGAAAGATCTGCTTCAGTGGTTCTCCGTTTCTTCATGTAATTTCTGAAAAGTTTAGTTTAGGTGTTTTAATGCTCCTTGCACAGCCAGATATCAAAGCTTTTAGCATGGTAAAAGAGCTGCTTCCCATTAGTGCTTTACTGTCCATGCAGGATTTCAGTATCTCACAGAGGATTGGGCTTTATCATTTAAGCATGGTTCAAGAGGTTTGCCATTCTGCCTTTTCATCAAAATTGTAATATTTGGATAGGATTGTTAAATGGAGTATTTGCAAGCAGAGATGCTTATTCTTTTATTTTCAGCAACATGGTTTTAAAACCACTTCGGTTTGGCTTAAGTCCTTTCTTCTTCAACAGTAGTTTTGTAATACATGTAAGTTGTTAAGGTTACTACAGACACGCTTTGGTCCTCATTCCCTCCAGGAGTTTCTTTAAAAAATGGATTCTGATGGGTGGGTGAAGCAGCTTGGGCAATCATATCACACGGGATGAGAAAGGGGCATCTGAGGAGCCAGCACGAACTGCAGTCTGAAGCCAGGTGGAGTTAACACCACGGAGCTCACCGTCTGCAAGGGGCTGTGCTTGGGTGCTTGTTACAGTCTCAGTGCTGAAGAATTAACTGTTCACATTTCAAGACACAAATGAAGAGGAGAGCTGCTGGTCTGAGGCCAGTGAAGTCTGAGCACCAGCACGCCAAGTTCCTGCCAGAACAACTGAAATGGCTTTGAAAGAGGTGTCCTGAGAGGTACAGTATAATCCTCCCAAAATGCTGCTGTTTTTCTGCCATTTGGTTCTGTGGAAAAAGTAGCAAGAGGTCCTATTCCCTGACCCATTCATCTGTCCATGTGCTAGGGGAACACCACTTGTGAAGTTAATGAGTAGGATGAGCTCACTGAATTTCCATCTTACCAGATGTTCATTATTTGTTGACATCTCATGGAAGAAGATGGAATGTCTGACTGAAAACGTGGATTATCTGCATTTTGGGGTGGTTTTTTTTGTTTTATTTATTATTTTCTTTGCAAGTCCAGGGATCTCAAATCTTCATCTTTTTTTTTTTTGATCATAAATGAATACTTTTTTGTGTCAGAGTCTGAAGGCCACACACCTGCATGTTCCCATTTCCTCACCCTATAACCAACTCCTGAAAGCAGCTCCCAGGAATAAAAATCTCGTTACTCTTATAAAAATCAAACAGCCAGCCTTAGGAGAATTGCTTAGTTTAACAGGCAGGGTTTATAAAATGACTCTGAACAGGGAAATTAAGACCAAATGAGAAGTAGACTAATATTTGGTTGTGGTTTTATTGAAGAGCATCCTTTACAGAAAATTATAACTACTATTTTTTTTTCATAGAGATCTATTGCATGTTGTGCTTTCAGGAGGAATTGGATTAGGTTATGTTAATCGTATCCCTGTTTATGTCTGGACATGAATGTGACCTATAATTTTTTAGTCTGTATGCGTTATTCCTGAAGGTAATGACATTACGTATCAGTGAGATAACAGAAAATAGAAATAGACAACCAAACATCTTTAAATATATGCATTGCTCATTTTTCTGTTTTGAGGCTTTGCCATCAGCTGTTCTGTACCTCCGTGGAAATGTGCCTTATAGCACCTTCCCTGCCAGCAAGCTTATCAGGACATTTCAGACTAGTGCAGCCTTATCCAGAGATCTTCAGTGCATGCTTTAAGATTCTTCTCCATTAGCAGGCACAGCTGTAGCCTGGGATGGTCTAAGTAGTTTGTTTCAGAGAGTGTATTTACTGTTTGAATACTTTTGCTGAACCACCACATTTTAAAACCTAGCATATGAAAGTAATTTGACTGTAGTGCCTGTTCACCTAAACATTTTGGACTAACAGCAATGATTCAGTATCTGCTGCATCAACAGCTGAGTTGTTCCTGCAGCAGCAGCCACCACGATGCAGTGACTGTTTTGCTTGAACTTTACATTGCTTCAGTTGGCAGCAGGAGAACTAGAAATTGTCCTTGTGCCAGGTCATATTTTCCTCATGTGACCTTTTTTCTATCAATTCAATGGAACACTTAAATACTGTGCCAAGGGATGGTTTCTGGCCTGGATGTGAAAACCAGAAGACAGTTGCTGGAAATAATCACCTGTCAGAGAAAGGTGTGCAAGAACACACCCACACAGTCACCTGCTTTGGGCTGCTTGCATTTGGAGTTTGAATGGTCATTTAATGTACAAGAGTCTTCCCCAAACTGTCCCCAGCTCATAACCCTTGATCAAGGCAAAACTCCCAGAGTTTACAGTGGGAAACAGGAACAGGTGTTTCCTTGCATCCATAAGGCACTTGCCAATGACAAGTAGATTGAAGGGACTCACCTGGTGTGACTCCTGGGGATGGTGCTGTGCAGGGCCAGCAGCTGGATTGGATGATCCTGATGGAGCCCTTCCAACTCGGCTGATTCTATGATTCTGTGACTCACTCTGGGCTATTACCTGGGAATTGGGCTTCCCTAGAACCCACAGTAATGTATCCATTCTCATGATATTCTACTAAGAATACTTCTCCTTAAAAGAATACTTTTATAAAAAACAAAAAGAAGAGTAGCTAATAAAAGGGTAAGAATAAGTGGCTACCATGTTTCAGTAGATAATGCCCTGGTCCAGTTTTAAATGATCCAAGCCCCAGATCCTTTGTCATGGACTAGGTGCAATCAGTCTGGGTTTTGCTGCTTAAAACAACTCCTGTCTCTGTAGATTTTTCACCACTCAGCTCTGACTCCATTTTACACCATCAGACTTGTCTATCACGTCAGATGCACAGCTGACTCTTGGTAGCTGTAAATCAATACATCTTTTTTGATTTCAATGTTGTTTCCTATTCACCAGCTGAAGATCAGAATAAGGATTCATTGACTGACTTTCCCATCTGGGTTGTGAGCTGTATTTCTAGTTAGAGTGATGGCAGGTTTTCTTCTGGATTTAACTTTTGCTCTGGGTTTATTTAGTTTATTAGAGCTGTATTTTATTGCATTCCTCCTATTCTAGCAAGTTACCTGAAAGTAGCTAATTGAATCAAAAAAACCAAAGTACATTTTTAAATTATAAAAAAAAAAAAAAAAAAAAAAAAAAATCTCCATTATAAAATGTCTTGCCTTCAGTATTATTGCCTGTGAGTAGGTGACATATTGCTGGGTTTTGATTTTTTTCATCCATCCTTTCCAGACCATGGCAGACATGAGGCTGTTTCACTTTGTGCCTTAGGTTCCTTTGGACAGGGGTAGCTAAAAATCTGGAACATGTTTGCTCCATAAAAGAAAACAATACAATGTATTAAATTCAAGCTCTCTAGTTTGTCATGTCCTGTGGAAAGAAAAAAAAACAAGCCAAGTGTTTTCTCTCTGTGACTTCGCGTTTCTCTCAAAGTTTTTTAAAAATCCAGAGATTATCATTCAAGTGCATTTTCCTTGTATTTGAATCATATTCAGATTTGTATTTCCTTGTATTTTGTATTTCAGAAGTAGTATCTGAGTAAGTTTGAATATGCAGCTGCCATTCTAAGGGTGTTACTAAGGGTGAATGTTCTCTTTGTGCTTTTACCTTACAGCGGTTGCTCACGTAGCCCTCCTTATGAAGAGGGAGCTCCTCTGGAGAGTGTTACCTAACTTTTCACCTCATCCAGAAATCAGTGTGTCTTGAACTGCTGTCTTCTGTTCAGAGCTTTCAGAGGTGGTGATGCTGATGCCTTAAGTGGCCACCTAAAACACAGAGACTAGACAAGAATAAGAGAATAAAGGAAGGTATTTGTTTGAAGGGCCTTCAAAGGTGCACCCTGGGCAGTCCAGAGGCTGCACCCAAGATGGACCCTGGGTCACGGGTTCTTCACACTTTTATAAGTTTGGTTCATTTGCACATCAGGGTTAATTCTCCAATTATAACCTCAGGTTCATGATGCAATTACCCCAAGTTTGCCTCCCCTTTAGAGGCTTTTAGTTTACATATTTTGGGCCTGATGTCCTTGGAGTGGAAGCCTGCAGAGGTTTGTTATGTCTGACCAGCATGAGAGAACAGCAGCTCACAGGCCACAAGAAACTGCAGAGTTACACACCAGGCAGCAGAGGGTCATGCTCATGGAAGAGGAAATAGGGGAACACTGGTTTAGATGGGAGAGGAGCTCTATTTTTAGGAAGTAGAAAGTAATTCTTTTTAGCAATCCATTTTAATTTAAAATTAAGTAAGTCCACTTACTGTTGTGAAAATCATGCTGCTTGAAATGATCTATCTTCTCGGGCGAGCAGAAAGAACCCGGGCATTTGCAATGCCAATCATCTTGAAAAATGCACGCTATTAAAAATGTCATCACAGCTTAAACTGCACGGCAGAAACACACTCAAGGACCAGGAAATAGCTGGATATGAGAGCCCATGATCTCATGATAGTTTGTGAAGCATTTATGATGGGTGGAATAGAACCTCATTTTCATCAGAGTCTTGCTAAGTTTCAAAATTGGAATTTTGGTGAGGTTCCAATATGAATAATATTTTCACCTCTGATAGACTGGTGACCTTCCTGGGTAATGTGAGGAAGAAATGGTAATGGATTGGTTACACCTTGCACAAAAATACAACTTTGGGCATTATGTCTGTACTCACAGGAAATGGTTGCCAGCTACTTGTAAAGGCTTCTCTTTAGGTCTAAGTGTGCTTATTAATGTCTTAATTTTTATTTCTTTCTGACAGCCTGAGGATTAGTAGGAATGCCTACTGCAGTTGATTCTGGTTTACCTCTTTTTGATGCTCAGATAAGGCACAGGAGAGTGGTAGGAGAATTAATGAACTCTTAGAGCTGGGAAGTGCTTCCAGGTCCAGAGTTAGCACAGATTGGCTGTGGTTCTAACCAGAGAGTAGATGGAGTGTTCTGGTGTAATTCCAAGGGACAGCTTGGATGAACTGCTCCTCTCCTTAGAGGTAACAATTCATCAGGATTTCCTGTATTAGGGAAGAGAGGTCAATGTCTCTGCTGTACTGAAGACATTAAGTGTTGTATCTGCCCAGATTGCATGAGTAATCTAATAGCTGAACAAGACAGAAATCCCAATTAGGACAAACAAACAGAAGCTGAACTGACAAAAATGTTAGTATCCCAATCAGTAAAATAGCTATGGTTTGTATTAGAGCTTTATATTGGCATTTCTTATTAGCATTTATCACAGCATCACAGAAAGGTTGTTGTTGGAAGAGACTTCTGGAGGTCACCTTGACCAGTCCTCTCCTAAAGCAAGACCACCCAGGGCCAGTTGCTCCTGTCCAGATGCCTTTTCAAAATCTCCAAGAAGGGAGACTCTGCAACCCCTCTGGGCATCCTGTGCCCCTTCTTGGTCACCCTCAAACTACAAAAGTGCTTCCTAAGGTTCACAGGGAGCCTCCTGTGCTTGTTTGTGCCCGTGGCCTCCTGTCCTTAACTGGGAACTACTGGAAAGAGCCTGTCTTCATCTTCCTTGCACCCCCTATTCCTCTTCTTTAACCCTCTCTTCAGGTATTTATAGATACATCGGTAAGATCTGCCCTGAGCATTCTCTTCTCCAGGCTAAACAGTCCCAGTTCTGCTGTTTATTCCACTTCACCCTTTAAGATCCTTCCTAGCTTTTAGACGGCTCATAGCTGCTCAGTCATTAGCTGTGATCAAGAAGAATGAAAAATCTTTTTCCAGGTCTTGGCTTTGCTGTAATTGAAGCATTAGCTCTAACCCAGTAATGGCATTCCCTTTTGGGTTCTGATTTCTGCAGCACACTCTGCTTTGGTTGCAGGGCAATAAGTGGAAAAAAAACCCCACATCACAATGAGATCAAGTACTAAATGTTGGCCATTGGCTTCCTTGCTGTGGGATGTACCACAGTACTTTGCTGTTCTGTAACCTGTGCTGGATGGCTGTGCAAGCTGACTGGTGTATTTTACCTTGGAGAAAGCCCCTTAAAGAGGCCCACAGTTAAGGATTGTTGATATGGTAAATTAGAATTGATAGGGCAGGTGGGGCATGAGACAAGTGCTTGTGACATTTCTGAGCAAAAGGAAAGCAGCCATCTGAAATTACTTCTGTGTGTAATGACAAAAATTGTCAGGGATTTTAACAAGACAGAGTCTGAGAACAGAGCATGCTGTTTCCCCTGCTCTATTAGGAAGAACATGATGGAGACTTGCTGTGGAGAGAAAGCTTGATGTGATAATCACCAAAGATTGGGTTATAGAATATCACAATTATCTTGGGTTATAGAATATCACATTTAGTCTTGAGTGTGTGGGAAATTTAGATACATTTCTCATTTTTTACAGATGTCTTCTTATATTTCAGGGCCAGTATGTTTGGAGTAGTGATGAATTTTGTGTGTATAACCTGTGCTGCTGTTAGGTCAGAACAATGGGTTCCTTGTAGCTGGAGTACCTACACTTCTTTGGACTTTCACAGGACCAGAAAAGAGAGGAGCTGCACTCTGGCCAATGCTGGTAGATGTTCTAGAGAGCAATTCTCCTGCCTCAGCTGTCAGAGGGAAGCCCAGCCAGGAAATTTCACACTGCCCATCCAGGGCTGTTGGAGCAGCTCATCCCATATCCCATCTGCTGGTGACACATCTGTGCAGTCCCAGAGAGCTGCCTCTGGCAGAGTCTCTGTGCCTTCCAGCTGAAGCTGGCTTTGGCAGCCCCTCAAGAGTTCTGCACGAATTTTGACTGTGCCTTTGCATCAGAATATTCTGAATTCCAGTGGAATTGCACTGGTGTCATGGAAAGGTAAAACAGCATCTGCTTTCCACTTGCTTTCGAACGGGTTTTTAAATGCAGTAGTTGGGTTGGGTGTATTGCAGACTGTTCCATGCAGGTATAATAAGCCTGACTGATGTGTAAGTACCATGGCATACAGTGAATTAAAGTGCAAAACTTCCATGAACTTCTTTCAATATTTTCCAGGAATTAACTGTTAGGTCGCATGAATCCCAAACTGATCAAGAAATTCTGTAGTAAAAGATATTGGACAAATTGATACGTAGCTTTTGTTTTCCTAAAGTATTTTTACTCTACTGTTGTTTAGAAGTAGAGGATATAAATGAAATAAAATCATAGAACAGCAATAAATTTATTATATAATACATTAAATGCAATGTTTAAAGGGACATTTTTCAATGACACCTCAGTAGCGAAAAAACAAAAAAACCCATTAGGGTAACTATACAAAGTTGGATAATTATGCTCAAGACTGTGTGCTACATTTGTCACTGCCATTGAATTTGCTGCAAGTGATTTCGATTGCTATTTTAAAATTAAATTTGGAGTTTATTTAATTTTTTAGAAAATGCTACAACAAAAGTCTTAGAAGAAAAAAAGATGTTAATAGGCTACGTACAACCCACATCAGAAAAAAAAAATTAAAAATTCTTTCCTTGTCAGCACCTGAGGTAGTACAGAAATTAATTAATTAGTAGGCAGTCTGGAAATCACCTTCAGCAAGAAACTTTGTTTCAGATATATAAGGACAAACAGTGTAACTTCAAGGGTGCAACACATGGTGATTGTCAAGCTGCTTGGCATCTCCTCCTCCACCTCCTCCGCCTTGCATGGAAAACTTGGAAGGAAAGAGTAGGGATCAAGCTAAGCTCTCCTAGAGGTATTCAGCCATTTCCCCAGTTATTTGAAACCAACTCCAATTATTTCTTGATTTCAGAAGACTTCTGTATCACAAATATGATAGAATCAGCTTCCAAAACCAAACCCAGCTAGAGGGAGGAAAAAAAGGAGTTGTCTGAAACTTTGGAAAATGGCAAAAATCTTGTTTTAAAATTGAAACTAAAAGATGTTTTCAATGTGAGTAACTTGCACCAAACACTAAGATTCTGTTCGTAAAAGTATAACTTTAGATATTTTTGTGGTGCATAATTCTTTTTTTTCAGGGGATTACAAGCTTGATCTCAAGAAGTTCCTTAGAAATATACTCTTCACCATATGCAGAATCTCATAATCTCTTATTGCTAATTCACCTCAAAACATAAAAGTAGACAAAAAGCTAATGAGAGAAAAATATTAAATGAAATAATTACATCAAATTTTCTGCATTTCTAAATTTTTAATCCAGTAGTCTTCTGTGGTCCTAAACTTAGTCCGTGAAAACTCCACACTTCTCAAAGTGGATGGAAGCACTCGATTTCAAATGGCTAGATTCTCATACTTGAATCTCTAATCCCCATCTTTAGGTATAAAAGGAATATAATTAAATTGGTTGATTAAGACTATAAGGTCCTTGAGGCAAAGTTTTTTGCAAAAATTGCTTTTTTAAGCCTTCATTAAAGACCCATGGTAGTATTAAATGCATGAGAACAACAAATCCACACATTAGGTTGCAGAATTTTTATTAAGTAATGGTTATGTGAATATCTTTGTACTAGTGTAACAAACTCCTTGTTTCCTCTATTCTTGGCTGCAGTAAAATGGTTAAGCACTTTTAAGAAACAGTTTAAAGAAACGTTGTATTTTTGTCTGAGGTGCTTTTCAACCTAAATNCAGTAAAATGGTTAAGCACTTTTAGGAAAAAGTTTAAATCTCTGAAAACCAATATTCATTAATTACTTTAAAGGTAAAATAATTGAAGCCAAGCTGATAACGTTTATTATTTGCAAGTACCAATGAATGTTTCCATTTTAACCACTGGGAACAATCTTCCACCAGTAAGGTAGATGTCTGAGTAACTACTGTTACTCTGAGGCAAAAACTTTATCTATTCTGTGCTGGAGATCTCCCCTCACACCACGTGTTTGTATCTGTCCAAATCAATCATTTCACATCGTGACAGGGAAGGCAGGGGAATGGTTCTGGCACAGCTGGACTATTTCCCCCTTTGAAAATTAATGCCTTGTGTTTGCCATGTTTATTGACAATGTGAGGGAGACCATTTTTAGCAGGATAGCATGGCATCATCTCTTTGCTAAATTACAGGAGCCTTATTCAAAGACAGCTTTTGTTGAACAGAGTTTATTTGCCAAGCAAGGAATGGCTTGTCCTAGCAAAGTGTTGGCTTGCACACACAGGTTACTCTCCCAACATGGTGCACTACTTTTTGTAAGCTTCTATATGTCTGTCTCCTACCTTATTTCAAGTAAACAAAAATTTTGAAGATGCAGACGGGGAAAAACAAAGCTTTTTAAAATATTCACTGCAGTTGCAAACAAAAATTCAAATCCTTGAGCAGGTCGTTGTATTTTTGTCTGAAGTGCTTTTCAACCTAAACTATCTCTTTGATTTGAAAGTATTCAAAGTCATATATATAAAAGTAGAATTAAGTCCCCTTCCACTCAGAGTTTACTTTATTTTGAGATGTAGTTACAGCTGCTTTTTTGGTGAAATGCTGTTGATTTTCAGAAGTATGTGCTACCCTGGCACTGTTCAAGGCCAGGCTGGATGGAGCCTTGAGCAATCTGGTCTAGTGGAAGGTGTCCAGCCCAGCAAAGAGCGGGGCTGGAATTAGATGGTCTTTAAGGACCCTTCCAACCCAAATCATTCAGTGTTTTTATGATCTGCAGACATTTATGCAAATCAGTGCCTGTATCCTGAAATAACCAACCATGGCTTCAGGTGTGCAATCTAAAGGTATTGATCATGGGAAAACTGAAAGCATCTGTTGGTGGAAGAAATGCAGGGTTTGGTTAGAGCTGGGCCTTGCTGAGCTCTTCGTCTGCTGAGGCATCTGGGAGCACTCAGAGCTGCTGACCCAGCTCCGGGCTGCCACGTCCACTGGAACATGTCGGGTGTGCCAGTTCACCAAAATGGAGAGGGGAGGCAGCAGGAAACATGGACCCGGCAGTCTGTCAGCCCCTGGCTTCCAGCTGGGAGAAGCTGTGAGAGCAGGGAGCCCTGAGCACCCTCCAGGGGAGCTGCTGTGGAGGCCAGCGGAGGATGTGCCTCAGGTGGGTCACTCGGGATGGCTGCTGAGGGGCCTGCAGCTGCTGGCTGTGACACTGCCCAGGGAGAGGCAGGGAACCAGCAGTGCAGCAAACCCTCCGGAGCTGGTGATGGATGATTTCTGGGTGTACAGCAGGCAGACGTGATTTACAGTGGGGTTTTCAATGACTCGGGTAGCCCTTCCTGGCCTCCTGCTTCCTAAAGCTTTTAAAAAGCTGATGCACTTTCCATCATTTGAAGAGTTTTGCCTTGGCTGTTCCTGCCCGAGGTGGCTCTCATGGACCCCGTGGGCTGCTAATGGAAGTGGGCAGCACTTTATGCCTGCCCTGCGTCCTGGCCCACGACGAATCACTCTCCAAAGTCCATTACAAAGCAGTCAAGGAGAGGCTGTTGCTTCAGCAGAATGTTCTGTAATGTAGAGAATTTCATTCCTTTGTCTGGAATGGACAAAGTGCCTTTCCAGGACGTAATGCCATGAGAGCTGGGCTCTGAACTGCATTAGAGACCCACCCTGCACCCTATCACATAGCTGACTGCTTTTGTATGAAGAGCTGCTAATCAAACTCCTGCAATAAAAAAACTGTCAGAGTGGACTTACACTTCTAAAAAGCCCTCCAGGGTCAGTAAAAATCATTAATTCTTTTTCAAAAAGCATTCAGCTCTCTGAAACATGAGGAAATGTGCAAGGCTTATTCTCAAGCCTCTCCACTCTCTCCATTTATCTGAAAAAGTTTGTTAAATTTTTCATATAATCCCAGAACTCCGGGAACTTGGGCATCAAAAATTCACTCATTGTAGTACCTAAGATATGAGAATTGACACTGTGCAGATATTTTCTTCCTGCATAGGAGTTTCATAGTTTTGAATCAACTATGGACTATACAGTTAAGAGAAATGAAGTGGGTAAGTCATGCAAAAGAAGCAAGAAAAAACATTTTTTCTAGTTACTTTTCCCCCCCGATCCTCTGCAAAATGCATTATTTATAGAACGTGCTGTTTTCTGTGGCTGACTTATGAAAAAGCTTTGAATCAATAATGTGGTAAACCCATTATAAGGACCATTTTATAACTATTAAGACCAATGCTGTTCAAACACATTTCAAATGCAATGAACATTCAGAAGAAACAGTAATAATTATGGCAGATGGCGAGCAGAGACATAACTTGCTTTGAATGCAAAACTGCAGTTCAGGCAGCTATTTTGGGTTTTTTCCAACTCATAGGTTGCCTGCCAGAGGTTCTTGCAAACCAGATGCATGCAGTTAATCCCACAGAAATCAATGAAATTGCATGCAGGAGTGTGAGACTAAAAGATCTTTCTCAAGAAGGTAACCTCTATTTCATGAAGTTCCCTGCTTTATCTTGCTCTGTGTTTCTAAGCAATATTTACCTTAGTGGTCACTGTCTGTGTCACTCACTCTGCCTGCACAGTGTCAGAGGAAGCTGTAGCACAGCTTTTCTCTGCCACTGTGCTGCTGGGGCAACATGCTGCCGTGAAATCCAGCCTTGACAAGAGAAATAGAAATACTTTAGGACCTCACAGGCAAAATTAAACATGTAAATAATTTCCCTAACCAATGTAGCTATTGGTTTTTACCTCCATTTGCTCCGAATATTCTGAGCGTTTGTTTTTTTTTTTATACTCAATATTACTATTTTGTGGTAAAAATATTGGGTTTTGACAAAAATTGTTTTCACAAGAATCTCACTTGGGTTTTTTCTTTTCCTTCAAAAATAGAAATGGTTGAATAGGTCAATATTTGGATGATAAGAAGACTTTTAATTAAAAGGTTCTGCTACAGTGCATCATGGGAATCATGGTTGTCTTTTCTTCGATGATAAGACTGAGATTTCAAGCTCCATTGAATTTTTCTTGATGTGTTCTGACCAGAGAATTCCCCGATATACCTGGCTTCTCCATGATGCAAAAGATTATGTTGCAACAGTGACAAAATGTGCAACTTAAATGATAAATCTGCCAGGGAGATTAGTAATAAGAAATATTAGAAGGAGACTTCCTCTGGATCTCCCATTTGGCAATGTTTCTGAAGTGAAATATTTTGTTTTCCTCTGAAATAATTTTTGCAGTTAGGTTTCCTTTGGGGGAAGGGAGTGTGTATGGATATGGTGGTGAGGAATGGAAATAATTCCTTGCAAAAATGCTGATAGCACTTTTTCATTTTAAAAAAAAAAAATTACATAATTTTTCTGGGAAATGTCTTTTCTTTTCTAACAGCCCCTTTAGTCAGATACTTAGTATTCTTTATTAAAAATGAAGCTGTGTGTCAGGTTATAATATGAATGTACATTACTGGGTTTAACTTGACAAATGAAGCTTTAAAAATGCCTTACACTTGAAACAAAAAAATTGTATCTCCTTATGTGTCTGAGCCGTGGACCCAGAATTAATTTCTGTTCATTTTTGTTCATATTCCTATGAACAAAATGTCAAACATATGGATATTTTAAAAAAGGGTGGTAGAGCATTAAATCACATTTCTAATTAGGAGCCAATTGAATATCTTTGGTGATCTTCTCACACGGTTGCATTGGCAACTCTTGGCAAATATTTATTTTTCTAATGGTAACTAGCCTGTGGTTGTTCCAGGGAATGGACTTGGAAGTTGTATTTATTGCTGGTAAAAAGGATGTGACTCTGATTTGGAGTTGTGAACATGAGCTTCAGGTTCAGAGGTGTATGCTGGACGTTTGCCTTGGTCCTTTCTTCCACAGGTGAAGGTAACCTGGTAATGAGGGATGGAAAGGTGCTGTGGTTCAGGTCACCAAGCTGAATGCCCCATGGGAAATATTTGGGGTTTGCTGAGTAAGGTGTGTGAATTAGATCCCATGGAAGCTGCACAGCTACAATAAGCATAAACGGTGAATGCTTGGTGAGATGATATGGCAAGTGTTTAGCAGGTAATCTGTGGTCTGATTTATGTTCCTAGAGGGAATTTTTCTCATATCTCAAAAAAGCAGTAAGTTAGGAGTTAACAGAAAATCTGCACATGGATCGTTTGCATGAAGGGAAAATTGTTAAGTGCTTCCATCAATGTAACATCTCACTGATATTGATGACGAGGGCCAGCAGTCAGATGAGAGGCAGTCTGTTGAAATCTTTAACTACTGGTTTCTTATCCCAGCAGAATTTCCAGCTCTGACTTGATAGTGTCTTTAGGTCCTGCTGGTTTTATCCTGGCTAGTCCTTGGGGAGAGCACCTTTTTTGAACTGTCTGCTGCAGTTCATGAGAACTGTAGATAATAACAAATGTGTGAGCTATATGCTTAGCTCATCTGGCTCATTTTCCTCTGTAAAGGACATGTTACAAGAGCACATGGAAGCAGAAAGCTGGAAATAAGTACCAGTGGAAAAGAAAAAACTCCAAAACCTGAAGCCGAACAATGAGGAACGTCTGTAGAATAGCAATAGCATGATTTAGCAACACATGGAACAGCCATAATTTCCAGATTAAAGAGGAAAAGTTATTTGTTGGGTGTCAGGATGATGAATAGATTGTTTTTGCATTACATCAACACAGCTTTTATTTTCAGTGTGTTGCAGCATTGAATCAACATGTTACAGTTGCTGAATGCAACCCCAAAGATAAAAAGGGTTGTTAGGCCAGTAGCAAGAACAGTAATTCATTATCAGTGACACCTTCAATTACTACAATGAATAGGTGCCCTGAAAACATATTTTCCAAAAAGCTTGCTTCTACCCTGTACTTTGAAAAGATGTTGAAAACTCTCCCGATGACTGTTCCAGCTGTGGATTTTTCTGTCTTCCTGGTACACATGAATTGCCTCAGGCTTGCTTCAGGGTTTCATTATTGAAAGGATATAAGCAACAAAGTCAACAGCAAACAACTTGTGTAGAAGGGAGATCATGTCAGAGAATCACAGGAAAACAGTTTGGAAAGGACCTTATGAAATGGAAGGGACCTCTGGAGGGCATCTGGTCCAATCTGCACTCACAGCAGGGACAAATTAGAAAACTTTCTTGAGACCTTGTCTGGTGGGGTTCACGCAGGAACTTGCTTTAGGAACAGGTGGGTCATCTGCTTTGTGATTGTTTGCACAGATGTTCTAGGTCCGGATGCTTAAGATGTATCTGGACAAGACAAATTGAGATTCATCTGGAGCATGTTGCAGGAACATCTTTGTTCGCATTTTCTGGTTTGCTTCTATGGATGATTCAGCAGAGGGACTGTTAATAGGAAGATCAAGAGGAAAAAGGGGCAAAGCTGGTTGTCACTCTGCCTTCGTGACCATGCTTTGATTCACAGTTGAGTTTAGTGAGTAATAGCTGACAAGAAAGCGCAAACAGGAACAGAGCCTTGGCACAGGCCATGGATCAACGTGTTAAACAAGTGCATTATTTGAAACTGCTGGGAAGATGGACAGGGATATTGCTGGGCACTGACTGGCAGCCTGTGCCAAATGGTGGCTATAAAACCCTCAAGTGAGGTCAAGGGAAGCATTGCTATGCAGACATCCACCACTGGATGAGGCATGGATGAGGAGGAGGGGGACACAGAGTGGAACTGTCGGTTCTGAGCCACTGAACAGAGCCTGACCCTGGGTCTGGATACACTGGGATGTTGTGCTGCCTCCACCTGAGCCAGCCTGCTTGGGTGGTAACTGGGGTGGGTCTTGGTTTGTGTATGCAGGAGTGAAAAGCTTTTTTCAGCCAAAGCTCATCCCTTGCTTGGTTCACTCAATAAGTTGAGCTTAGCAGTGTCACATTGCCTGGTGTTCCTTTTCCCTGTGACACAAATATGCATCCCAATCTCAGGATGACGAGGAGCCCAGATGCCACTGGCTCACATGCAGCTCAGAAGCTGAAAAGGGCTATTTGGCTGTAAATCTACTTTCTCAGATGCTGAGGCTCTTTCTCTATGGAGGTTTGCCTTTGCTGCAAATAGTGGCCCCTCATGACAGTTTAAAGCACTTGAAATATCAGAGGATTCTGTGCCATCATTTGTACTTTGGTTAATTTCATGCCTCTGTGTAGTATAGAAAATAACAGCAAATGAAAGAGCTTGATTCACTCTGTTCAGTGTCTGGCTGCCAAAAATACCACGAGAGGAAATTTCATATTACAGTGCTACTGCTTTAGCCCGAGAGGAAGGAGCTAATTCCACACAAAAAGGAAGGGCTTAAGGAGCTCAGGTGTGGCTCTGAACATGTGCAGGGAATGAAATTCACCATAAAAACCCCAATGTGCTTTAACCACGAAATTCAAAAAGCTTCTCCTTTTAAAGCATAGGGCCTGACTCTAATGTCATGATATCAGCATAACACAGATTTCATTCAGTTGAAAAAAGGCCAGATTAGCCTTTTGTAACAATATAGCATAGCTATATTCCTTCTGGAATTTTTAAATTAAAATTGAAGCTGTATGATAATTCTGAATATATCCACAATAAGGCTCTCTGATAACAATTACTGGTGATCTGCTACCACTTTCTAGAAGCCTACCAAGTTAATAATTTTATAACAGCTCCTTAAGGCAGAAATTCTTATTAAAAAAAAAAAAGAAAGAAATAAAAGAGCAGAGCTAAATTATTTTTCCATGACTGTTTGAAGAACACCTCGAAGTTTGAGGCTCTTCTTACCATTTCCAGACATTAAGTGCACTTATTTAGACTCGGAATAAGCACATGAAGTTAACTATTTTTCTCCTGCTGCTGGTGTTTTTTGTACTAATGCTTTCAGCTGCACAACTATTGCCTGCTCCATGACGGCTTAGACATATTAAATTACTCTTGAACCTTGGCCACCTTCATAACTGATATAATTTGACATTGCTGCATTGACTTTGCAATGTTGACTGTCACTAAAGCAAGAGATGACACATGGTTTCTAATGTTTAAGAAGGCAAGAAGAGTTCAGCCGTACGCAAAATTTAAATGCTGTGATCTTTAAATGAAGCGTGTGAGAATTCTCATTTAATGCCAGGTAAATACCGAGTTAATACCAGGTTAATCAATGCTAATGGAACTGAAATGCTGCTCCAGGAAAATCCTGTGGAACCCGAGCTGGATCTGCTAGTGATGCCAATAAAACTGTACTCCCACATTATTTTCTGCATGATTCAAAGATGAGAGGACACAATGTGATATATGCTTCCTAAGAGAAGATGGTCTTGCTATTTAGATGTTTTCTAGAGATTAGGTAATAATGGAAGCAACGGGCTCAGATCTGGCTTTTCACAATCTGTTGTTCAGCAAGTGGTTTGTGCATTGTTCATTCTACACTGGATACAAAGCGTGGCAAATTTGGATTATGTTTGACTCAATTCTATATTGTGATAATCAAGTCATGGAAACCTGATTTTTAAAAAATTTTCTGGTAACCAAGGCAGAATAAGAAGCCAGATTCTGATCTCAGTATTTGAGTGTCAGTCTGGAGTGATCCCTTGACTTCAAACCCCCACTCCTCTTTTTTCTGCCAGTTCTCATCTGTTCACATATGCTCTCACTTTATCATTCTGTCTTCTGCTTCATACCTCAGTGCCTCTTTTAATATATGTGTTCTCTGCTTGGACCACCCTTTCATTTTGTGTGTCAAGCATAGAACCATAGAAAGGTTTGGGTTGGAAGGGACCTCAGTTCCAACCCCGCTGCCATGGGCAGGGACACCTCCCACTAGACCAGATGGCTTAAAGCCCTGTCCAACACTGCCTCTTTATTGAAAGTGCTTTTCAAAACCTATTTATTATACCTTGGTTTTCATCTCCTACCTTGGTTTCCTAAATGAAATTCTGAATTAATTGAAGATAATTGCAACACTTCTATTGGCTTCCTGAGAGACAGGTTTAATTTTCTGCATCTGGACTTGTCACAGAAAGATTGAACAGCATTTGAGACAGACACAATTGGATAGATTTCCTGTACTTACAGTGGTGTACTGGCCAGGTTTATATTTTTTGTATAGCGCTTAGCTCTTCTAAAAAGATTTTCCCACTCCTGTTAAATGAAAGCTGAGTCCCTCTGAGATTGGGACTTCAGAGGTAATGACATTTACACTCCTGTTCACCCTACCTACCATCAGCAATTTAGCTGAGGTCTCTGTGTCAGGAATTGAGTCATGATAGATCTTCTCTGCAATCATTAGGTGGAGAGAAGCAGTCTAAGGAGACAGGTCCACTTCTCTATGGTATGTACCACCCTTTGGACGTGCTGCTGGCTCTCTCTAGTGACTACAGTGGTGTT
Organism: Mohoua ochrocephala; assembly: GCA_013398855.1. Classification (NCBI taxonomy): domain Eukaryota; kingdom Metazoa; phylum Chordata; class Aves; order Passeriformes; family Acanthizidae; genus Mohoua; species Mohoua ochrocephala. The sequence goes on along the minus strand of VZTA01017989.1, from coordinate 123,488 downwards.
TGCGCTGACTGGACTCCAAGTTTGGGCACCTCAGGTTTCATCTGGAACCTAAATGTCACAGAAATTCAAACAAAGCACTGGCTGAACACATATCAATTTAAGTGGAGCCAATTCAAATTTCCGACATCACTTGACTTGCTCAAAGTTTTATCTGCTGGGAAAGGACTGTAAATGCTAACCAAGGATTCCCTCATCCTCCTTTCTTGCTGAACAGCTGGGCCATGATGCCTTATTGTACACAAATTACACATGTATCCATGATGCCATATTGTATCTGAAACCCCAAAGCACCTTTTTAATTTAGTAAACAAAAATCAGGAATAGCAGAGGGATGCAAACACAATTCTGAAGTAGTTCTACCTCCACAACATTAATACTTTGAGAGACTGCAGTCTTTGTTCTGCATTTCTTGCTGAACTCACATTTTCATCTGTTACAGGGGTCTCTCTAAATAGTTGTAGCTTTATTTTCTTTTTTTTTTCTTTGCATCTGTTTATGAACCTGGACTCTAAAAGCAGTTCATAATGCTCAAGCACATTATTTAGGTATGTAAAGGCAATTGAGGCATGGAAGAAGGGGCTATAATACCAAGTTTTTGTATGCTTTCCCCAGTGCCAATCAGAACAAAAAGAAGAAGAGGAAAGAAGCAGGCAACGTGGGTAACAATGAACAAAGAACAATGCTTATTAGCACTTTCTATCTCTTTGGATTGTGTTCCTTTCAGCCAGCCGCTTCCGTTTGAATGTAATGCAGAAAATACTGAAGAAAACACCTTAAAAGCAGAAAAGAAACCAAGGACAAAGTTTTATGAGGTACAACATCTTACTGGTTAGGTGTGTAGTTCTGACAAGATTTGTCATCATGAAAAGCTTTCATGGCAATGGCACAGAGGTTCAGAGTATTGGTGTTTTCTACAACTGCTGGTGCAGATGAACCACTATAAATAACTAGTCTAACGAGATGGCAGCAGGAAATACAATACTCCTGGTTCTGTTCAGAGGCAATGGAAACAGATTAAAACTGCAGAGAAGTTCTTTGGAAATACAAAGTTCTCTTTCTCAGTTGTACTGCACACAAAGCAACAGACTAATCGTCAGTGAGAAATCAGCAACAGTTCTGCTGAAATGGTGCTTGATCTCTAGCTGTTCCCATAAAAGCACAAAAGATGCTCAAAGCAATCCCACTGCCAAGCACAGGGTCAAGAATTATCAAAACTACATAATGTCCACTTGTCCTTTTACTTGTTGCTGCCATTCTGGAGTTTTTCCTGGATTCATCATCGTTGTCCTTGCTGTCGGTCCCAATCAATTAGTAAATTCAGCTGTTTTCTAGCCAAGAGTCCGTGAAGTGAGCTGTAGAGGAAGAGCGGTGAAGTTTCAAGATGTGATATGTTTATATGCAAATTATGAGTCACAGTGAGTATGACAGACCTCTCCAAACTGTTAAGAGAAGTGACTAATGATTAATTAGTTCAATAAAGCATTGCCATAGAATGCAAAACCTGGCTGCACTGTTTTTGGGTCTCCAACAAAAACCACAGGTGCGGTAAAACAATAAACCTTGTTCTTATTTTCATGCAGCCTCATCCAGTGAGAACTGGCTCAGCACCAGCGAGTGGTTCCCTTTATTTGAGGTTCTACATCTGTAGCTCAATGTTTGTTGTCCATAAGTACAGGGTAGTCCTTGGAGAGCCATTTGGCAAAGCATTCAGGCATCTGGCTTTGGAATACACTAAGACCCACAGGTTTCTGTTCAGTTCTTTCTACAAGTGGCACCAACAGCTGCATCAGAGGAAGGAACTCTGTGGCTAAGAAGCCAGGGAAGAGAGAAGGACTCCTTGCACTCCCTCATCAGGTGCACCAGGCTGTCCCCTGAGACAAAACGTTTAGCATTGCAACATCTTCTTAAATTTTTGTGGGTTAAACCTATTTTATTTCCCCATTTAAATATTTGCTTCCCTGGGAACCTTTCTAAACTGTTCACTTTATTCTTTGTTTCTTAGGGTAGCAGATATTGTTCACATGGATATGGTCTTATCTCCAAAAGGTTCCAAGGTATTTATCACAGTATTTCTCTTAATTTCATCTGTGATGTGAAGGTCTCTGTTTTTTATGATTCTATATCACAGCTGTTGGAAAACCAGAAGAAATTCTTGAACAGAAATGAATAACTCTGAAATAGAAAAAAAATTTTGATGCTGATTTTTGTCATACAGTGTGAATTAAGACCTCTGTTTTGAAGAAGGGAGTAAGAAAATGATGATTTAACCTTTAAAAAACTTTTCTACAGTTCTCTAGGCTTGGAACGCCCAGACCTGTTAGTTTTGTAGTTTAACAGCTGCGAAAAGCCAGGGACAGAGGTTCTTGGGCTTCTTCACCGTGGGGAGTACTCTGTGATCTTTGTTGTGCAGTGTTCTGTGTGCAGGGCCCATGCTGTGCCCTTAAGCTACTTGGAGCGCAGTGTTTCTGTATGGATGTAATTCTTGAGACAATTTTGAGATGCAGCAGAAGGAAATTGCAGTAAGTTTGAGCTAACAGCAGTATATTTGACTTAACAGCAACAGAAGGAGTAGACTGAATGGTTTCTTAGCATAATCCATGTCCAAAATACACAGCGGCGTTTGCCTGTCACAGCACACTTAAGAACTGCTGCAGAAGTTGTTTGTTAATAGACAGCTTTGGATCATCCTGTACAGGTTTATCAAGTTTAAGAGGATGGTTTCACCAGCACCAGTTCTGACTGTCTTTGAACTGTATTTTAGGTACAGCAATAATTACCATAGCACTTTATAAATTCCATGCATGCAGGAAAGTTACAGCTTACACAAGATCTCTCAAACATGTAAAAAAAAACCTTTTCCAAATTACTCACAGCTCTCTTTGGATAACATCAGGCTAGATGAAGCACTTTTACAATCCAACTGGAATGTGTGATTGGCAAGCCAAGATCCTGGATGTAAAAATGCAACAAAAACTTCAGAATTAGGCTCAGATGATATTTATATTTACTGCTCAACCTTTTCAAGTTAATCTTGGGAAAAGTTTAGACACAAAATTACATCCTTAATGGTTTTGGTCAGTCATTGCAGAAGCGTGCATGTGTGTGTTTACAGAATATTGAAATTCATCTATGGGATGGCACACAGAGTATTTTGTAGCATTGTTGCCCTAAGATATTCTTAATATTCTTCTTCCAATATTGCTGAGTTAGAAGTAGTGGTGAAGAAATAATACTGCCCTGGAGTGTTGGGAAGAGCAAGTGTTAAGCCATGTAAAAACCAGCTAATTTTGTAAAAGAGTGACCCCAATTAACACAGGAAGTTACAAAAAGACCCACTTGGCACCAATCAGTAAGATTAATTTTGTGCAGATAAAATCCCATTGAAAGTTTTTGAATGTCAAATTGCCTTCTTAATTGAAATGTGTTCGGTTGTGAAAGGGAGATGGGGTGACACTGATCCAAGTGGCTTCTCTTAAGGTTTAAGTTTTTAACTTAAGTTTTTAACATTGCAAACTTGGGACTCATGCAGGGATTAAAGAGTAAAAACATAAATATCAGAGAAAGCACATGATAATCCAGTGGGTTTGGGCTCTTCCTTAGGCTTTCTTTTCTTCTTCTCAGAATGTGCCTGGATGTGAGGGAAGACAGAGAGATGATCTTTTCTTTCCCATGCCGGGAACCCTCTGAACCAAAAAGCACCACTTTTGGTCTGCAAGGCCGCCTCCCACAGGCCCTAAGGAAGCTGTCCTGCCTTCTTGGGCTCTGGAAAGGCTGCCAGTGCCAAGCAGTGTGAAATTCATCCTGGTTTCCTCCAAAAACTGCCAGCAGGATTGCCAGTGGAAGTACTGGGGAGACAGCTTCATGAGCCAGTTTGGCCTCTAAATCAACAAAATGAGTTTAAGCTCCAATTTAATTTATGTAGTTATGAAAGGTACTGAAACTGGGATTGCCATTTTTTGGGGTTGTTTTTGTTTTGTTGTTATTGGGGGTTTTTTTGCCATTGTTGTTTTGTTGGGGTTTTTTGTTTGTTTGGTTTTTTTTTGTTTTTAATTAAAGAACCTAATGAATTGGGGTAGAAGCCATAATGAGATGTAAAAATAATACTTATGTCTTGCCCTTTTATGACATGGCTGATTTCTGATCATGTTTTCTATTGAATATTTTATTTAGGGCAACACATAAATGGAGCAATGCTGTTCCCAGTTGTGTGAGCTTTATGATTTGATACACACTTTTAATTATATTTTTTTTTCCTTTGATCATGCCAGCATAAACCCATGTGAACTTAACTCCAAACCACATTGGGGGCTGTGAACACAAAGAATATTGTCTCTATTTTAATTTTGCATTTTAGTTACTTCCTTGCCTTGAATTAATTTGTTTAGATGATGAATTGGAAAGATAAAGTTATCTTTTTTTTGGACAACTAGGCTTTGCAACCAACAGCTAATATTTCTATTTTTGGAAAAAAAACTTTAACAAAGCTCCCCAAACATGTTGTGGATTGCTTGAAATCATCACAGATTTTTCTTCTGATCACCTTCTACTGCTGGACAACACAATGTGGAGGATGCCTGATGTGTCTGGTTGGTTAGCTGGGTTGTGTCCTCCTGTGCTCATGTCCTGAGTAAAGTTAGGTTAGGTTTCAAATGATTTGTTTGCATGTATTTTGTGGAGATGGCAAAGAGGAGCTTATGTTTTTCTCGGAGCTTTAGGGATTGGAGGGTTTTTCATCCCCAGTTCTTTAGCCTGTGACATAGTTTCCTCTGTGACATTTATGCCTCCTCTGACATCCTGTTTCAGAGCTCTACTTGCAGGAGACCATAAAGGAAGAAGTTATTGCAGGAAGATCTTTCTCAGCTCTAGAATATCTCTGGAGAAGGAGAGAAATCCAGGCATTTGAATGAATGTAGAGAAGCATTGCCTGCCTCTTCTGTTTAAGACCTGCCAGAAGAGGTTGGGTCCTTGCTGCAGTTTGGGATATCTGTACCTGGTGCCAAAATGCAGCAAGGTGATCATACTTTTGGCAGCGAGATACATAAAACACACAACTGTGTTCAGCTGCACTTCAACAGCAAATTGCCTCAGAGTCAGAGGTGGCTTTTTGGTCACGTGTGTGGTTTGGGACTGTACATGGGTTTGGAGTCCGTGTGCTCCAAATGCAGAGACCGACCACCTGCACGTCCTGTCTCACTTTTCTACACCCTCAGCCCTTCCTGTCCAGGCAGACTCTGTTGTTTTTATTAGGCTTTTACTTGAGAAAGCAAACAGGATTATTGGACTGTGCCTCGGCTGTATCTAATAATTTTTCAGTTTTTGTTCCATTATTATAACTGTTTACATTAATTGAAGTTTTAATAAAAGCCCAAGCAATGCACACAGCAGGTGCTCTCTGAGGCTTGGCACAGTCTGAGGTCATCACAGCTTTCACAGGCAATGCTGCATATTTTTTATTTTTTCCCTGCTGTTCTGCTTTACTTTGTTTTCTACAGGTGCTCAGGAGAGAAATAATTGTGTGTTTCCTTTCTCATTTTCTTTGTTTGTGGAGGGACTGTTCCCCTTCTGATCATTCCAGCACTTCGGTGGTCAGTCCCTCCTCAGACCATTGTGGTAAAAGTAGTATAATGTGCTTTTCTAACTGCCGGGTCACTGATTGCTTGTTGTAGCCTGTTTTCTGCTATTCATTCCACCCATAATTCCATCGATTTTTCCAGCTCCCCTTTCTAAATTAGATGTTGACTAATGCAGACCTCTCAAACCTTTTTTCTTCTGCCCTGTGAGACTTGGAGCACTAATCAGTGTAAGAGATTTGACAGGTGTTTTCTTTTTAAGTGCTCCTTCCTACCAGAGCATCACACAATAGCCATTAGACAAAGTGCCATATTTCCTTTCCCCCCTGTTTCAGGGTAGGGAGAAACAGGAGTGAGGCATGGGCAGGTACCTGGAATTCTCAGAACACAGAGTGGTTCCTAGGGCTCAAAACCTTTGCCAGCATCTGGCTGTAGGGGTTTGCACCCTGCTGAGCCCTGTGCACATCTCTGGGCCGCGGCACACGCGCTCCCACGATTCTTTCTCTGCACAAAGGCTCCCTGAGGATCTCTGAAAGATCTGGATCTGTGTGTGAGCTTCCTGGCCCCGCACATTGCAGCAAACCAATGGGTGTCCCTGAGTTTTCTTTCCCATTACTTATCAGATACCAGTCACTTTCAGTTACCCCTACATCAGTCTCAGAAAGGTTGGTGTCACTGTTTCAGTGTCCCTAATTATTCACGTATTTAGCTGTGCTACCTTGTCCCTGAGGATATCAGCAGACTCAGAGGATGTGCTTCAGCACTGAAGCTGCCAAATGCTGAGAGATGGTGGGCAGGCACAGTCTCGTAACAGTGCTGGTACTGACAGTATATGAAATAACAGCCGCTTAATGAAAATAATTATCCCCTTTAATTGTATCTTCACATAGCACTGAGACCTGAAGATGGCTTTCTCAAAGACGAGAGCGACTTTCAGGACCAAGATCTTCATTCATGCGCATTTACTTCCATTAATTTTTCTAAAAGGAAAAAAAAAAAGTGAAATAAGCACTGATGAGACTTCATAAGTCCCGTGTTCCGAAGGTTTGGTCTGCACACAGTTTTTCTCCTGGCACAAAAGGTTTTCCTGGGTATGATTTTTTTTAATCTTCTCCTCCAACTCCGTTATTCCTGGCGAAGCATTATTTGAATGAAATTGCACTGGTACAATTCAATTTGCTTCTCATCTTGTAATTAGTCTACAATAGTGCTGTGATTGCATCAATACTCAGAGATGTGAATAGAGCAATTTTTCTATGTGCAGACAGGCTCTAAAACATATTTCCCCTCGCATTTAATATCAGTGAAGATCCTGTTAGTGCTTTGAGAATATTAAAGGAAGCTAGATTAATTATTTTGCCTTTAACGTAGTCCTACTGTCTTTCCTTGTGTGCCATGAAAAAGCCCAGCCAATGTTAATAAAATCCTTCTATCTCGGCTTTTAAATTACTTTTTTTCACTTTAAGTCCTGACTATACGAAAAACTTTTAGGTCCTCCAAAACCAAATTCCAGTTAATGACACTCTAAAGGAGCTGAGCTTCTTCAGTGCTATAAAATAAAAAATACTATTGTTGTGGTAAAAGTGAGTGAAATAATCTGAATTTTACACATGTACCCTAAACTCTCTATTTTCTGATAAAAAATATTTATTTTAGTCATGTCTTTACTTGGTCGGTTGTATGCAGACAGAAGGGCTCATGAGAAATGCATTTTCTGCACATCAAGGTTATGACTGAAGTACATTTTGTGCATTCAGGGAGTATTTGAAAGCTGAGGTTATCTGGATTGTGACCTCGGTGTAAGACTTTGACAGCAGCAGTCTTTTAACAGAACTGACCATGGACTTAATTTATTCTGTTTTAAAGAATAATTGGGACTCTTTTTGAACAAGCTAATTTGCATTCCTATCTCTTCTCCCAGGATTTATGCCCCACAAACCTTTTGCTTAACAGACACCCAATATTGTCTTCACAGTGTACATGTGAGAGCTGACGAGACTGGGGGAGGTTTAGCTGGTCACAGGATGTCTGTACTGAAGGTAGGAAAGGAAGCAGGCTCTTCTGATCTCTGTGAACACCATGTTCTTGCTCATAAGAACCTTCTTTCCAAGGGATGTTGTCTCTGTCATATGGTTGAGCCTGTTTGGCTGCAATACTGGACATTTGAATATTAGTAATATGTTTAACCATCCTTGTAGCAAATCTGTGCAGAGTTTTGAAATGAAACAGGTACATTCTGATCTAGAACAGAGTAAGCGAGTGGATAAGTTGTGTGGAAGGTCCTATGGTTTCATGCAGATTCTTTCAAATGTTTCCTTAGGATGATTTTTAATGATATGGGGGTCTGTGTTTTCTTTGCTTCTCGTTTCTGATTGATACTGGTATGGCTTCAGCTGCTGCTTGGGGCAGCCTATAGATCTGTAGGTCTTTGCTCTCTGTAGGTCAGAGCTGCAGCTTTGCTTTCCATTTCTGTTGAATCAAACACTTTAAGGGGCCTGTGGTTCAGAGAAAGAGTGCACAGCCAAAAAGAGCTGTAGTGTAGGCTAGTTTTTGTTTCTTTGTTTGTTTGTTTGTTTGTTTGTTGTTTAATTGCTTTGTTTTTTCTTTTTCAAATGCAGTTTTGAAAATCCGTGTCCTCATGCTGCACCTTGTGAGCTGATAACTCACCCCGGCACCAGCTCCCCTCCCACACACCTTTGCACTCCAGCTCCTCCATTGCTCCGTCTGGCAATGTTCCCTGTAATAACAATGGATAACTACCTAACACAAAGGAGCAGGGAATAATATATTTCAGTGAAGGTGGGGTATTGAATGTATCATGGTGTCATGAACTTTCAATCTCTGATGCAGGATTTTTGGAGCATATGGGAAAAGCAGCATAGCAACATAGCTGCTACTCCTAATTATATAGTATAAATGTCAAGCTTCTTCAAAATTCAAGGATTACACACTGCCAGAAGAAACTCTCTCTTCTGCAGACTGACGCTTTTTGGCAACAGGGGCTGAAGCAAGAAGCACTAACTGTCTGTGATCTCATCAGCCTATTTCTCAAACAGCAGGGAGATGGACAGAAAAAGGCATTTTTACAATGGCTCTGCCAAGGGACGAGATGATTTCTTGCTTTCAGCTCTGAAAAATTTCTAAGCTACACAATATTTCAACTATATGAAAATTTAAATATTAAGTTTAGAAAAGTTAACAAATACTGATTGGATGTTTAAGCATTAAAAATGTTATAAAGCACATTCAGATTCACAGATGAGTGGTAGCCAGCTGACTTCTTGGTTGCTGTAAAGTAAAAAAAAAGACATAAATTATTCTCTGAGCATTTAGAAAATAGTTATAAATTAGTGCTGGAAAGATCTAACAGGTATTATTTTTATAATTTTACTGTCATTCCTGATCAAACAATATTATACAATACCTAGAGTAAAAAGCTATCCAAGGATCTTATTAGGCACAAACTAGTGTGTTAGAAAGGAAATAGCCTCACCTCTATCGCACAGCAAGGAACTGAAAGTGATATCTATGCCAGTTATTTGATAAATATTTGGCAAAGCTGATCACCTGTTAAGTGATGCCTCGGAGAACTTCAGAACTGCTTCTTGTAGAATAGATAATAAATGAAACGACAGGTCAGTGTTTGTGTTGATCCACACTGATTCTAAACAGCTTTTCAGTTATTCCTAATCAACTTAGTAATTTCCAAAGTGACTGTTTTGTAGTGGCAAATCATATGGATGCACTAAGAAACCTGTTCTGTTTTTTTTTAAAAAAGACTTCACATCATGGCATTATATATTATATACATTTTTAAAGGCTCTTTCATGCAGTTATACATAAAAAAAAACCCCCAAAAACCTAGGAAAACATTTTACAGAAAAAACCCCAGAATTTTAGGGGACTTAAATAATATTTTTCTTTATCTATAAATGGTTAAGGGAATTCCTACAGGACCTTTTTATTTATTACCTAACATGGCTTGATTTAAAACCAGCAAAGCATGTAAGTCAAATTTCTGATTTGACCAAGTGGCAGAGAACACACATATGATGTATTTAGAATTGGAAAAGGCTCATCTTGATGAAGAGTGCTGTAAATTACTTTTGATTAAAAAAATCAGCAGAGGAAGTGAAAAATCATTACTAGCAGAACAAGAACAATAAAACATTAATGCTCTGTGTAAAGATTGATGGATAGTTGAGAAGTTGATTTGTAAAAGTCACTGGCACCACAGGGCATGAGTTTATTAAGAGTATGAAAGAGGCAGAGTAAAAAATGAGATCATACTTTAATCAACAGAAATGAAAAATAAATGGTTCAATACCTGTAAGGTTTTTAAATGAAACTTTGGGTAATTGTGTGTGAAAGAATCCTAAGAATTTGACCTCTTGAAAACCAACATCCCTCGTCCCTGATTTGTCAGAGGAGCTGAAGACACTGAATAATGGGTGGATATTTATGATAATTTAAATATATATCTGCTGGATTTGACTGGGACAGAGTTAATGTTCTTCACAGCGGCCAGTATGGAGCTGTGTTTTGGATTTGTGCCGAAGACAGTGTTGATAGCACAGGGATGTTTTCATTACTCACAGAGCCAAGGCCTTTTCTGCTCCTCACCCCACCAGTGAGGGGGCTGGGAGGGCACAGGGAGCAGGGAGGGGACACAGCCAGGACAGGTGATCCCAACTGACCCAAGGGATATCCCACACCTTGACACATCGTGTTCGGCATATAAAGCTGGGGGAAGAAGAAGGAAAGGGGGGTGGTATTTTGTCTTCCCAAGCAACCACTGAACGTGATGGAGCCCCACTTTCCGGGAGATGGCTGAAGAGCTGCCTGCCCAGGGGAAGTGGGGAATTAATGAATTCCTCGTTTTGCTTTGCTTGCACATGGAACTTTCCTTTACCTATTAAATTGCCTTTATCTCAGCCTGTGATTTTTCTCACTTTTCCAGTTCTCTTCCCCATTCCACCAGGAGGAAGTGAGCAAGCAGCTGAGTGGTGCTTGATTGCTGGCTAGGGTTAAACCATGACAATAAGGAAATTGATGGAAAATCTGTGCATTTTCTTGCAACACTTTTATTCCTAAATGATTTGTCATTTTCATATACGAATGTCTATTAGGTGTAGTACCTTACAGGAATAAATAAATTGTCAGCTCCAGAGTGGGATGAGCTATGACACATGCAAAGATAGAGAGGGAAATTAGGGCCCCACATTTGGGAATTGTTGGTTGCTATGGTCATGCCTTCACATCTATTTCTACACATGTGCCTTATAAACTGTGCTACCTTACTGAGGGTCCTGACCACCCCTGTGCTACACAAACTGGTAACAGCTTTATCTGCTCAGGAAAGATGTAGAAGGCCCAACAACTCCAGTGAAAACAATTGACTAAAAGTTAGTGATCAGTTGACTGGACCTTCATGGTCTCAGAAACAGCCATCATACGTTTGACACTAATTGTATTTGATGTGCAAGCTGAAAATTCAGAGTAGAAAGCCCAAGGATCTCAGAGGCATAAAATATCTTCTATTTTGAGAGATGAGTCACACAGAGAAGAAAGTACAGAGATGCTGGCGACTACACACATTTCTGTGCTCTGTTTCCACTGTTGATCTAGAATAGGAAACTTTCTCGATCAAAGTTCACGTGCAAAATTATACCCTTGGAAGCTGCCAAACTGACAGTCTTCATACCACTGGCAGAGGTAACATGCATTTCTTATTCTATCTAGCCAGCATGCCTATATTTAACTGTTCTAAAAGCACTGAAATACAGTGTAAGGAAGATATTTTATCCTCTTGCTCATTTACGGTTTACTGCAAGATGCTGAGCTTTTCTGGGAGCTGAAAGGAGTCTTTAACTCCCACTAATTTTGCTCAAAATTTGGTGTAAATAGTTCACAAGAATGCCTGCCATTCTGTGGCGACAAACTGACTCCTTCACTTCTCAGATTTCATGAAATAATTCAGGATTATAAAATAACTTGCTGTATCTATCAAACAGAGGCTTCCAAGTATCTAATTGTTTCATTAACTTCCCTCTCAGTAAGCTTATTTTGTGTTTGTGAGATTGGATTTCACCAAGAAGTACGGCTAAATCTAAAAAAGATTTTCAGTGCCTGGTGGGGAAAAAATAAATCTCTTAGCCTTGGAAACACGTCAGATTCAGAAGCCAGTTCCCTCTTTGGCCTAAGAAGGAGTAGAAATTATCTCTCTTTTCTAAGAGCACATGACAAGACTGTCTCTGCCTGTCATACATGTGATAATTATAAATGACTAATTCAGTTCATACTTCAATGTAATTTGCAGCTCTTATTATTGAGGGGGTTATGTGTTTATTTTGAGGGGTATTCATTATTGTAATTTATCTCCCAAAGGTCTTTATATTCAGTATACAACAAGCTTTTCCAGCTTGTGGATCACAGGCTCCTCATTCTAAAAAGCTAAGTATGTAAAAGATGTAAGGGTGTGGTAAATGTCTGTCATGTTTATTAGACAGTAAACCAAATAAAATGAGACTTGGGGGAGACAGATACAGTGTTTTCCTACAGAAGGAGTGCTCTTATGGACTCTAAATGGTAGAAATATAAGAAACAAATTAGTGGTGTTAACTGTCTAGAAATTAGTTTTGTCTGTGTGTTGTAAATGAAACTTTGGTACAGTAATGAAAAAACAACCACATGAATATAAATTTTTCAAACCCTTTAACCAGTAGGGAAAATGTAGAAGAAGTCTATCTGGGTCAATACAGGACTCTTGTGTAGTAAAAATATTAATACACAACTCTTTTTTTTGCTTATAACAGTAGCTGTAAGACAGAGACAGTTGCATTGCTGTTACAAACATGATTATCTGAAGGTCCAGGGGAGACAAAACTTGTAAGGAAGGTGTTCTTGTACCTCTCTTCTTGGACCTGAACATCAGATGGACACGTAACAAAAATGCACAGGGGCCCAGACTGTTTTTATTATACACCGGTATCTTGCCAGATTAAATAAAATTATGTGAATTGCATGTGGGATTAATAATTTCTTCTTCACAGCCTTGCTCACCAGACTTCCAGTTGCAATGCAATGGGGACTCATGGAACTTGCTTGATGGTTCCTCATTCTTCACTTCCTACCATGCTTGGGCTCAGGCACAATTTTTACTGGGTATTTTGCTTCCAATTTACAAAATCAGTCAACAGAAGAGTTTAAATGTTCTTCTCATGGAAGGAGCTAGGTAAAACTGCTTTTCCTACTTGTAACATTTTTTTTTCCTAAGAAATCCCATATCTTTAATGCTTTGCTCATCCTTCACTGCTTATCACTTAGAATCATAGAATCATTTAAGGTTTGGAAAGATTGAGTCCAACAATTAACCCAACACTGCCAAGTTCACCACTAAAGGATGTCTCTAAGTGCCACATCTACCTAGCTTTTAAATACCCCCAGAGATGCTGACTCAATCTCTTCCCTTGGCAGCCTGTTCTAGAGTTGTCAATCCTTACAGTGGCACATAATATCCAGCCTACACCTTCCCTGGCACAACTGGAGGTCGTATCCCCATGTCCTATTGCTTGTTACTTGTGCCTTTGTATCCCGCTGATAGAGATCAGAGATCTGACTGAAACTTTTTATCTCTTATTGATGTAGGAAAGGTAGGTAAGAAAGACAAAGAGGATATAATATAGCATCTGTTCTTTTAAGGGAACGGTGCTACCTTGGTGTTACTGACAGCTGTAAGTCGCTGTTTCCTTGCGGGGCTGGTGGATATCATTGCAGAAGGAGATGACGAAGGGTCTATCTCTGCTGTCATGTAACACAGCTTCCTGACCTGGTCGCTGCTTCTCTGATTGCAACACGCTTGTGGGTATGTTAATTCACTCCCCAGCTCTCTTCTGGAGGGAACTAATTAGTTCCCTTGGGCTCTGTCTGCGTTTGTAATTCAGCGCGCAGGAGTGGAACAGTCGGTCAAAACAGATGGCGCTGAGGATCCTCATCTCTCTGTCACTTGTGTGATGTCAGTGCTGTGAAGGATGTCACAGGCTGCTGCCCTCCTGTGATCAGCTAGCTGGGATTTCCTCTGACAGGAAAGCTTGCCTCTCTCTCCTCTTGCACGGGGTTCTGTGGTGGTGTGCTCTGCTCTGATGTGCCACTGGGAGCCATGGCGTGCCACCGTGGCCTCCACTGCGGCTCCCGAAAAAATGGTTCTGGGTCACAGGCTTACAGCATGGACACCAGGTAGGAGCTGGGCCTGGCACACCTGGTAGTTTGTGTACATGACTAATCAAAAAGAATGGGGACTGAAGGAACTGAGAGGAGGACCCTGTATTTAGTCTGAGGACAGGAAATCACTACCTTGAGTGTGAGACTTTGAAGAGTACGCAGAGTATATCTGTGTTGCTCCAATAAAAGACACGCTCTCTTCCTATAAACTTCTCATTGAAAGGAAGAACATCTTTTATGGGATGCTGTAAAACTCGTGCATCGTAGGTAAGTCTGAAGGTTGATTTTTAATATCCTGTTCTCAAGGTCCCTGGGTTTTTCTGATATCTCTCTGTTTTCGCAGCCATTTTTCTGCAAGTTTGGCAATCTTATCTGTGGGGTAATCTTATCTCCTCTCAGCTGGTTTTGCTCACTTAGGAGGAAACTCTTTGCCCATTCAGGAAGGCCAGTGTATCTTTGAAGAGCAGTATAGGAAATCCCCTGCAGCATGTATGGCAAGATAAAGCCCCTTGGTAGCAGGTCTTGCTGAAGGAACAGCTTCTGTGTGCTCGGAACGCAGAACAGCAACTTCCAACACCTACAAATATGGCCCCCAAACTGAGACAATTTGTAGTCTATGATTATGGGAGTGGAAGGAGTGTGGTGGTAAAAGTATTAATATATAAGATTGAGAGGGCTGGCTAGGAATAAAATTTGACTTAAAAAACATTCCTTTCAACTAAAAGCTAGCAGTCTGTGATTGCTTGCAGCTCCTCACTTCTGAGCCAGGCTAATACTGGGTGTGCCACTCCTATGGGCTCCACCAAGAGACATCTCTCCATGTGCTCATGTTATTTATTGTCTGAGTCCTCAGAAACGTGGCAGTTAGCAAACGACTCACAGACTTCACCCCTCCCAGGGATGGATACCCGGCTTTGCTGACACTGAGAACTGGGGAGCAGAGAAATACGCTGTCCCAGTGTACACAGCTAACCAGTGTTCTGTCTGACCTGCCCTAAATTGCACCTGCATATTACACCTTTGGAGCCCCCAGATTCTCCAGTGGAAGTTAAATGTCACCTTCTGAGGCAGCAAAACCTGAGCCAGGTGGGTTGACTGAGACACAGGGTCGAGGCTACACACACGTTTGTGCAGCACGTGCTAATAAGTGCTGCAAACATACAGCGCTTTCAGGCAGAAGCAGTTTCAGAAACGATGTGGCCAGATACTCACAACCTTAATTTAATTTCTTTCCAGACATAAGCAGGAAGAAAAAGGCTGGAAGGATCTCAGGGAAGGCACTCGTAGAGCAGATAGAGATTCTTTCAGGACCACGCTATTTTTCAAGGAGACACTTGGATGCTGCGCAAGTCCAGCGTACCTGCTATGCCCCGAACATTAGCAGTAATGAATGTCCTGCTATGAAAGCCAAAGAAAGCAGTGTCATGTAGGATAATAGCACAAAATGTGAGTCCATCTGTCTGTGCGATTAATGGAATGAGCCCTTTCCAGAAAATGGAGGCAAGGAGACATTTCCAGAGTTTGTGCTCAGTTTAGCATTACACAGAGGTACAGAAAGGCTGAGAATTCACGTAGCTGTTGATGTTACCTGGGAAATGTCAATAGAAAGTGCTGGGTGATTGAACAGGAGATCTGATCCATGTACCTTTTTCCGTGAACTGAACTAAAAGGCAGAGGATCCACCAAGTCCAGCCATGTTCAACTCTTTGAAGAGGAATGGGAGGGAAAAATATTGGTAGCAAACAAAAGGATAAAATTTTCTGTAGAAAATATGAGTCACTCAGTTTTCAGTTAACCAATTTAATTATAGAGAGTAAAATAAAAACATAATTTGTCTGGTCGTCCATGAGGAGACAGATGAGTAATTTTGCAACTGGCCTGTGTCTCAAATTATATTTATAAATTAATTGTACTCTGAAGCCAGAAGACCCAGACCTACAAACCTGCCATGACTGTTCAATAACAGCTTACTCTAAAAACTGTTCCCACTTAGGAATACGGGAAAATTCTCGATCATTTTAATCTGATCTCTTTTCAATGATACTTAGATGCTTTCCCCAAACACCTCAATGGGAATGAAGCACCTAGCTTTTTCTGGTCCTTTTCAAAAACGGTTTTATTTTGTTTATTATGGTAAAGACCACCAGCAAGATGAAATCAGTGAGCTGTGTCCAATGACAATATTGATAGATCTTGTATCTGAGGCTCTCTTTCAGCATGTAGCACACATACTCTGGGGGCAAAACACACCCCAGTGTCCTCAAGGCTGAGTCACAAGCTCTCTTGCTTTACCATTCCTTGCTGAGCACAAACCACAAAGTTCTTCCTCAATCAAATCTGTGATCCTGAGTCACAGGTGAAATTCTGAATTTATTAGCATGTTTCTCTGGCACATGGTCTTGAACTATTTCTATGGCTTTAAGGAGACTCTTTAGTCTTCAACTATTTTAAACTAGTCTATCTTACTTAAAATAAGATATATTTGGCTTCATTTTGGTACCGTGTTGTCATCTGTCCCTGAAACGTCCCTAGAAGACTGTAGAAGAAATGTGTTCTCTGTGGTGCTGTTAATTTGGGTACATGCTGAACATGGTTTCCAGAATAGCACTGTCACTTACCTGCTGGGATGGCACTGGGGCCTCCCACGCTGCTGTCTGGGGCTTGGAACTTGCATCTCTCTTAAACATCTAGCTGCACTTTTCCAGTTCCTGGGGAGGGAACATCTATTCATAGTTATGGCAGTAGGACATCCTTCCATATTTACCAGTAATAATTGCTCTCTTCAGTGTTATGGCTTTTGCCCTTGTAGGAACCAGCAGAAAAGCCTCTTTTTCTGTAGATTTAATTATTTGCAGTGCGTTTTTTTGTCCCTCTTCCTTCATCACTTTTGTCTTTTTTAATTCCCTCCTTCACACGTTTTCTTTGGTCTGTGCTTGTTCATTTCCTTCTGTACCACCTTGAATACCATGAACTATTTCCACTGGAAATGTTTCTGGTCTCCTCTCACAAATAAGTGACAAGCATGAAGGCAGGACTGTTGGGTGCATTCCACTGCCTTCAACTGAAAGGCAACACCTGCCTCACAATGACCTCAGTGGTCTCTTCTGCCTCAGAATGAAGTGTGTGTGTGAGTCTTGAAGAAGCAGGTCTTGTCAAGAGAAGGCAGAGTTATTGTATTTACTGGGAGGAGGCAGGGTGTGGATGGCAGAAATGGGAGAGTTTTACCTAAATTTAGAGGTGTTTTCAATTTCTTTCCTTCTTACAAATTTCTTATTTTCTTCCTTCCAGAGACTGCAGCCTTTTCCTGCCTGAAGACAAAAGCTAATTTGTGAAAGACAGGAATAAATTTGGCTTGGAAAGCCCAGCTCATCAATGGCAGAAAAATTGCTTTAAGATCTGGACAGCAGGGCTGGATATCTGTTGTTTCTCTGATAGTTCATCATGACAGTACAGGAAAATTTTGATCCAGCCTTGAAGCGTGCCTAGTCACTATTATGCTATCTTTTATCTCTGTGGTAAGAAGAATATGGGTAAATTTTTTTTTTTTTTTTTGAAGGAGAGAGGAAAAAAATGTCCCTCTAGAAATCCTGCAGAAGGCGTATGTCATTTAGATGCCTTTTAAGCTTTGGTTTGAAAACTTCTGGAGCTCTACATAGTAATTACTTCCATTGAGGAAGTGCACACATTCTGCTACTCATGCTAATTACTGATAAGGAAAAGGCAGGAGGGCTCAACGATGAAATGTTTCAGGCACTTCTCTTTCTTTCACTAAGCCAATTCCTGCAAAGCTGGCAGCAGTCAGAAAGAGTGCCTTCTGCAATCATCCCTCCTCAGTGCAATTTTAAAATCTCTTCTTTCCATCCAAAAAGCCAAGGTAGCAGCTCGTGTCGAGTCAAAATGGGATTCACATGCTTCATGTACTGAGCAGCAGGCAGGCAGTTCAGCAAGAGGCCACGCAGATGAGTAGAAGAAGGGAAAATCGCCTCATTTCTTCACTTTTGCTACTCAATATGAAGGAATAAATGCTGTTATAAACATGGGAAAAGGGGAGGAGCAACAGCTTAGCTCAATCACGGTTTTGAACCCTAGAACTCAGTTTGTCATTTCAATTCTGATAGTTAGGATTGCCAGATCCTCTTCAGTCATGTAATACTTGGCAGCCAGACAGGGAGGAAGGGAGGAATAAATTCCAGCATGTCTCCTGCTTCCTAGATGTCTCTAGCTCTTGTGATAATTCTGTAAATTTTGTAAATGAGATGGGTTAAACCTCAAAGTAGATGAGTAAAAACAGAACTCAATTTTAATTTTTTCAAAGTAGGATTTTTAAATCCATTTTGTCATTAGGATTTCCAGTATCTGAAAGCAGCAATATTGTCTGTTAAGAGCCAAACTCTCAAATTTTTGCAGAAGGCAACTGGTTCCATCTGAGATTATAGGCACTGTATCAGACAAAACACAATCTTGTAAATGTGTCCTTTGTTTAGGAAATGTATTCTGATACAAGTTCCTGCTACTGAAATGAGTTCAATTTCCCTAACTTCACTTACTTTAGATTTAATTAACAAAAAGCTGGACCAAATAGTCAGGCTGAAATTAGACAATTTACATCTTGCTGTATGTTAAACTGACATGCCTAAAAATATTTTAGAATCTAGGCACCCTTAATATTTGCAGAGCCAAATGTGCGGAGTCTTGTCTAGATTTTACAAGGTTTCAGAATTCATTTAAAATGAAGGCTAAATGTCCCTCTGGGAATGAAACAGTAATTTATGTCCTTTTGAGCTGCAGTACCAGAAGCAGAAAACTTTTACAGAGATTTTATTAGAATTCAGCATTAACCCTGGCAGTGCTTTGGACACTTTGAGGTAACTTTAATTTATGGTTCTTGATTTTTGCTTGGAAATGTTGAGTAGAAACAACTCTCTTCTTGTCTGTTATGACTTCCTTGGTAACTGTATCAGGGGATGAGTAGGTCAAGCCTTTCTAATTTGAATTCTCATTTGAAGAATGACAAAAAGAATAAGCACCTAATACAGAGAGACTGCTTTATTTATCACAAACGTTCAGATTTTGACAGCTATATTTAAGACCAACATTCATGTGGATACTTAGCCTGTGTTTAATTAATTTTTTTCTCCCAAAACTGACCGACAAGTTTCTAAAATCGAAAAATAAAATTTTGAGTTTTAAAAAAAAAGAAGCATAAGACATAGTGGGAATCTTTGGGAGGTGCTTTGCTTTATATGAAGACTCATAGATTCTGAAGCAGAATCTCTTCCACCTTTGTGGAAAAGGTATTCAGATGTTGTATTTTAATAAAAGAACCTAGACTGACTGGCTGGATGTTTGCCAGGGGTGGGGAGATGGAGCTGTGTATTGTCCCCCTCCCTACTCAGATGTGGTACAGACAGCTGGAAACAAGTATTCACCTGCAGCCGTGTGAGTCTCCCATGGACTGAGAGGAATTCCTTCAGGATTTTGTTTGTGCATCCCTGTACAGTCTGTTCTTTCCTTTCTAACGGATCATGCCAGTGATCCATTTTCATCTTGTGATCTACAATAACCTCTAAGAGTTTTCCAGCAGAACATTTGCAGAGCAAGGTGTTGCCCATGTTTTTATGCAGTGGATTCGTTTGTGCTTAAGTGCGTTCCTGGTCGTCCGGTTGTCCCCACTGAACCTCACTCTACTGCTTTTAGAGCTTTCTACAAATGTATTAACAAAGTATCGAATTCTAAGCCTGGCTTCTAGGATACTGGAATATTTGGGAGTGTGCATGTTCAGCTTTTCTCAAAGAAGGGAGGTGAGGGGGGAGAAGTACTCTTGCCCTTGTCATTGTTGGGAAAAATGAAATGTGTCCTGACTTCAGGGTAAGGCCCGAGAACTCAGGAGAATAAAATGAAACAAAGAAATTGGCATAAAATGCAAGATGGTGCTTGACCTGCTAATCTCTGAGTGTGTAGGGAGTTATAGCACTGAAATGTACTGTGAAATCTAAACGTTTCATGTTAGGTTAGCAGGGCAAAGAGAGGCCAGACCATGGAGAGCCATATAGCAAACAGATGATATGTATAGAATGATTAAAGAGAAGGTAATGTGGTATTGATCTCTAAAAGCGTTGTTCAATAAATCTAACTCAATCTCTCCTAAAGTAAGGGGATAAATATTAAGGAGAGTAAAAATCTGGTGTATAATGGTAACAGACCAAGAAGCAATAAGCCTCATGAACTGATGATAGAGGAAAAATCATGTCAGAAAAACCTGATTAATATTTCGCAGATTGAATTACAGATGGTTGCAGTGGAACAGATGTAATTTGTACGGCTGTCAGATCCTGCTCCTATTTTTACAGATGAAAATTGTGACTGACTGTTGACACCCATCAAGGAGATTTTGCTGACTGAACTCAGAGAACAGGGAATAACACATCCCTTGAGTTCCCCGAAGCAATATTTTCTTTGTAAATATGCATTCAAACATTGCTATGCATATTTGCACAGTGAGGTAAATTTATACATCACAGAAAGTAGATAAATGTGCATAGGTCTGGGGGAAGTAGGAAATGAGCTGTGGATAATAGTGCAAGCTTGTTTTGAATTGAAAACAAGATGGTCCAAATGCGAAGCTCCAAAAACACAGCGTTTGTCCTGAGGGGAAACAGTGCACTTGAGGAGCTCGTACCACATTCTATGGTCTGGAATGTGGTGTGAGGGTATGCCAGGAGGGATAGAGAATGTAATCCATGGTGGGGTATTGCCAGAGGATGGCAAAGGCTGGAGGGAGACAAAACCCCATTCATACTGCAGGAAGTGGTCCCTGGGAGTGATCTTCCCTCAAAGTACTCCCTAATTTTGAAGTGCAATAGCTGGAGCACCTCAGGACAGAGCTATGGGATGAGACTGGAAATTGCTCTTAATGTCACTTCCAGCACCTGCCTGTTCAGCAGCAGAGACACATCCTGAATCACAGAGTAATCCAAGACAATTTACTGAATGAACTTCTGCCATGCTCACAGTTCTGAAGTGTGAGTAGTTTCCTCTTTGCAGTGGGAATTAAGATCCCCAGACAATGTCTAAACTGCTGATAAAGTACGTACTCAGATTATGAAGAATATAAATGTGCCAAGTAGTGACAGGACAGTAATATTGCAGAAACTGATCTGATTAAAGTAGAAATATGGGTATAAAAAGAAAATGGCTTCATCTAAAAGTGGGGTTTTTAATGCTAAGAAATACTAGGATTATTTTGAACTTGGTTTGGACAATGCTGGATTTCAATTGCAGATTCCAGTGGAATATGGGAGAGCCACCAGTGTATAAACCCAGGTCTTGAAGTACCATTTTGGCTTACCAGCTCCCCATGTTGCTGCTGCCAGCCCTGGCACAGGGTTCTCTCCACAAAATTGAAACAGAAGTGCTGATAAGCTTCAAAGTTATGACGTTAGCACAAAGGGACAGAATAATTGGAATTTAATAGTCTACAGCGTAGGGGTAGTTTTAAGTATACCCAACGTGCAATGTGACAAATATTGAGGAAAATGTAGTAGGATGGGAAAGCACAGAGCTGTTGCCATATAGCTGGAAGGAGTTGCTTGATTGCTGTATTACTGCTTGCCCTGAGAATATTGCTAATTTGATGTTTACACATCAAGAGGTACTATTTTGGTACAAAAGCAATTAAGGGGCAAGAATCTCTCTCTTAGTCATCTCTGTTCTACTCTAGATGTCTTTTTCTCAGCCAGGCACCTGAATTTTCACATCGAAGTGATTAGAAAAGCCAAGTTTTAACACAATAACTCTTTAACTCAGAGGACTACGCAGCCTTTGCTTCTCGCTGCTGGATACTTAGGATAAGTACTGAGCATACAGACCTGCAGAAATGTTGCTAGGAGGAAAACAAACATATGCTGTGGGTGAAGGAAGTGGAGGTCTAATGAGGCTTTTGTCAGATGCCTTTCCCTGCTTGTTGTGTAGCTCCCTTTCTCTAGCTTGTTGTTTAGCCTACAAGCCTCAGGGAAACAGATTGTCACAATCTAAGTTTTTACAGTGCCTTGCTGATCATGGGAGCCTTACATTGCAGAGTATTTGCTTTACTGATGACTCAAGTATAGTGGGATTTGCCTTCTGTGCAGCTTTTCCCTCCCGGTCTCCAGCAGCAGAGCCTTAAGCCTAAGAAGAGAGAGGAGTTAGCTTTTTCCCAGAGAACAGGGAATCCTAAAGAAAAACTCCTCTGGGCATGTAGCAGTAGCACTGTCTACCCAAGCCACAAGGGACCCCGCTATGTCTTATCCACGTGCCACGTGGCAGTGAATGTAGTAAAAAAAACCCCTACACAGAGCATTTTAAGGAACTCAATTATTTTCACCCCCGCTCTAGAAAAGCACTCATTGAACTCAGGTGGAACAAAGACAAGGAGAATGTGTCATTCTCCAGTGCCCAGGTTGAGAGGCTGCAATAGATGAAGGGGACAGCGAGAATAAATATCCCCTCCCCATTCAGCTCTGGCAGTGGAGTGGTTTTCATGCCCAGTCCCTGCTTGCAGGACGCTGGCTGATCAGCAGGTATAGGAATTTGTGCATTAACTCTGCTTTTGTTCTTCTCTAGCTCAGCTCATCCTTCTCTTCATCCCATTTGAAGGGCACCCGTAGCAAAGGTTTTGCTGCCTATTGCTGTAATCCCGAGACAGTTTCGTTTAAGGCTTTAAATCCCTTTAAACTTTGCCATCTGCCTTTTGCCCAAGAGAGCAAGAGTTAAAGTATTTTTCAGTGCTAAAAATAGGCAGGGTAGAATTGTAAAGGGAGTTCATGTGGAGCCTGGTTCTGAGTGGCTTCTTCCAGCTGATGTAGCTGCTGAGAGTCTGACTCACTGCTCTTCCTTGACACGTTTCTCCAGCACTATTATGTCTTTCATGAATGAGTCCTGAAATGTCCTTTAAAATGAACAATATGGTTTTGTCATTGTTTGGCCAGTCAGAAGATAAGAAGATGAGATGCTGTATCACAGGGAACATTTATTTCCTGGCATTTTTATTGTAAGAAACTGCCTCTGTGAGCATAGCTTCGAATAATAGCCCTTACAGGAAAAAAAAGACATCTGTTCAGGCCTTGCACAAAGTGACAGCAATATCACCTTAATGGACAAAACTTCCAACAGGAGACTATTAAGCTTTCCTGAATAAATTAATGTTATGCAGTTTTAATGGAGATCTGAAAGAGATGAGAATTAAAGAGAATATAAAAACTAGGTGTTCTGTGGAGTTTTACTTGAGTCAATATAAAATCCTATCTTTCAGATGATCGCATAAAGTGTAGTTTTCAAGCTGTCTTTGATGCCCTACGTCAACTTCACTGTATTGAAGAAGGAGAGCTTTTAAATCATGACCTGAAGTGATGAAGAAAGGTATCTACCATGGTCTCTGTGAGATGCATGCATTCAGCTGGATCATGCAATCACCATAAAGACCACAGCTGAGAAGACAGCTGAGACCAAGTGGTTTTAGGACTTGTTCCCTATTAGCCCCATCCCATTATAAATTAACCTTGGATTGCATCTATGCTTTCTGGTGGTGATCTCTAACGGGTCTGCAGATTGGGATTGGATGCAGGTGCTTAATTCCTGCCCCTGATTTGTGCCTGGGAAAATCAAGGCTACGGCTGGAGGGCAGGGAAACAGGTATACAGGATCTGGCTGTTCCAGTTCTCTGTTTGCGAAGGTAGGTGACACTTGTTTTTTGCTTCTTCTCTTTGGAGCAACGTTTATTAATTTAGGTTCTCCTTTTTTCTGCTATATCACAACAAAGCTTCAATTTGTTGTTGCAGCTTTGTTCTACTGGTGAGTACTTTTAACTATTTTAATGGCCGTTGAGTGCTTGTCATGTCTTTGGAATTTCTTTGCAAATAAGTCTCAATAGATTTGGAAAAGTTCCATGAAATCTGGTTTTGTGCCTCTTTGGGTTGACACTTTATAATCTTCATGTACACTTTTTATGGACTGCCTGATGTATTGCACAGTAGATAATGTAAGGAAGTAATTATTTCAGCTATGTGTGCATATGAAAGTGCTTTATTGTTTCTTGTAAAAAATTTGATACAAAACGTAAATATTTTGTTTTGGGTTTGTTTGTTTGTTTGTTTTAATTCAGGAAAGCTGGTTCTCACACAGGAAAAGAGAAGTTCCTTTACTTGGCCCTGAACAAAAGATCTCTGTTTAGGTGGTTTATGTGGTGTTATTACCATAGATAATCATATCCCTGGGCTTTCAATTTCAAAAAGGAACACTTATGTCTCTTTAAGTAGTTGCCATGGAAATCCTCACAGCATGAACCTCTCCAGTGAACACCTTATGGCAGATAAATTATGTCTTTTGTTTCCGTAAACACATCAGAAACTGGAGTGAAAGGGGTTTGCGTGTCTTCAAAGCACAGGCACAAGAACTGATACTTGTTTGTTCTAGCATATGTTTCTTAACCTCACTTCGAATCAGACAAATCAATGTCAGATTCTAATGGTGTTATTCTGTTGTTTGAGAAAGCAGTACAGTGAATTGAAGAAATCTCTTTACAGCTCCTTGTCCCTCTAAGGACTTTCAGTTTTTTTTTTTTTTTTTAATACAAAGACTTTTGTATATAAGGCTTTTAGGAATACCAATATAGGAGATATTCCTGGAATTCGCATGCTTTCCTTTTATCTGCTGTAGAGTCTGCTCCAAACAGGTGTGATCTTTGTGAGAACAGGGTGAAGTGATAGAAAATATGAACAAAAACTTTTTTGGTTTGTGTTTTTGGGCTTTTTGATGATTAACAAGCTAATTTTAAGTTGAATTTAAAAATAATGGAATGAAAAAGATGTTGGTTCACTGACTTTTTTTTCTTTTTTGAGATGTTCTCATTGTTTTCCACTGCTGTCTTCTCCATGTATCTGCCTGTTAATATCACCATTGGAAAGCTGTCCCTTTATATTAGAATGTGGCTAGTAGTTTTTGGGGTTTTAGCATTTCTGTAAAGACTAACTCAGCTGTAATAAGAGTGTTAAAAGTCCTCAAAATTTTGTCCTATTATCTTGAATAAGGCGTGCTATTAGAGCGAAGCTATAACCTGCAGATTAGAAGTGTCATATTGGAGCGTAGCGCGTGTTCAGCAACCTTGGTGTGCTGACGCAGTCCCACAATCGTGTCACGCTTTAGCCACAATTCCTGTGTACACAGAGAACCAAAGCGTCCTTTATTGCAGTGCTGTGAGATCAGGGAAATTCCACCAGCTACATATTTACCCAAGTACTGCCGAGAAAAACATTTGTCCCAGTATAGACATATAAGGGAATTAATAAAATGGGTTCACTCACTGCAAAATGTTAAGAAATAAAAATGGCAAATAGCATTTTAATGACAAAATGCACAGGCTGTATAGCATAATTAGTAACATGGGTTTTAAAAAATGTTTTCTACTGTTTCTACCGCTTTTTTGCCTCATTTTCAAGCAAGATGTATATTAGCACCTTTCACAGAGAGTATTTTTATTAGTCCTGCAGGACAAGGAACTTGTAGGCAACTGTTCATGTGTTCATACAAACTGTATTTATTTCTCTCTGTCCAGTTCCCACCTCACTGATGTTGATGCCCTGGAAGTGGTGTCTGTGACTAGCTTGGTGCCAGCTGCAGCAAAAGCCCATCTCAAATATGGGTGGAGATGGCACTCAGGGTGGGTTAAAGCCCACAGATGAGCAAGAACAGAAAACTTTTCTTTGCCACGGAACAGCTCCCCCCAAAGTAGATAAAAGGAGTACTTCATTCTCCTGAGCTTTCAGTCTATCTCTCCATTCACTATGTTCCTTTTTAAAATTGAGTCTGTTTAGCTTCCCCTGCCAGACACTCTGGCACAGTTCCTCAGGCACTTAAATATCATTGCGGATTTGGGCTTCTGAGCCTACATCTTATTTCCCTCTGAGGGGGAGGAAGCTTTGCAAGTAGAGTTAATTTTGCTATAGAGGAAATAAATGCCACAAAACCTTTCTATTAGATTAAAAGCGATAATAAAGAACAGCCTTTGTCCCTCCAAGAAGAACGTCTCTGAGCTGCACGGCCCCACCGCCTGGGATGCTGTGAAAAGCCTGGGTTGTGCGGAGCGTTTAGGGAGGTTGGCTTCCAGTGAAGCCCAGGATAGCGCTTCCCGCTTGTCTGATCTGCTTTTTCTGTCCTCCAGCAGTATGTGTGGAGTGGATCCAACCCACAGAGAGCACAGATGTAGCTGCTCCATAAAAGCTTCTGAAACATCCTGCGTCTGACATAAACAAAAATGACCTTTAGTATCTCTCTCTCTGACTGCCAGTAATGGGCTAGTTGTGTTACAAACCTCCAAGCACACACGGTCTGCTTGGCACAAACTTCACCAGTATGGGCAAGATACAACTAATTAGGGCATAAAAATACTCAGAAGACAGATTATATATATATCTGTGTGTGTGTTTGTGTATAACGTGTGTGTATATATGCAGTATAAATTACCCAACTATGCAATGGCATTGGGGCAATGCAGCAAGGCAACATTTGCATTATTGTAGTGTGGCAGCCTGGTTCTGTTAACACACTGGCATAAATCAGGGCAGCTGCATCTGAAATGGCAAAGATGGAAGTAGTGACAAATTGCTTTCAGTAAAGAATTGGGTGTAAATTACCTCATTTATATCCAAAAAATGGTAGAAATGGCTTTAGACAGCTGAACGTTGTCATCCATATTGGAAAGAGAAGCCAGAGTTGGTTCATTTTCATTTTAAACTCAAATTCTGATGGCATATGGCAATCTGATTCCTGATTCCAGTGCTCAAATACATTTTTCTGTCTTGGCTTAAAAGTAAGCTAAACTAGTATATTTTGGTAGATAAATAATTAAATGAATTCTTGTCTTTTGTCTGTGAAGGTTTTACTTGGTTTCATTCAGTATTTGCTGTTTTCCTCTTGGAGAGAATAATGAGCTGTTGTCGGATGAGTGAATCTGCCCATTGAATGTTGATTTGCCACTCAACGATAAAGCACACAAGGTCTGAACCATGTGGCCTGTTCGTCACCAGTATCAGGAAACAATCAGGAACTGTTAATATTTTTCTCAGGTTGTCATAAATAAAGCTGATCTATTTGTGTTTCAACAGTTTGGTGACGATTTTTTCTCTAGTCAAAATGTGGTGTTCATGTGATTTTTGTAATGTATGCCAAGATGCTACAGACAGCTCAGGCCATAAATGTGTTCAGGCAAATAATTGCCCCTGGAACAGCGGCTTTGTAATGATACATTCTTTCTGCCAGTACTCCTGTTTATTATAGAGTAATATCATCTGCATTTGGGGAGTAGGAATTATCTCCTGGCTCACTAGCAACACTGTGGTGCTTCCTGCATGGCTCAGCTGAGCTGTATCAAGTGGGGATGGAAATGCCTCCAACAGCAGACCCTGTGACTGGGATGCTCCTGCAGAACAGTAAAGATTCGAGTTTGACTTCCTTCTCTTGTGCAGAGGTGGGAGCTGCTCCTGGGGCTTCTGCTGCTTGTGGAACTGTGCTTTCGGGTCAATGAGGTTGTAGATCTCCAGCAGTGATTTGCGTGAAGAGAATGAGCTTTGCTTGGCTCTTGGAAAAACAGCCCTGTGGCTCCTCAGTGAAGGTGACTTTTTGAGCACCCTGAGAGCAGAGTGTGTCCGAGTGGCACATAAATATCCCTCCAGGAATTTCCTTGTGGTCCGGCTGTGGACGGCTGCATTGTGAGTGTAGTTCTCTGCTCAGCCCAGCAGTTATTGTGGAACCAATTTGGAAGTGCCCAAGTTTCCCTTCTGCATGGACTCCCGATGCTGCCCTGGGGTTTCCTTGGAGGAAGAGACAGTTGACAAAAAGCTAGGTAAGGTGCAATGACTGCATTTCTGTATCAAACCCCTGTGGTATTTGGGAATTGCATGCTGAAGGTTTCAAGCTTCAGTTCTACAAGATGGCGTGCGTTTAGTTGCTTTGTGCAATTGAATCGTCAAATTTATTTTCAAACTATAAAGTGTATGGTTTGAACTTGTGGGCAATTCATGGTCTAGAAAAGTTTGTCTGCACTGACAGTTTGTAAAGTAGAAACTTTACAAACTCCATCATCTGTGTGCTTTGGTTTTGCCTTCTAAGCAAGTTAGGGTATTTTTTTTTTCTTCAAGAGGACAAACATTAAAACATGTTTGAATAATATTTTTGCTATAGTTTCCCAGTACCTCAAAAGTCTTATTTTTCTCTGATGTAATAAAGATGCACCCAAATTCCTCACTGAATCCCCAAATGTGCTTATGTTTAGTTTACTTTGTCATAGTCGTGACATCTTTCTCCGGGGCTTATAAGATTGTATAATGAAGTGTTTTTAGAACCCAAATAATTTTGCTTCAATTTCAGTGCAATTAATCTCCAAAACCAGGGACAGAATTTTTTATTTAGCACTGTAATGGCCATGTACATGTGCCTATTTAGCAACTGTAAAAATACAAAGCAGTGTTCAAATCTTTCAGTATGTGGTTCTCATGCAACTTCTACTGAATTACCTGACCAAAGACCTTGGAGATATATTTAACCTAGAGCAACAGCAATTTAGAAAGAATTGTACTATCATTTGTAGACCTCAAAAACAGGAGATGCCTGCAGAAGGGAATTTCCTGTGTGCATTGAAAATGATTTCCCTAATGATTTCACAATTTAGGGCTTATTTTTGGAATACAAACTGTCTGTGTGTGTGTGTAAACATCACTCTAGCTGTCAAGCTTCCATCAAAATTCCAGTGACATTAAAAGGAAGAATTTTTATTCCCTTCCACAATTTTTGGGCAATCACTGAAAATATTACTGACTGGATCCAGCATAAGATCTTTCTATACCAGACAGTACTAAGACCTGTAGGTCAGGTAATAACTTTGAGTTGAGGGGTGGATATTAAATTTTTCTTCTTCATTATTACTTTAAAAATCAACAATTTTACTTCGAGTCCAATCGGGTGTTATTCTGCATCCTTTGATGCTGAAGAGTAGCTCTACAAGAACTTGTGTATTGAATCAGAAACAGACCAGGAGGTGATGACCTTCATGAGTTTGAAGTGTTCACTCAGGTGCATCTGGATTATTAACTGAAAATAAACTAAATAAGAACACTCCAAAGCCTTGAAATGTCTCCATTATGAACACAAGCTGGTTATGTAGGAATTTGTTAAATAGCTTAAGTAGTTTTTTTTTTTCCTTTACTTATATGCAATGATGGTGGGAGGGTTGCTTTCTCCGCATCTGTTCTATTAGATGTGACTGGAGAGCTGAAATCAGTACAATTAATGTTTTTAACAACAGAATGAAAGCATTTGTTATCTTCATGTCGTAAAATAAGATTGGTTTACAGGTGTGTAAGTAAATACTGTGTGGGTTTGAGGAAAAACTTTACTACAACACTCCTGATTTTACCAGTTTCCTGATCCACCTAGTCACTTTTATGCCTCTGGTAGGGTTTGTTTCTTCAAATAAACAAGCAAGATCTAAAAGTAGAGCAAGCACGGAGGAAGAAGGGTTCCTCTACTGACTTTTCCAAGCTGCCAGTTTATGTACTGCGAGCTCAAATGTAGTTAGCATTAGATCATTATCTTGCCTTAACTCTTCTATGCATATTTTTTGGTTTTGTGTTTTTAATCAGACAATCTTGTGCTCTTCCGTTGATCTCGCATGTGTTTACTACATGATCTGTGTGGGTCACTCTTTTCTCTTGTAGCTCCCTCATAACCATAAGCATACATGTTTTGCATGAACTTGCTTTCTTTAGGTCTTCTTACAAGATTATAGAAAGGGCTGGTGAAGGATGAAACTTTATTTGCTGTACCAGGATTATTTAATTTTTATGTTACTTCAAGCAATACTATTTGTTTTAAATGGGTGATGATGGTAACCCTGTATCATTAATCATGCAACCTTGCTAATCAACTATTTTTGTTAAGTTTTGGAATAAGAAACCATAATAAGGAGGAATACAGTGAGACACACCAATTTATTTCCATCATTCATGCAAGTCAGCATAGCACAAAATGAGAAGTACCCCATGAGGTCAAGCCTGCCTAGCCTAGTGGCAATAGGAGACACTAATTACTTTCAGCATTTTGATCTATATTACTAATTTGCATGAAAGACTGGCTGTAAGTTCCTTGCTCAATGTGAAGTACTATAATAATGCTTATATTGCTCTTTATATGACTTAAATGCTAGAATGGAATAGAAATAGAAATCAAAATATATCTATGGCTAAAAAAGAGTGGTTTAGCTTTCTCTTTACAAAGCTTACCAGTGATCTCATTAGGCTTAAACATTCTAAAGGTGCTCTTTAATCAATAGCTGGCAGGATTGGGCTGCATCACCTTTTCCCATTTGAAGTTAAAGGGAAAACTGCTGACTTCTAGGATAGGTGAGATTCTTCCTTGGAATAACTCTCTGGAGGCCTGTAGGTGGACTCAAACTCCTTTGTGTGCATTTCTAAGCTTTCAAGTCAGCTCAAACCTGTGATTCCGGACAATGCCGCATGTGTTTAAAGGTAATAATTTACAAAGAATGATGCAGGCACAGCTTTGTATCTGTATAGGTTTTATTTTAATACTGCTTAGAATATTTATTTGTATAAAGGTTTTACTTTTGAGTCTTGCAGAAGCATTGAGCAGCAGATGGCCTGTCTGTGCAACACTGTGCTAATAAGTTTAGCACAATCCTGCCAAAATGTACCAAGTTTACTAAGCATCAGGTGTCCCAATATCTGCATGACTCAGATAGCAAATGAGTGTCCAAATCAGGGTGCACAGAAAGAGCTGTAAAGAAAAGCAGTCCACGTATTTGCGTAAATCATACGAAGTGCATCGTGTGTAAGGCATATGAGGAGTGGCTGGGGGTCTTTAGCCTGGAGAAAAGGTCTCAGGGAGGCCTTATTGAGCTCCACTGCCTGAAAGGAGGTTATAATGAGGTGGGGATTTGCCTCTTCTCCCAGGCAACCAGTGTGAGAGGAAATGGCCTCAAGTTGTTCTAGGGGGAGAATCAGGTTGGACATCAGGAAGAATTTCTTCACAGAAGGTCTTGTAAAGCATTGGAATGGGCTGCCCAGCAAGGTGGCGGAGTCACCATCGCTGAGGGTGTTCAAGAAATGACTGGATGTGGCACCTAGTGCCATGGTCTAGTTGACAAGCTGGCGTTCCATCAAAGGTTAGATCTGATGATCTTGGAGGTCTTTTTGAACCTCTGTGATTCTGTAGGACACAGTTCTGTCAGGAGTGTTTCACGGACGTGCATGAACAAGCACAATATAAAGAGGAGCGCATTAGGGCACTCTGCAAACAACACGCCTCCCTAAGCCTTTGCCACTGACCTTTGCCTGAAATCCTTTATGAGGCATGATTAACACTGGCATCTCTAGACGTTGACCCCAACAACTTCGGTGCTGGAGTATCTGCTGAGCTGGCTGCACATACACAGAAAGAGCACCTCCAGACTTGGATGTGGCAAATTTCCTCGTGAACAGAGGAGAAGGGGTGTGTCTGATTATAAATGTACCATTGCTGGGGCAGTTTAGAGCAGATATAGTATGGAGGAAGAGTAAAGCACCTGAAAAAGATTCACTGACTGCCCAGAAGCCCTCTGGAACTATTTGAAAACCTGGGAAGAGAGAAGTTGTAGGTTTCTGAATCACAGTGGTTAAGCACCTTGGAAGCAGTAAATGACAAGTACACTCTGTGCTCTCATTTGTGCTCTGGCTACAAATAACTATTGAATTGAAAGAGAGGAGGTGAGAGGGGAAGGGAACTGGACACCAAAACAACAGAAGTAATTCTCAAAAGAGACATTAGAAAACAAAATTATTTTGTCTTGGTATTTGGTATTTAACTGCTTTTAAAAATCTTCTCCTGCTGGCTTGCTCCTGATTCTTTGCCATACTTATGTGCCTTAAGACCTCTTAGCTAGTTGTTAGAAGACAGCAGCTCCTCAATAGAAATTAACTGATGACCTACTAAGTCCTGGTTTCTGATCGTGGGCTGTGGCAAAACTGAGGATGATGGAGCTCTGGTTTAGTGCTCCTGGTCTGGCACCTAGTATGTGACTTGGATAGAATTTAGGTGTTCAAGCACGAATTGTTATAAAAGGCATCGCAAGTATAGTTTGAGTGGAGCCTTAACATTATTTCATGGGAGGCATCTAATCTGGAGGTGCCTTAATTTTTATTCTGAAAGTTCCATGGTTTTCAGTGCCTCTGGGTGGATGAAGAGCTGCTGATTATTCTGGATGTTGTTCTACGTGTTGCTGTGTTTTACTCACTCATCATTCAGTGTGAAATATGGAAATATTTCTGTGATTACCCTGTAACTGCTGGACTAAAAATATAACACTTTGGTACCCTAGATCCCTCAATCATAGATGTTCACTCGAGTAGTCAGTTCTGCAGACACATAAACACACCAATACCAATGGTAATCAGAAAAAATGACTCCCTTGTTCAAGGGGAATGTTGCAGCTCCTTTTCATGTGTGTGACAGCTCACACCTGTAACAGCCTTAAGGACCGGGTTCAGTTTTTTGAATTAGGCCCCCTGTTATTAGGAGGATGTAGCAGAGTTTTGCTGCATGCTTTGCTAGAAAAGCTACTGATGTTAAATATAAGTTATAGATTAAAGCCAAGCCATCTGTGTCTTTCTCATGAGAAGAATGAACACTTGAATAAAACACATATGACATCTCAGTTTAATGTGCTTTGTAGGTGATAGATTAAACAAATGTTTTTCTGTACTTAATTAGAATTTAAAAAAAAAAACAAAACCAGGAAATGGTAATTTTTGCTTTCTCAAATATTTAATTGGTAATACCTGCAGGTATCTAATCAACCTGTTTTCTGATGTTAACAATGTGAAGGACAATTAAATAAAACCAAAACCCAAACCAAACAAAAACCCTTCAGCAGAGTTCCTGGAATAAAAGCAACAAAATATAATTTGACATTTATTATTTCTGCAAGAAACCTCATTGTTCAAAAAGAAGCAGCAGTTAATAGAAACTGATTAGAATAATTTTTCTGCTGTCTTATCCCCTAACATACATCTTAAGGTTACTTTGACTTGAGAATTCTGCTGCACAGGAGCACAACCACAAGCCAGCTGCTCCTGTTTAGTCCCATTGCAGTGCTATGTTCCCGACGGTGTAGGGTGCACACAGCATCCAGCGTGGCAGGCGTGGGGTACTGCTGATCACTGTGATGGATACTGCACTGCTGGACCTGGGAAACTGGGAATTACTTGTACCTCTAGCAAGTACAGTGGTAGTCTAAGTAACGCCTGATGTTGTCGCAGGTACTGCTTCCCCCTTTAGTAATGCACCTTCCTCTCTTTCACAAAGCCCTGAGATTCTCAAGCAGTGCAGCAGATGGGGCCTTAAAAAAACCCAAACAAACTTTCAGCCAAAGATCTCAGAGGACCTGTGACCTACTGCCAATTAAAGCTTCCCTGCTGGAAGCTCGGCTGTGTAGCTAGCGTTGTACTAATTTATTACAAATGACAAATCTGATACAAAGAAATAAAAACTGTTACCTAAGTAGTGTAACAGTATCCGTCCCATCTCCTTTTCTACATCTTGTGGCAGAGACTTTCGTTTCAAAAGCCTCTAATTTCTTCTAGATAGTATCATGTATTATTAGATAAGTAATCCTGCTACTTGGCTATGTTGTCATTTCCCTTCAGATAAAATCAAACAGAATACTAGATCTTAAAAAAAATTACTGATTGCAAATTTTGCTAAAACTTTAACTACTTGGGGAAAAAGGTTTAACTGGGCACAGCACTTGACTCCACTTAATTCAGTGTAATCATTCTGTTAGTGTATTCGAATTTCCAGGCATTCTGAGTAAAAGATAATTAAGATAAGTAGGTTAAAACTTGGTTATCATCAAAGCCAAATGACACACGAACTATTTATAAGGCTGCTTGCGTTTTGGATCCTGAATGATGCAGAGAGCAACACAGTCTTCTGCTCTTTTCCAGCAGTACCTGGAAGAATGGAAAAAGAGGTGATCCAATGTGTATGGAGGGGAACTACACACTCAAACCAACAACTAAAACATTGATGATATTGAAAAGGAGGAGTGGGCACTTTATCAGCTTTAGCCATGCTCCATATCTTCCTTTCCATTCTCTCTGGAAGCCATTTTCCTTTATGAGTATCACATGTGTCAGGGTTATGATACAGCTGTGTGCATCCTACTCCAGGAACAGAGCTCTGTTCTTAGCCTGGAGCCCAAATCTTCATGCATTGATGTTGATTGAGCCTGGTCTGATGCTTCGAGCATCTGCTGTGAGCGCCAGGGGGTGGATTCATGCCATCTATCTTTACGCATGGTCTTTTGCACGCTGCATTTTCTTGGTAGTGCTTACCCTTTTAAAATTATTTATTTATTTTCATTTTCTCCAGCTTTGATCATAAGAGGTGAACTAGAATGAATGTTTGGCTTTTCCTCCTGAAAACACTTTTGCCCCGAGAAATAACAGAGGCCATTGCAAATCCTGCATTCACAGATGCTGTGTTTCTGCACCAGTGATGCCCAACACGGTGCGGATTGAATACACAGAATTTCTGTTGCTGGAAGCTGGGAAATCACGCACTGAACCACTGTTCATCTCTACTCACGTAGACTGGGCACGGACAAGCAGGCTGTCACCAGCAGAAAGAGTCAGGGTTTTACCATCCATGGCAACAGTTGATGTGCCCTCCTGAAGGGAAAGAAGGCTTTTAATGTTCTGTGTCCTGTCCCCAGCAGAAAGAAAATGCTGTTTGTACGGAAATCTTTCCTACTGAAAGAACACTCAAACCCGCTCTGTTTCATGAGATCTAGCTAAATATTCAGTTGATCTTGTCTAACATCATTAGCATCAATAAAAATATGTTTCACTGTTCATTGTTCCCCATCATAAAGCAGCAACCCCTTGCCTGATTCTTGGGGTACGCTGCCACCAATCTAACCTAGCGGCCTTCAAGTTGGTACAGCTCCAGAAATTACAGAGAGAGTCTTCTGGAGTAGTTCAAGCTCCTCTTCTGCTTTTCTGATTCCTGAAAATCAGGAAGCAGAAAAGTCTTGAAAAGCAGTTCACAAGTCAGCAGGGAGCTGATTGAAATTGCAAAGAGTTAATCCACATTGGAATGGACTAGCTATTATCTCGTCAAGCAGGGGAGCCAGGCTCTTGCCAGCCACAGGGTCTTGATTCCACAGGCTGATGTAAGATGCAGTGTAAACAAATGTCTTTCAAGATTATTATGTCTTTAATTAGTATTTGATTGTGTGAATTTCAACAGAACAAGAGCTAATACAAATATGTCTCCCAAGCTAGCCTGACTTTCTGTGTAAGCAAAAACTAGCTTTTCTTTTTTTTTTTTCCTTTGGGTTGCAAATGTATTCTAGAAGCAAGTTGAATGAAGGACATCTGGATCACCTACGACTGTGATTTCGCATAAACAAGTTTTCAGACTTTTTTATTTGCTTATTCTACTTGATTCCAGTTTGACTTCAGTATGAGGACAAATGTTTCAAGGCAGAACTAATAGGTGATGTTGCTTTATCGCTTGGAGGCATTCAGATTTATTTACAAGATATTGCCCAGTATTAAAGTCCCCAACAAGGATGGATGCCAGTATGTCTGTCATCAACATACATGATAAGGAAAAAGAGGCTATTTTTATTGTGGCAGTACTTTACAGTTATTTTTCATTACAGTTTAAAGCTGAAAGGTGGTGCCTATTGGTGATCTTTTCTATGCAAAGGAAGGTAATCATTCCAGTTTCTGTTGCTAGAAGGCTTTACTACTGCTCAGTCTGAAATGAAACATGAACTCATCAGTTAGCAAGTGTGAATTGCCACATACCAGCTGCCATATCCAGATATCCGAATTCCTCTTGCTTTTCTCAGTTGTTCCTGGTCCATAAGCTATAACCTTAATAAAAAAAAGGTGAGGAAAAATAATGGTTTCATCCAAGTGACCAAAGTGTCCATATTCTTCTCCCAACAGCATTTAAACTATTCTATTTTTACAGGAGAATATTCATAGAAGATGACGTTATTTTTACAGACATTAAAATTCACACTATGTTTGGTATTCTCATATTGATTCCTACTGATAAAAAGGGAACTGATCACACCTGCCACTCCTTATGCTCCTCTGCATCCTCACTTATCTATTCCTTCTGCCTCCTCCCACTCTCAGTTTTGCATCTATATGCTTCCTGCTTCTGTTCTTGGAACAGGCACTTCCTCCTCATGAACTCTGGGCCCTGTCAAGAGCCTGTTGAAGTAGAAAAGTTTCTTCCATTAACATTAAAAAAGCTGCAGACAGGACTTCATCTTTCTCATTTTCTGCCCCCTCTGCGTTCCTCCTGACATTCCCACACTCTGTCACTTTGCTGTCATCTGTATTGGATTCTACGGAGTGTGACTCCAAGTAATTCCGGGGAAGAATATGTTTTGTAAACATCACGCATACAGCACAGATATCAAATGTTGACAGCTTCATTTACACCCAAACTAGGCTGTGTTTGACTAAACTGCGAGGTGCAATGTTTTAGGGCAGCTCAGGCTCTGGTGCTGTCCAGTTTTTCTTGTTTCCACTCTATATAGATTGAGGGGGAGGAAAAAAAAGGGTATTTACACACCCAGATTAGACTTGGACCTTGAAATGCTGCTCAAACACATAGAGAAGCTGAGTAGTATTTGCATCATGCTGGCGCTTCTGATTTGGGAAATATGGGGCGAGGGACAGGGGAATGGAGTGAAGGAGCTGTTTTAATCCCAAAGGAAATGAACAGAAATAAAGTTCAGGTTGATTCTGTAAATGGAAGTAATGAGCTAGAAAGCTCCTGCCCTAAGCTGGTCAAATCAGTGGACCAGAACCAGGTACTTCTGTCGGGGTGCATAACTTTGTCTGCTGACTATATATTGTTCCCAGGCCTGGATTCACTCAGTCTGAACAGTAGGCACCTATTATCTGTACCTTTAAAAATATCCCTCTCTTTTTGGAGAAATTAGATCCCCCTACCTCTGTTTCAAAGTTGTCTCCAAACATACTCAAGGATTTCTTCTGTTTTATTTCAGAGCGATGATCATTTAACCAGCTCGAGAAGGAAAACGGCTCCATAACAGAAGTGGAATTTAGTGGGAAGGGTGTTTCTTTCAGGAGTTCATCTGTAAGCAAGGCAGAGGCCTATCAGTGATACTTGCTACCCTTGGTCTTTGAGAACATTTTACTTGAGGGATCCATTTACAGACGCTATCTAGCCAAAAGTCGGTTGTAACAGTCAGCAGTACTATGGTCATTATCAGGGCTTTCTGAGATCGTAAAATCACATGTTATTTGTGTGTTTTTATGGAGTGACTTCTTCAAAGATGTTGTCATATGCAGACAGTATGCAATAATACACTACCTAGTTCTTACCGGCATATTCCTCATTCTCTTTCAGACCCGCTTTTGCACTGGTAAAATATGATGTATCATCTCTGAGCCTTTGCTCATATCATATCCTTCTAAAAGTGGACTTGGGCCTATAGAAGCAGCTTATTCTACATCTCTCACACAGTCAGTGCTGGCTTTTATGTTTCTTGTCCCCTATGTGTTTTTAAATACATCAACCACAGTGATGCAAACAGATTAGTACAACCTAAAATTTAATACAATGTCTTTTTTGTGGTGTTCTTGGAGTTGCATCTGGATTTAATTTCCAGTAATTCTCCTTCATAAATGATTTGATTTCAAACAGCTGGAGGACTAATTTCAGTATCAGTATAGCTGGCAAAATTCAAGGTTCGTGCTGCATGTTGCTGGTATATGGAATGAGCTTTAGTTATTTACCAGCTCACAGTGAAGTGCAGAGACAGAGCAATTGCCTTGGTGATTCTGAGTAGTTTGTTCTGAGGTGCCATGGGGGAACACCCGTTAAGTAATTTCAAGCAGTAATGCCAACTAGCTGCTGGAAAAACTCCCCGGATGGTTTGCTCCCAAATGGATTGTGGCAATAAACTCCCAGCCAAGTCTTAGTCTTGGTGCTAGTAATAAAACAGCTTTTTTAAATATTAGTGTATTCATTATGCAATATTCTTTTGGTTCCGTTCTAATGCTGAATTTCACTGCTCTGCAGTGTTTTGAACGTATCATTTCAGTTTTTCATTAAAGACCATTTCGTACACAGTCTTTGAACAACATGTGAGAGGGTCAGTGCATTCCAGGGACAGCAGCGTACTGAAGGTGCTGTTGCTGTTCATGGGATCCCAGTCAGCGTTGAGTACACCCATCTCCAGATAACCTGGGTGGGATCCTACCTTTTTTGTTGTAGAAACAGTTTTTGCTATTCAAATTTCTTCTCCATTACATTGGGAGGTTTGACCTGAAAACCCACTGTGGTCCCTTCCGGCCTCACCCATGCTGTGATTCTGTTATATTAAAATAACTGGGAGAAGTCAACAAATTTCTTCAAATAATTTCTCTTGGCAATGCCTCTTTCAGGAAATTCTGAACATAATCTGAAGAAATCTGCAGCAAAAGAAGAAATTTTTTGTTTGAAAGCTTTTTTCTTTAGGCTTTTTTTTCTTAAAAAAAAAAAAAAGCTTCCTACTTTTACATTGTTTAACTCAAATATTTTAAGCAACTTATACTGAAAAGCAAACTCCTCCAGAGAAACTAAGCAGCACCAAAAGAAAAAAGAAAGCCTTTACATTAGATTTTTTTTAATCTGGACTTGTAAGCATTAACAAGATGTAGTCTTGAATGTTCTATATCTTATTGTCTGATAATTAAAATGCAGTGTTAAGGTATTTGGTGATTTATTTTTGGTGCTTATTCTGACTGCAATATGACTGGGGTTTTTTTCCTTAATTTTCACGGGTTTATCACAGATCCTTTGGAGGTAATTAGGAACACACAGACATTTTGTCCTTAAATTGTGGATATGTGCAAATGAGGCTGCATTGGAAAATTGCTTTTTTGACTGGGGACTGATATAAAAAAAAGGTCTAAAATATTATATGTTCACACACAGCAGAGGAGGAAAAGCATAGAAAATTTATCAGAAATTTTATGACAAGGTACTCAGTACAACTGGTGCTCCAAAACACATTAAAATATTGTGTTCTATTAATAGTTGAAATCTTTACCAGTTGTTTTTGTTTGTTTTATTTTGTCATCAGAATAAAACTCATCATCTGAATTTAGAAAAGTTTCTTGTAGTTTTGGAGTACAAGAAAACTACCCATTGGTAGATCTTTCTACTAAAATGCATGTCCTAGTTGAGAGAGGTATGTGGGGTTTTGGTGGTGGGTTTTTTGTTTGTTTGTTTGCTTTAAAAAAACCCCAAAAAGTATATAGAACCTGGTAGGATAAGAGATGAATACTGAGATATCAACAAATACTGAGATGCCATGAGTGTCCTGGTCAACGTGGGGAATATTTCTTCTCCACAAGTTAAGAATTCTGGCATCAAGCTGACAAGTTCAGACTTTATATGGTGGAGAATGAATAGCAAAAAGCTGAGTTTCAAGGATGGGCACTGTGGTGTTTTAGGCAAGCAGAACTATGAATGTTACTCATGACTTGCAAGGAATTTGGGGCAAAAAAACAAAAGCCAAAGGACTAGTTTATGTTTTGACCAAGAAGCAACACAAATCAAAAATAAGAAGTCTAAGTTTGTAGTTGAACTTCTGTCTGTTATTCTCCGTGAATATAATTTTGCTGTTTTCCTCTTTCTGCTGATCTCTGATTCCAGTTGCCCTGATCAACTGGGACAACACACAGGGGACAACAGCACAGAGTGGCCTGTGCCTGCTCGGGGCCAGTGTAAAGTGTAATACATCCTGCACTCATTATGGTGCACTGTCTTTTCTTGCTTGTGATAAACAGCCACTATCTAGCAGTTTCATTTACTTTCAGGTAAAGGTGGACTTTTCTTTATTTAGACTTTAAGTTCCTCAGTTTAAGAGCTTATTTTGGACACTTGTCTTATCAGCAGGCCCTGGCCTGTGCTGGGGTTTTGGCTTAACACTACTTTTGATGTTAATGGCACTTGCCCAGTGACAGCATTAATGGCCTTTGAAAACTGTGCCCGTATGGAATTAACCTTTCAGTGTGACCTAGTACGATGATTTGATTATCTGTTACTGCAGAACAAATGAGAGAGCACTGTGGTGACAAGGTACGTGACGTGTGTGTGACATTATCAATAGACTACTTGACTGAGTCCTTATTTAACCCTGATGCTGATCCCTTGCATGATGCTAAAAGCTGTAGGTGTCCCGATGCCTGTGAACTTGAGCTAACAAGCTACAACGAAGAGGATCCGATCTCTTGCAGCTCCACACATGTTGGAGTTGAAGCCTGGTGCTTCTAAAGGAACTGAGTAGTTCTAATCAGGCTAATGGCTTATATTTAGATATTGTTGCATATATTTCTGTTTAGCCTGTACATTTGCTTTCCCACAGTATCTGAGGAAGTGCAAGCTTGTGTTTCTGGAGTTCTGCTCTAGAAATACTGTGAGACAAGGAGACAACATCTTTAATGATGGTAAATGTAAAAATATGCCAGCAAAATGCAAGAAAATGGCACTTCTAAGCTAGTCAGCTATTAGTCTTGTGTAGGTTTTTCCAAGTAATATAACACTAAGTGGAACATCAAATCTAATATTTTATTACATTTTCAGAAATCCATTTAGAAGTTCAATACTAAAGTCCATTTCTGTAGATCATTACTATTAAAAATTTATATCACAGCAATGTGTTCTTTATGGAGATTATAGCTTTTTTCAGATTTTAATTACAATGTGATGATATCATGTTAAGCTGAAAAACATGTCATGTTTACCAAATGAGTCTGTAAATATTTAAAAAAGGAAATGACAGGTTTTAAAGGAAGTTGACTTCACTTAAACAATACTGAGACTGTACTGAAACTGAGAATATTAAACTGGGCAAAAAAGGAGAGAACAGCTTGCAAGAAAAGAGCAAGTTGAATGTAGAGGTAGTTACACCCTCAAAAGAGACCATCTAAAGAAGAGTTTGAGCTTGCTGGGAGTACTGTGCTTCTGATAGCAATAGAGAGAACAGGTAAAGAAGATTGACACTGACCTACTGGGTATATGTGGCTGTATTTGCTTACCTGAAACTCACATGTTGCATGGAAGGCTTCCCTTCCCTTCCCCGCTGATGTCCCTAAGCTTTCTTGTCAAGAAATCAGACCATCTCATCCTCTGAGTCTTTCTTGAGCCCTGCTATCCCCAAGCTCTTCCCAAAGCTCTCATTTCTTCAAGATTTGTTCAAAGGACAGGAGTAGAAAAGCACTTGAAATATATTTAAATAAGGTGAACTGATGGCATGGTGGCTTTATGAAAAACTGTATCTTTCAGTGATGAAAGATTCACTTCTAGACAGCACATTCTAGATGGAACAACGTTCAAATCTTTAACCCCCCTTATATTTATATTCTTACTAATTATCCCAGCACCCTAAGGAGCTGTGCTGCCTCAGAAGCAGTCTGTCCCTACATGCTGTAGCCCCATCTCCGTGAAAGGATGTGACACAGTCCATTACAAATGGTGTCTCTCTCTATAACAGCACAAGACATCATTATTCAAAGTGGAGTAATTGAATCCTCTTTGTTTTTTCATCCTTTAACTGAGTGTAAAATGGTCCAGACTAGGGATGAAGAGCTCATGAATTATTTTAAAATTATGTATTAATTTATTTCTGTACACTTTCCAATCATAATTTCCATCTCTTCAATACTATATCATAATGAATAATTCCAATGATAGAATTTTGCAGCATTTCACATTTAATTGCCAATGCCAGCAATAATACATTCCCCGGGATGTTTTTCCCATATGTGCTTACCTAACCTCTAAGAAAAAATCTGCTTTATTCTCCAAGTTAACAGAAATGTCAATGAGACTAGTAGGATTTTGATACCTCTGCAAATAAAACCTGTGAAATGAGAGACATAACTTCAGACACCTGGGTTTGAAAAAACAAGCAGTTAGCCCAGTCCATATAAAAATCCAGAGTGAAAGCACTTGCAGTGAGTGATTACTTTGAGGGTTGTTGGTTCATTTCCCTGTTGTTGAATAGAGATGCAGAAACATTTAGTTGAAAATACAGCACTCACTTGATGCAATCATGCATTTATTTCCCTGTGTAACTGTATTTGTTCTTGTAGCATGCCCTGAGAATTGGCATGACTGCTAATTTACGACTTGTCCGTGTAATTATTTCTAGGCACATTTTTCTTTGTGTCATTAAATCTATGCTGGAAACTGAACAACTTTTTTTTTTTTTTCCTAATTGAAACTAAGAAGTTTGATGAGGAAATCTTTGAAAAATATTTTTGTAAT
Source organism: Mohoua ochrocephala (assembly GCA_013398855.1). NCBI lineage: Eukaryota > Metazoa > Chordata > Aves > Passeriformes > Acanthizidae > Mohoua > Mohoua ochrocephala. The sequence goes on along the minus strand of VZTA01017989.1, from coordinate 81,300 downwards.
AAAGAAATACAGCTTTTTCAAAAGGAGATATCATCAGCCAGAAGGAAAGGAATAAATTAAACCAAAAAAAAAGTCACTATTTAGGCCGTAATTCTTCTTAAAGGCTTTTCGTGATCTAGCTGGGTTATTGTAATTAAGAATGACAAATTGTATTGAGAAATGCTGTCCACTTTTCCAATCCTAAAATAAACAATCTTAATTTTGTTTCTGAATCTGCCATTTATAACTGTGGGCACTTCATTAATTCTCTTTGTACGTAACTTCAGTTTCCATAGAACAGGAATAAGGTATTTCATTATAACACGAGTCGAGACCTCACTCTATTGGTGAGACAATGATTTGTATGGCATGTGTGAGCTATTACCACCAAATAGCCTTAGAAACACTACTGAAAATGTCAGATGAACTCCATTAGTGAGTTTTCTGTTTCAGATGTTGCCGTCTGGGGAGCATTTAAGAGTGTAAGGAAGAAAGAAGCTACTTTATTAGCGAGGATGTACCTGCTGCGAAACTGCTGAGCTTTATAGCTCTTAAATATTTCTTGGTTTTTTTTCACAAAAATCTGAACAGAAAGGAAAACAACTTTATAGGGCATTTCTTCCCATTTCTCTGATTTATTATGTACATTATGCATTAAAGGTCAGTGGTGGCTTGGTTCACAAGGTGAAGCATTAGGAGAGCTCCCAGAGCCTACAAGTTATGTTCTGCCCCTCTGTGAGGGAGAAGCAGATTTCTTACCGAAGACTTTCTTAGGGTTTTTCGTGGTGCTGTCTTTAGCAGTTCTGGGCTCTGGGAGCCTAATGAACTTTTTGGCTCCAGAGAATGTGCAGCCTGCAGTCCTGGGTCTTGAAAGATACGAGGTAGTTTGGAATTACAAAAGCTCGGTGAAAGTTCTCATATGGGAAATGATAGCAGCCGTACTCCAGACATTGTAATCCTACTTTATTTCTGCATTTAATATTGCTGTCTTAGGTTGGTCTGTCTGAGTAGTTCATTTTCAGTATGAGCTCTGTACTCATTAGGGACTGGTGAAGAGTAGAAAGTATTTAAATATGAGGGGAGGGGAAACAGATGAAGGCAGAGAGAGGCAACATGCTTATAAGAATGAAAGGGTTATATTATATGGCTCTATTCCCTTCTTCCACCTACACACCCTTTGCAGTTTAGGTGCAGCTTCAGGAGAGATATAAACATGACTTGGAAGTTACTTAAAGGATCGACATATGAAAGGCTAAAGATGAATAGTGTATTTATGTGGTCAGCTTTGCCAGAAGAGAGCAATGAGGATGATACAGAAAAGGAGAACATTCACATTGTTGATAAAAGTTACAGAGATGGTGTTTTGGAGAGTTGTATAGTTTTGATGGGTCTAGACACCTTAAAATGATTCAGTCTCTGTATTGGTTTCAATACTGTTCTGTCCTGGAGACCTCCTGGTGGCTGTTTGAAAAATAAATGCCACAGAGCATTAGTCTTTAACATCTAAATGCTCATAGGCTGGGTTTTTTAATACATTGGTTCAGGGCAGAAAGAAGTACCATATTATAGAATAGAAGAGTTATATATATAGTATAGAAGAGGAGTGATCTATCTAAGTATGCTGGAAGTCCTTGAAGATGAGAGAAAAGAGACTCAAATAGTCAATTTTCTAAACAGATGCATAGCAAACAAAACTTAAGTTCAAAATTAGCATTCTTATTTAAAAAAAACAAAACCACAGAGACAGTATCTTTAGAATTATTTCAATGTACTTAAAACAGAAGGCATTTATACAGTTATTTTAAGTTCAAAAGCATGGCCCTGTATTTGCTCTAGTGCAAATGAAGACAGAATTTCTTCCTGCCAGTTTTAAGTTCGCTGAGGTCGTTTTAATTGAATTAACATTGCCCACCAGCCAGTTAACTGAAAATAAGAAAAAGTAGAAGAATAAAGATCTGCTTGTTTTTATATATCAGTGAAACAAGACTGAGCAGCAAATACTGTCTACAGAGGTTCACTGGATTAGCTATAGAGGACGACAGTCCATAGGCCGATTTTTATAGTGCTGAGCTTACCCTTATAACTTGTTTAATAGCACTGCAGAGACCACAAAACATTTACAGAGCATGCCCTAGGCTCTGTGGTATCCCTGCTCCACTGACTGAAGGAAGTACCTTATTTTTCATACTCATTCAATTCCTTAGGTTTTGTTTGCTCTGAATCACAAGCATAACACTGTGCTGTGTTCTAACCAGGCTAACCAGATTCTTAGTCCAGATTGTAAATTACCCTAGATACACCAAATATCAATGAAAGTTTTGCTGGTGAGGTCACTACAGGGACTGTTTTTTCTACTATATATCTGCATGTTCACTGACAATAAAGCTTTTATGGGAAATAAAATTTAATTGATAATTAGAAGTAGATTAATTTGGATAAACAAAAACCTGACATTCTACCTACACCATTAATGTTCATGAAGTTCATTTTCAAACACACCTAACCTAGGAAAAATTTTTTCTTGAAGTTTTTTCCCCATCAAATTACCCCTAAAAGAAGTCTGGATTATTTCAGGCATGGCAGGAAAAGCTTTTGAGCTTCTGGTTACTTCTGCAAATAATATTCAGCCATCGCTATTTACTAGAACCGAGGTTTCTCTGTCTGAACAGTCTCTTGTCCTCTTGACTAGAAAAGTGGGATGAAATAGATACGGTGGGAGAATCTTGCTCTCAGGCTGATTCAACTGAAGTAGCAAGAGTTGTTTTGATAACTATGATTCCTCATGTCAAAAAATATGCAAAGTAACCCAAACCAACCCATCTTGAGTGTTCCATGTATAGCCTATATCCTAAATATATTCCCTCTTTTTGATAAAAAAAGAGGAGAGTATTCCCAAACTTTATTTCTGCACATGGAAATAAAAAATCTAGTAATAAAATACAAAACAGTTCCAGGGAGGATGCCTCAAGTAAGGATTGCATGCCATATATATTTCTGATTATATTTTTCCTGATGGGACTTGAGTCCCTCTTCTGCTGTCTCTTCATATATTGTGATTGTCCTGCTTTCAGAGGGACTTTCCCTGCTATTGGCTAACCCAGAAACCATAAATAAATCAAAAAAAGGTCTGGACTTGGGTTTTTTGGGGGTTTTTTATGTGGTGTTTTTTTAAAAGCCATTGGAGCTTGATTGATTCCATTTACAACTTTCCTCTATGAGTGAGCTGCAATCAAGGATTTCTTTGAAGATGTTTTTCTTCAATTTTATTCCATTTCTCTCTAAGAAGAGAAGGCACTAGTTCAGGCTTATGTAGAGAGGAACCTGAGAGTGCTTCAGCTGGCACTTTTAAACTGAGGGGATTCTGGATTTTCAGAAGAGAAACTGAAAAAAAAAGGCTGAAACTCCATCCTCTGCATAGGCCAGCTCGAACAATGTTGGGATACGTATTGAGTGAAACATCATGAGCAACTGGTGGTAGCTTGTTATATATTACAAATGTCATGCTGGTTGCTGAACTCCACTTCTTAAAAGAAAAAAAAGAAAAGAGAGCTGCCGAGGGAATAAATCCAAAGCATTATTTTTCTGTCAGCTGGGTATGCCTTCAGCCTGAACATATTACCAGCTTACTTCTATCTCAGTGAAACTCTGATTTTTATTTTTTTTTTTAACACTGTCAGTCTCACTGACAGTTATAGGAGCTATAAGCTAAAACTTTTGTAAGTAAAAATGTGGGGTATTTTCCTCATGCATAAGACATCACTGAGATGTTGAGCTACTTATTGCCCACGAAACCTGCAAATTGGAAAAAGGGAGCTGTTCCCCAGGCTGAAAACCTGCCAGGTAAATTACAAGAAAAGAGCTTCTGTACTGGATTTAGCAATAACAGTTTCTCGGAATTATTTGTTTTAAAAAAGGGTGTCAGGATATATTATAGCTTCTGATTGATTGTCAGGTTTGTTTTTTAGCTCTAATCGTCTGCAAAAATATGAACAATATAAATCTTTAATGCTATTTTGTTTCTGCCCTGATATAATTAATTTGTTAATGACATACCAACTCATAGCCTGGTGAGGAATGCTTATTGGAAACCACTATATTGAACAAGGATACTATGTGTGATATGGTATTTTTTTTATTACAGCAGCATCTAGAGGCTTCATCTGAAACTATATTTCCTCTGCTAAACACTGTATGAACACAGAGTGAGGCAGTACCTGCCCTACCTGGCCCTCACTTCCTCCATCCAAAAAAACCCCCAACCAAACCAAACCACTAACATCCAAACATGGGTGACAGGCTCAGACTAAAACACATTTCGATGGGGCATAAAAAGAAAAGCAAGATCTTGGAGACAACCCCATTTTGTTTATAAGAAACACGGAGCCCTTTTTTGAGAATTACATTCCCCAGTCAGTCAGAGAACCAATGCTGAAAGCTGGTTCAGCAGCAAAGTTTTCAGGCAGGGTATCTGACTGCTTTACCATTTCCTAATTGCAAGGGCTTTAAGGTTGCTGCCCCATACAGAAGACTCTTCTGTTAACTTTTCATTTCGGTGACCATGTTTTAGTTAACTCTTTTTAAGAATTTTGATGTTCATGCAAAAACCATCTTAACCCCATTTTAGGATTTGAGTAAGAGCTTTGTTCTATTATTGATTGAGATGGCAGTGACTTGTTTTATGGTGACTGTCAAGCTGAGAAATGGGATAGATGTGGAAATAATGTTTCACTGGAACTTTTGTCTCTCTTAGAGTAATTCATAACAATCATCTTAAAATATTCAGGAATTAATATGGAGATTAAAGACAGCTGGTTCCAAAAAAACGTTTTAGAGAGGGGAAACTAAAATTTCTCTTGTGACAAGAGCTATGGAATTTAAGTTTTGAGTGTGACTGGAGGATGACATTCAAGTTGGTCATGAGGTCAAGAGTAGCAGAGCTAGGTGCAGTGCACCTAAGCCACACATACATTTCTTGGTTGGTGCAGGATGTCCCTCAGTTGTCAGCACAGATGAGACACCAGAGAGATTTGAAAGAACAAATCTAGCTGAGCAATGGGATTGGCTGAACCGGTTAGCATTTGGCTAACTGGTGTAGGAACTCTCCAGGAAGGAATCTCAGGCTCTCCTGGAGATTACATATGCAGCTTCTGCTGTTCTTATGATGATTTCCCACGTGTCAGCTAAGAACCTGGCAATGTCATGGAGACTTTCCAGGTAGTTCTTGCAGCAGAACTGAGCAGGCTGCACATAATTAAAGACCTTCCAAATAGTCCTTAGAGCCTGTTCCTGCAGGTGCAGAAATGGTTGTAGAGCGTGGTCTTTTGTACGTAGTTAAGACACAAGGGTGGTATTTTGGGCATCGTTTAAGTTAATCAAGAGCAATGGATCATGCACATGCTGGGTGTTCATGTAAAGCTGTGGGCCAGCAGGACTGTAAGATTTCAGCAAAACAAGTTTCCCACTGAAGGTGCTGTTGCAATATCCTTGCAATTGAGACTTTTGTTGCCATGCAGAAAGCAACCATCGTGTTTGAGAGATCTGACTCCTAAAGCCAAAACTAATAGATTTGTTTTCTAGAAGTCACTTTCTCTGTTCTATGTCTCTTTCCAACAGACTTAAGTGGAGTTACAATCAGAGTATCTGTTCCAGTATGGAAGTTGTAATTGCTATCCACAAACAGAAGCAAAATAAAAACCTGGGCAAGACGGTATGAAAATAAGATGTTAAATAGTCCAGACCCTACACGAACTAAAATCATCTGGTTTTCTCTAGGTTTCCCAAGAGCAGATCACGGTGTATAGTTATAGGTAAAGGAGTACAAATAGGTATGGAGTGTATCAATTCAACTCACAGAAATCTCATTATGGGCAGTCAGAAGTAAAATTTTGTTAGTATAAGACTTGAAAGGCACAGAAGGACAGAGATACTAACATTTCACACTAGAATAGTTACCCGACAGGTGGTTATGATGGCATCCCATGACCAAACAAGATGCTGCTGGTAATCATGTATATGGAATTTCCTTGTGATTGGGGTAATGAAAGGAATTACTTTCCAAAGTAACTTAAATTTACGCAATCAGAAAGAAAAACAGATACTTATTTTATGTGGTGAGAATCATTGCTATTCAGTCAGCAATTGCTCTAATTCTGAAATGAATTTGCATTACCTGGGTTTGGTTTTCCAGTTTTATATTGCTTTGAATTGAAAAACCTGCAATAATGAACATTTAAACACAATTAAAAAAGTCATGTTCTGTAGGTTACCAAAGACTAGGCAGTAATACTGGCCAGTAAGTTTTGTGTTGAGAATGGATGTGCCAAATCCTCAGCTACTATCACATGTATGCAAGACTATAGCTGTTTTACTGACAGAGGATTTATCTGAAAGTCCTACAAGATTAATGTCACCAAACACTTCCCTTGTTCACCGTTAGCAACCATTTCACAAACTGATTAGTTAATGACATTCACATGTTTCCTAGAAAGTAGCTCGCTACCAAATTTGCCAGTCCTGATTATTCATAAATAATAGAAATTAAAAGTATTTAGATTAAAGCAAGAGTGAAAGAAGCCCTAAAGCAATGTAGTGCTTTACCTAGCTAACCTAGCATTAATCAATGTTAATTTTTCATTCAATTCTTTTTGCACTTAGAAGCAGTGGACTACTAAATCTACTGATTCAAAAAAGCGTGTTCCAGATGGATGTGCAAAACACTTGATTTCTCTTCTTTTGTTTTTAGTCTGATTTGATGACTTTGGGGCATACAAGACATGATTAAAAATTTATAGAGCAGCAATTAACTTTTAACAAGTCTATGTAAAATGCAGCATAAATAGCAAATTAATGACGTAAGCCACAGACTGACAAAGATCTACAATATCAATTTTTTTTAATTTACAAAGGAAAAAACTTACTCTTGAATTATTGGTATAAGTTGAGTGCCGAGATCTTCACAGTGAAACCATTTTTCAAAGAGGACATTAGTTGTTTCTCCAACGTAGTATCTGATGAAGTAAACGCATTAGTCAGTCCTTTCATTAACTAACTGATCAGGCAGTTCCAGTCTTTTGAAGAAAATAGCTACTCGATGTTCTGTAAGAGCAACTTATTGTCGAGCCTGGTGTGCTTTATTCTGAGGATTGGTTATTTGGCAAAGCTCTCTGTTTCCCTGGTTAGGTGACTTGGTGGGTGGGGCGCTCAAACTTCCGTGGAGTGCCTTGCAGTTCCGTTGATCACAGATAAGTCACCAAATTCCTTCAGCAACCTTTCCAGATTTCATCCTGGAAATGATTGCTGCCACAATCTCTTGGGACCAATAACTTTCATCTTGGATGTAGTTACTGCAAAAACAACCCCTGGACCCAACTACCATTTCCAGTAACTGCTTCCATGCAGCTATGAGAGAAATACTCATATTTGAGAGAGTCAGCTTGCTTAATGCCCATGCATGGGCTGATAAGAAAGCAAGGTGGTTTATGGACTTGTTTGTGAAAAATAGATGGTTTTCAGCTACACAGATTCAGGAGGTGTTTAGGTCACCCCTCTGAAGAGGAATTTAGTGCTTCACTTGCATTATTTTTTGTCTTAACAAATAAATAAATTTTGGTGAGGTCAACAGGTTGAGGTTGCTATATGGAATCAATCTATGGAATGGCAAATACAGAATTTCTCTTCGAATTTTTAAAAGACTGCACAGACTGGCAAGGAATGATGATCCAGTACTGTCACTAATATTGTTACTGGTTTTAAAAAGGTCCCGTGTGTCTTTTAGGTTAAAGTTACTGGAATGTGTGTCTGAAGAGGAAAACAAGGCTTATTGTAATTATCCTGTGCATATCTGTATGTTCTTGCCTGTCTTATGTATCTATACACATATTGTCCAGAAATTTTCTAAGAGCTCCCTGGCTCCTCACGTTTTCCAAAATGAGGATACACTGAAGAGAGTAACAATACCTATGCCTCCAATATGGACAAAGCTGTGCTACCAGCACAAATTCTGAACACAGACAATCTACAGAGAAGGGAGATGCTAAAAATGTCTTGTTTGATAAAAACAAAGTATTCGACAATATGACTAAAATCAAACTTAGTTGGTTTTGTACTTATTTGCCATAGAATTAAGATTAGCTAGATCATTTTTCTCACAGCACAAGACATGTAATCATTACTTAGGCTGGAACACTGGGGTAGGCTACTTATTCTTCACTCGTACAGTAATCAGCATGCTGGGGGCTCTGATTTATGACTAAGGCTTGTCGACATGATAAATAATGGAACAGTAACGCAGCATTAGACCTTGAGACAGCGTACTTCAAAGTGCATTATGGTTTCCTCTTGTACGGTCCTTGCTGCAGATGGCTGGTATTGAAAAAAGTATGAGAATATTAGAGGTTCTGGCTGTAAATTCCCCTCTGTCCCAGGAGCACACAGAGGGAATGTTGGTTCAAAAGCATGACAAGATTGTTCACTTCCAAAACTTCGAGTGCCTTTATTCATCACATCAGTGTGAAAACAAGGGCACTAAAAACCTCTAAGTGATTTCTTTTCAGGCACCTTATTAGATATTTTGAATTGAGGATGTGTTAATTTCCACCTGCAAGCCATAAGGTAGCTTTTAGTTTAGTTTCTCCACATGAGCATGCCTATATTGGAGTGCAAATCTCTAGATCAGCCTGGATCCCTAAAAAGGCATTCAGCATTTCTCTCTCTCATACCATTCACAGATTTCACATGGTAGGTTGTTTTACTTTAAGTGAAGTTTACTTTACGTTACTACTTAAGTTCCTTTTTTACATTAATAAAAAACATTTTTATCTAAATCACTGGCCAATTTTTTCTAGCTCAAAATATCTTTTAAATAACCTAAGTCCACATAATCTACAGATCTGCAATGAAAAAAAAAAAAAGAGACAAATGCATAGGAAAACAATGCTTTAAAGGAAATGGACTTGTTTTTCGCTTGGAATTTAATCATGTGGGTTTCTCTTCTTGACCGGTCCCTTTCTTAGTTTCTTTCTGCAGCATTTTTTGCTTGAATGAAAAAGTATGCCTTTCTAGCCCTGCCTACTTGCAATCTCCCTGCTGTGACACTGCCCGTGCAACAATCAAAACCGCAGGTGAAAGGACAGGAACAGCACTTTACAGATACAGATCTCACTGCCGCTTTAAATCTTTACACATTATATGAACACCTGTAAAGTCTGTTTGGCCACTCATCTCTGGTTAATGCCAAGACAGCTTTTCTAGATTGGCTGATGTTACTGTTGTGATTTGCCTTCTCAGACTTGTGAATTCCGTATGGACACAAAACAAAGCTTAATCCTGCTCCCGCTAGAATACAAAGCAAAGCACTCACTTACATGAAGACGTTTTTCTCATAAGGCAATAAAACCTAGGCAGAGGTGTGTACAATGTAGAGGGTCAAGTGGTGAGAAAACTGACTTTTGTTTACAGCTTCCCACACATTTGACAAGCTGCTCTTCATCTCTTTGCTTTCTGTGCTTACAAAGGAATTAATATTCTCCTTGCCAGAACTGATAAAAAAATCTTTTTTATTTGGGTTGTTAGAGAGCTCTGAGATCTTTTTTAAAACTTACGGCAATAGCAGTAGGTAGTACATAAGTAGATTGCTATAATCACAACATGCATTTAAGACACTTCGGTATGTCTCTTGTTTAATAAATCAAATGCTAAATGATATGTCTGTTTATGTGTGTATAGATAAATAGATGTATGGATAGAATTAATACAAAATTCCCAGGGTGAATCTGCTAAATTACTAGCAAAGTAAAATACAGTATTGTGTTGATATGAGAAATTAGTTTATATTATGAATTCTAACGGATTAGTCAATAGTTTATACTTCACCTTAGCCCATCAATTTCTGTTTTTAATCTTTCCCTCTCAACCACAAGACCCACAGTGTTTTCATATCTCTGAGGAGAATGAGGTATCCTGGCAGGTAGGAGGAACATCTGTTAGAAGAAATCAGAAAGCATCAGTGTCAGGAAGTTTGTTTTTTCCATTGTCTTTTTCCTGCCCCTAAACCTGCAAAATCTTCTGCTCCTTGCCCCACTTCCCCACTTCTTTTTATTGATCCTGTGTTGCTCCTTTGCAGCTACACCCACTGTGGTACCCACAGCCCTGCAAACACTGTTTCTTGCTTTCTCTGTGAATGATGACACAGTGACTGCAATCAGCACTGCCTTGATGGCAGTCAAGTTCTCTCCTCCTGGTTTGAGCACCATTGCTAGACACAATTGAAATGAAAATCTAACCAATTACTCATCTGAAATCTATAAACTTAGTGCAATTTCTGAGTAATTGAAATGGAAATAAAAAAGCAAGTTTTTTGTCTGCTCAATAAAATGTCTAAACTAATCAGCCACGTGTATCCTTCCAAAGAAACTGACATCTTTGATTGCACGATGAGGAGCTATTCCGGAGAGCTATTCTCTCCGGAAATAATTAACAAATATGAGGGGCTATTTACTCACGCAAGTGACAAAGTGAAGAGGAAACATGTGGTTAAGAGAAGTCTATTACTGAAGCTTGAGAATAAACCCCTTCCTAGCAGCTCCCTGTACAGGAAGTTGGTAAGCCTGCATTCTTCACCACTACAGATGTCTTTACCGAGGCTGAGCAGTCACTGCAGTTTCTCTGTCTGTTTCGAGGGAAGCGACGCGGCGTCTGTCTACAAAACAGAGCTGATGACACTGCCTCAGCAGTCCTAGTGTCAGTCTTTCCACTAAGTTTTGTGTGCTCCTTTTCATTAGTGCTTCTCTTACATGCCAAGATCTCAGCTGGGTGTGCTCCTTCAGTGTGAAGTGCAATACCGGAACCGCATAGCTGGAAAATGTAGTTCTGTTTTGTCAGTGAAAAAGTTGTAATACTTTTAATGACATCAAGTTATTGGGTTTAACATGTCTTCCATTTTAAAGGCTGTCCCCATTAGACCTAATAATCCTTTCAAAGACTTGAGTGCAGTCTCAACTTGTGTCAGTAACAATGAGTGGCAGTCGTAGTACATCTAACTCGCAGTAACACCCAGCATCTATTCATGCTCTCAGAAAAAGCACCGCAATCAATGCTTTAGCAAGTCCTCTACTATAATGAAAAATGGGATACATTTTACTCATAAATGGCTCTTTTAAAGCTGTCCTACTGGGATGGTTGTAAAGGCTAGCTGTGAGGACTAAAGAAGGCTGAAAGTATATGAATCATTTAAATTCTTAAGTTTAGGCAGTGTGCTTATTGGTGTGTGAGGGTGGGTAAGAGGTGTGTACCTGGCAATGTGGAAATAAAAGACCGATCCAGCTGAATTCACGTGGCAGATCCCATGCAATGCAGGGGAATAAGAACTTCTCTCACTATGTTCTTGACTGTATGAATAGGCACCCCAGGTGCTCAGAAGGATTTTTATCTGTTATTGAAATAGTCAAATGTTGAACACAGTGTATTGTAGGTTCCTATTATTTACATGAAATTTTCTATACTCCGTTCATGGTTGTTTTTTGGTTTTTTTTTTTCTTAAATCCTGATGCTATCTCTTGCACAGCAGGGATAAATTGATTTATAAATAATACATAAAACATTGATTTAACATACTTATGTACAACTAGAACAGAAAACAATCTTGTTTTACCTCCCCTTCTCGGATGACAACATCTTTTTGTTTCCCATTTTCAATTATCTTCAAACACATATCTCCTTGAACCTGGTAAAAAAGCTGAAGAAATAAGAAAATAACATTAAGGCAGCTACTTCAAAACATTCTGTATTTTATATTCTCTATATAAAGAATACCTGTATAAATACATTCAATTTGCAATTGCAAGTATTTGCAGATTTTTTTCTAACAATAACAGGCTTCTAACATCTGTCGCTTTTAAAAATGTTACAGAATATGTGTTATTTTTATTACCTTACTAACAATTAACAAGCTATCCAAGAGGCCTGTAACTATGTATAGAACTGTCCTGAGGACCTGGTGGAATTCCATTGTGCTGGTTTTACCCTTGGAATTACTTTTTGGCGGGCTCAATGTCAAGCATCCGTTAATCACACAATATAGAAAGCGTCATTTCAGATGTAGCAGGGTCTTTACTCAGTCAAACTAAATGCCATTTTTCCAAATATGCACACACAGGGTTTTTTTGGCCCACTTTTTCAATTTTTTAATGGAGATTTCTCATTTGGGAAGAATTGCCCATTTGGAAGCTGTTCTGCTTTACTTTTGTGGATACTCTCAAAGCCCAGCAGCAGCTGCTGCTCTTCCCACTGTGTATGCAAAAGGGTTACATTCAATGTGTGTATAAGGACAGAACCACTGAACCCAAAAATCTGTCTTTGGTGACCTTTCCACAGCTGTTTTCAGACTAAAACCAGCTCTGCTTTTTGGGGGCTCTGAGGTGCTCAGGTCTAGCCTCGCTTTTCATGACAGAACTGTGCTATGTGATCTGTAAGCAGATCTGTATCTTTGACCTGAAACAATGGGCACATTTCCCTTCATTTTTATATCGTGCAGAGCAGTAATATTTCCAAAACTCACTTCTGCCATGCTTTCCATGTTCTCTTTACCACATCTAGAAACCAGATTGCTAGTGCGGGTGAAGTAGTCTGAAACATGATTCAAAGTTAGAATTATAATTGAAAAAATTCCTTATTTATAGCAATTCACTACAATTTCAGCGAAATGAAAAATAAATAGGGGAAAGAAGAAACCACTGAAGTATGCAAATGCCCTGAACTGAACCTTTTCCAACATTAGAAAAGCTTAATCAATTTTTTACTCATCATTATTTCCAAAAGAGTTTTGAAATATTAATATACACCCCCTGGAATTGAAGAAACACCTCTGTGAACATGAGAAAAAATAAATATGCTGCCAAGGGAACAAAACAATAGGCAGGACTGAAAATACACTGGAAAAAAGCTCACGCTGAGAGCTTTTACATGAGTGAAAAGTTCACCTTGTGCCAGGGACATCACTACAGATAAATTACAACTCTTGCCTAGATGGCCACAGTGCCAGGCTGCTTATCCTCGTTGCAGTCCATCTCCCTGAGTTCTTTTGCTCTCCTTTTCTTTGGTACTTCTGAAGGGCAGCACCCAATGCTACAGCAGCCCCCCTTCCATCGGGCAGGGCCAACTGCTCCCTGCACGACAGAGAGTGATTTGAGTGGGGAAATGACCTCCCCTTCAGTTCAAAGAAGTCTCATCTCAGACTGTATGATCTCGATGGATTGTCACACCAGCTGTGGGTCATATGGCACTGATAATGCCGAAACTGAAAGACCATTTTGGAAATCTTGAGCTTTGGGGTGTTATTTCCCCTGCAGCTACTGGGGCAGCTATTACTGAACACATGCACAGGCCATGTAGATAAGGGAAAGGAAGACAGAGACAGAGTTTATCCTGCTTCTGACACGAATCATGCAGCTGAGCAACTTTTCTGGAAATGAAAATCTTGAGAGTGGATGTCAGCTATCCAGTTCAGAGGTCAAGCATCACAGCCATAAGGGAAGATTATAAACATTAAGTTATGAATTAAAAGAATTGTTTTGCAGTGGGAGAGGAGGAATGACGTGGGCTACACATTGTCAAGGAAAGTGTTTTTCTGACTGAATTTAAATAGTACCTTTCACTGTAAATTATGATCTATTCTTCAAAACTTTTTTTTCTTTTAAATTGCCTGAGTGCTTCAGTCATGCATAAATCATCTGATGAAACTGTGATTAATACAAGTGGCAGGAACTACTGAATTTACTGCTCTGCTTAGAATATAACCTGAACTTTTTCTCAAGGAAACTGTCAGCTATTTAATATCTCATTGAGTTACAGACCACACTCATTTCACAGGCCAGTTTGGCGACACAGTACTGTCTTTTTTGTTGGAAACTTATTTTTTCTAAATACTGACTGACTTTTGCCTTTTGGGCAAATCTAATGTTTTCCTAAGTCTCTCTTGGGAAAAAATCAAGGCCTGAGTAAAAAAATTTGGGTGCATATGTATGTATATACACAAATATATACACCTATATAGATAGGATAGTAAGTCAATAGAGTTCATGCCATTTGAAAATATAAGCCTTCCCAACTTACTGTTCTTACTGGAATAATCTAGTATCCGTTCTCCCCAGCAGTACTAAAAACTGAGGAAATGTGCAATATTTCCACTCCATTAACATCTTATTAACGACAAGGCCTCTTACCTGAAATGTATGTATCTCTCCTTGTAGAAACACCTAGATTTGTGTATTGCTGCTGCATAATGGCTCACAATTGGGCATGAATTTGTCTTTCTAGGTGAAAAATGTGTCCCAAGGAAGAAACAAAGGTTGTTCATCAGTCTTTTTATCCTTTGTTACTAAACTTGCTTATTTATTATTGTCTCTTCTTCCTTTCTTCTTCTCCTTTTCCAGACTTTAGCATTTTGTTTGGCCGTCTGCTTACTATGTGGCATCTTCTCATTACGGTTATACCAAAAACACCTCCTTTATTAATTCTCACCTTACCTCTAAAAGTTATGAGCCACCTAGAAGTGCTTCTTTGCCTCAAGTATAACATTACTTCACAACATTTCTCAATATGATCATTAAAACTGCAGATATATCTATGAAATTCAAATGAAAACACCTTAAGACTCAGATTTTTTTTTAAATTAATTTAATTTTCCCTCAATTTTGTTTGCTGTAGGAGAAATGCATCCTCCTTCCTTAGTCTGCTTCACCCTTTTTAATCGTGCTTCCAACCTGATAGGCTTGTGCCTGCAGGGGAAGGCAACGTGACCAGTGCTGAATCACTCTCAAGTCTGTACAGGGATACTTCATTCAACTGTGAATACTCAGAATAAATTATGCTGGCATTTCTGGAGGCAAGAGGAGGAGATGCACAGAGGTAGGAATTCACTGTTTCCATCAGTGGAAGCATCGCTGAAGCTGCTTGTCTTGATAGAAATTTCAACAGGGTGGTGGAACATGGATACTGCCTTAAAAAGAGCACTAACATCCTCACTATATTAACGTGGGGAGGATTGCTCCTTCACCCAGGTATGTGCGTCCTAGCAGAGCAAACAGAGAAGCATCTAGTAGGGGAAGAATAGAGTCTTTATAATTGGTCTGTATTGACTAACTAAAAAATCCAGAAGTCTGTTTTATTTTATGTACAGTAGTGTATGTAATTTAACTTAGAGCCACCTTTGATATCAAACTCTGCCTAGACACAGGAACCCAGAGCTCCATGAGGGCTGTTATAGCTGACAGCTTATTTACAGACCTCTAAAGAGACCTGCAATTAGCAGGATACTTTGAGTTCTGACTGCTTCTAAAAGTGGAATTTGGGATTGCTCAGCCACTTCTGGGATTAGGCTCTGGCTTGGTATATCCTGGCTTCTATTGCTTGTCATATGGCTAAGTACTAAATTAATTTGCAGAGCAACTCAAATTCTGATGTGGGAGTAGAGCCTGGGTGTTCTCCAGACTTCAGTGGTGACTGATCTATCTGAGCACAGAAAAACAATTTTCTCCCTTTCTCATCACAAGGGTTTTTCAGCCACCAGAAGTCTGCAAGACAAATAGATGAGGAAGGTAGAGAAAACCATGTTGAGGGGTTTTTTTGGTTTTTTTTGTTTCCCTCTGCTCCTTTACATGTCATCTGTGAAACCTGAATACTAGCCAAACCCATCCCAACAATCTCATGCAGCAAACTCATTTCTGAAGACGCAATTTCATTCTGATGCAAAGGGATCATCATTCTTATTACATTTAATAGGAGCTTTGTTTCGTTAAAATATTCCAAGAGTCTTCACCAGATAAATGTGGGGGGTTTTAAATGTAAAGAAGCAAAAACGTTTCTCTTGCTTTGTTGTGTCTCATGTTCTCAGATTTATTTGGGATATAAGAACCACAAAACAACCTATGGGAATGCTCACCTAACTCCACCTTCCCCTTGCTTTCAGACATCCACTATCCTTACAAAACGCAAAGGGCGAATTGATCTGATAGGGAAGAGTTTCTCAAAAGCATGCTGACTACAGAGCAGCATGCACTAGAAGANTCAGACATCCACTATCCTTACAAAATGCAAAGGGCGAATTGCATTAGAAGGGGTCAGGCTTCATTTAAGCAGATAATTTGTCAGAAGCGAGCCAAGTCTTACTTGTGGTGTCTGCATGAGAGGGAGAGAGAGAAATCAAAACTCAGGTTAGAAAACTCAGATGAGCTGTGGCAGATGTGACCTCAAACTGGTATCATGTTTCAGAGCATGATGTTATATCTCAGTCAGACCACGGAAATATGCTAGGAGAAGCTGAAGAGATTCACCAAGGTGATCAAAGGAGGGGGACTTCTGCTCTGAGAGTTCTCTTTAGGACTGCAGTGTAAGGACTTTGGTCTGTGGGGTTGTGCCAATAATTAGGTGGCTCTATCCATTGGAAACAACCTCGATGCTGAGAGCAGAAACTTAGGGTAAAATGCAGCACAATAAGAAGTAGGACTTCTAAACCCAAGTGGGGTTTGTGCCAATGCAAATGTGTTGCAGGTGGGAGATGAAAGGCTGATTTGAATTCTTCTGCATGGAACTGCACTGTTTTATACAGACTCAACATCAGAATGTAAATTGTTAAGAAATCAAGTCAGCTAAATCAAAGTCAGTTGAGATTCATTGTGCATAAGTGATGGACTGAGGCGGGTAAAGAGACAGCAGCCCAACCACTGTTGTGATCCTAGGTTTAGCTGTTAGCATATCTCACTTTTCCCCCAAAGCAGCCCACACAATGCAGTAAATAAATTCTGAAATTCTTTTACTATAGCTAGGCTTTGTTATGATCTCTGTTTCTCTGTCATTAACTTTCTCCAAAATATATGTTCCCCTTGAGTTTTCACTTATTTCTTTGGAAGAAGAGTTTTATTTTTTCTACCCTCAGGTTTTACAAGTAAGTAAAAATGCAGTAAATACACCATGAAGCCCCTAGGCTATGTTAACACCGAAACTCTTCTTGTCACAAATGCTATGGTATGATGAAAAATTCAAAAGAAAGACATGTTGAGGACTGTTCCTTGGTACTTGCTAACCCATAGCTGTGAGGGGTTGAGCACAAGAGGACATAGCCTCAAGCTGCACCTGGGGAGGCTCAGACTGGACAGCAGGAAGAATTTCTTCATGGAAAGCGTTGTCAGGCATTGAAATGGCTGCCCAGGGAGGTGGTGGAGTCACCATTCCTGGAGGTGTTCAGAAACACATGGACATGGTATTCAGTGCCACGGTCTAGATGACAAGGTGGTGTTCAGTCAAAGGTTGGACTCCATGATCTGGAAAGTGTTTTCCAACCTTAGTGATTCTGTGATCACGTCAGGGCTGCCACAGAAACCTTCAGTGGCCTCATCAAGTCGACAACACACAAGAATTGTAGTCGCTAGTCCATGGAACCCAAAACTCTCTTGACAAATAAGGCACATTAGCATATCGATGCATTTGAAACCCTCACAGAACTCACTGTGTAGCACAAACACTTTCTAGAAAGTTCTGTCAATATTAGCTACATAGGCGCATTCGCACAGCACTTTTTTGCCATGTTCCAACAAAAGATGCATTTCCCAAAGCAACCGTTTCCTTTTGAATGAGTCTGAGTTAGAGGCAGAGAATGACCGAATAGATGTTTGCTGACTCTGTCTCTGCTCTGATGGAGAAGGCAGCAAAAGGGAACTTTACAAATAAGAAAAAGAATGAATATAACCGCCTGGTAAATTCCAGCCAAGGACTGTGAATGGTTTATCTCTTGTAAGGTGCAGCTTGATTTTGCTCTTTAAAAAAACCCGTCTGATGGAAAACAATGTCTCAGATATAAGATACTTTCTGTGCAGAAAGGTGGCAAAGAAGTAGTGCACAGAAATTTAAGAAGGATGTGAAGCAGTACAGAGAAAACTAAGAAAGAACAAAATATAAGAGTTACTTATTTAGGAAGTGCCTGCTTGTTGAGAGAAGGAAAAAAACTGTGCTAGACTAGCTGTCATTTTAGCCTAAATGGCTGCTCAGGAGACAATTCTAAAAGGCATTGAAGAGAGTTCAAATCAAGCTTCTGGGTTTTTTTCTCCTAATTAGCCAGTCAGAACTAATCTTCCAGACACACCTGCACGTTAATGGCACCAGCAGAGAGCAGCTCGGGAGCAGGAGGATGCTCCTCAGCCCTTATCTCTGCGTGCCAATCCTTTGCTGCTGTGAACTGCAGGCTTTCAAGCGCAAGTCGTGCCACAGGACACACCATAAACTGTCTGATAACAGGCACAAGATAGCGAGTGAACAGATATAAACAATCCTAAATTTAACTTTCTCTCCAAACCAACCCTTCTTTGCTATCAGAATACTCATAGTAGAACAGCATCAGCTAAAATTGCCTGAAGCATTTGTGAGTTTTCGCATTCGTGATTTGGCCTGCTGACAGTACGTCTGTATAGTCTGTCTTCAAATTATCACCCAGAACTATAAATTACCCTTTTTCTGACAAAATAATGAGCTGAACATAGCTTCGAACGGTGTTTTTTTTTAATCCCAAATCTAATTTAGGAATATGCCCTTTTGCTAGGATATTCTCTACCTCACAATTCTTCTCTAATGAGAAACATGGCTCTGAGAAAGATCACAGGAAGATGCAAATGTGTCTGATAAAAAGCTATGGTAAAATGCAATGAATAACTCTAATGTACCTCCATAAAACTGAACAAAATTGGCCCATATGTTAAACTGCTACATACTGATATTGCCTCTGACATGCGTATTGCCAATTTTCCTGTGCAATAGGGTTGTTATGTTTCCATTTTTGGTTGCTGAGTAATTGTGGAAAGTTTACTATGTAAATGAGCATGTATTGATACCTAAAAAATCTTTTTCCAGCTGAATTAGCAATAACATGTCAGTATTCAACAGTAAATTAAAAATTATGCCTTTATAGATATGGCTAAATTTTTATATTGTTGAGAAGTCATATAAAGAGTTTATTAAAGGGTAGGCCAAGTTATTTACAAACACAGGAACATCTTGCAACAACAACAACAAAGACAAACAGTTATATTAAATTAGTCTAACTTTCCCTTTATGGAAACCCAAGCAGCCTAATGGCACGTGATAAACGTGCCTGTGCCCACAGCCGCAGGTGGGCTGGGAGGCGGTGGTGACAATCCAACAGAGGCAGGATAACTGCAATAATTATTACAGGGATCACTCAGCATCTGCTCTTTCAGAGCTGTGCGTTTGTAAGGACTACACACACACCTGCACGGCCCAGTTAGAACAGGAAATCAGTGAAGGCTCTTGTGAAATGCTGGGGTGGGTTTGGGGAGAAATGATTCAATGACAAGTAAATGAATTTTTCTTTCTCTTCGAAAGGATTTATTGAAACTTGATCCACTTCTGCCCTGAACTATGTAGATGCTTAGGCTTGAGTTTCCAAAGGTACTTAAAATTAGGTTGCCAGATGTCATTGGAATTACATGAAATTGAATTATTCTGCTGAGAAGCAAGGCAAATTGTCTCCCATCCTGACACCCTTACTCCCAGGCCTCTAGTAACCACTTTCCCTTAGGGTTCTTTCAGAGACAATTGTGGACTCAGAGAAGTCCCAAGGCCAAGCAGGCTATTCCAAGAAAAAGGCAGTAAACAAAGTAGGTGTAAATTGTTACAATTTTGTTACATTTCTACTCTTTCTTCCTATATGCTGCACTTGGCACAATGGTTACTCACTACTCAAAGCAGTGGAATGGCTTTGAGCAAAGGGGAATGATTTGAAAAATATTTAAAGACTCTGTTCGCTAACTTCCTGAACTCAAATGAAAGCTGAAAAGCTGATAATTTTTAAAAAGTCCAGAAAAAATGTAATTTCTACAGAATTTTTGATTTTTGAATGTCAAAGTTACTTGTGAGATACAGCTCAATCTTCTGTGACAAAATATCGCTTTAAAAATATCATTACCTTCCTAAAGTTCTGTTCCCAAATGTTGAAAGGAGACACTTCGATGTGGTAGAACACTTTCTCTAGTTTCCTGTTGGAAATGAGTTCTAGCAAAACAGATCTGATCTCATGTGCTTGTTCCAAACAAAATGCACAGATGGTGTACGGTTCTGGTGAATGATTCTGTTTAAGCCTATGAATAGAGCTAATAAGTACAACATCACTGAGCCTGGCATTGCTAATCTGTAGCTGTAGCTTCAAAAGTAGCTGCATTTAATCATTACAGATCAATTAAATCAGAAGAATATAAACAACCTATCGGTTACCTCTTCTCCTTCTTCAATATGATAATCCTTCCTTTCATTTGGCCCTCCAACAAACATCACGTTTAATTGATAGCGATGCCTAGAAAAGAAAGTGACATTTGAAAGCTACCTCTATTCATGATGTTCTTTATTTCTTTATTTTATTTTTTTTTAAAATTCTGTTAGGACAGCGAGTCAATGAAACAATGTTGAGTGAAAAGCAACATCCAGTACAAGAACTCATAAGACCTTGGATGCATCTCTCTGCTCTGGCACTGTCCTGTTGGGTGACCTGAGGCCAACTACCTCCCTCCTGGTGTTTCAATGCCTCCGGCTATGAAAAGAGGACAACAATAGCTGCCAGCCACGGAAAGAGCTTTGAACTGAAAAGATAAAGAATGTTACCTAAGAGACAGGAACTAGGAAAATGGTTTTTCAACCTGAGCTGATTATGTAAAGGTAAAACTCTTAAAAGTTAATAAAGGTAAAAACGTACTTTTTTCCCCCCACATTGGTAGCAGTACCAGAGATACTGATGGTAGGAATCACCAGTTAATTTCTGTTCTGCTTATACTGGTTTTCCTAAGCTGGAATAACATTATAATGGTTTTGTTATGGTTGTGGCTATTTCAGAAAAGGAGATTCCAGGCCATTCCTTAACTCTACCCCTTTAACAGCCCCAGCGAGCACTTCTCTCAGCTATCACAAGGAATAGCTAACACCCCAATTACCTATCAGACCACTTACACTAATAAAAAGGTAAGGTAGCAGGTTTTCCTTTGCTAAAAAATACCCTCAAAATCAGGCCTGTTAGCTGTGAATCAAAATTTGTTCTTATGCTGTTTGACAAGTGAACTGAGGTGTGCTAACCTCTGCTTTGCAATGAGGTGGTTCTGGGCAGTAACACGGAACCAGCAGGGCCATGATCCCCTGAAACAGGGAATAACAACAACGTGTCCCTGTGTCAGCACCTTGGAAGCCCTCATTGAGAGAGGCTGTTCTGAGTGGTTGCACATACTTATTCAATCTGCTACCATTGCCATTTTTTCCTTGAAGAGTATTTAAATGATAATGACCAACACAGTGGGGACTAGTAAAGCAGACATAACAAGCAACAGTGACAAATTAGTTGGTCAAATAAAACTAAAGAATTAGAACTGACTGTTTTCTCCATAGGAAGCTGTATATTTTACAGCACTGGGCTTCATATCTGTGTCATAAAATAAGGAACCGAAATCCAAATTCTTTGCACCACACAGATTTAATATTCATTTTCAACAGCACACTGCAATGTTTCTGCATTACTGAACACTTCTACTAAAGAAGGACATGACGACCCAAACAGTAGCAATACAGCTAATAATTAATGAAATAAGTGAAAATCAACCCTGAAGAATAAAATAAGAGAGAGGCAATCTGTGGGTATCTTGTAGTCTACTGTTAAGATGGGTTAAATTTTTTATATAAACATTCAGTTTTGTTATTAGTTCACTAAGTGAAAGTGAAAATACTGCTTTACAACAATTACTGCTTAACTTCTTTATTTGGCAAATCTACGATTAATTCTGTTATTCCATAGATTTACCTGGGCTTTATATAATAAACAGGCTATGGGTTAATCACTCAATGACACCATCAAAAGATTCCAGCTGTGAAATATGAGCAGGAACTCCAATAGGTAAGTTTGTCCATCTTGTTAAACAATGTTATCTGGTAAATATAGCTGCATTAAGTTAAGGAGAAGTATCATAAAGAAAAGCAGTTTCAGTTAAGACTGCCAAAATGCAGTTAGAGTATTGTAAAGGTTCCAGGGATGAGCAAATTACTTGACTGTACTATTATTAGAATGAGGAGCTAACCAATGGACTATTAAGTTTTCTATACTCTTACATTTCTCTTCTTATCCATATAAAGAAAATGGTACCAGGAGGTAACCTTTTAAAAAATTATAAGACTACAGACAATCAGATGGTCCACGACCACACTTAGGTGTCCTTTTGGTAAGCATCATATTCTGAACTCAGAAGAGCTTTAGAAGGACTTGTAAAAATCAGCTATGTCAAGGGGTTTGATTTTGCACTAGTTGCTCATTGTTGAGATTAAAAAGCATTTAAACTAGCAAGACAGTGTCATTAAAATACAATGTCAGAGCTGCAATTTAATTAGATTTATCATTTCCTTACTTTGGTAAAACTCTGAAAGGGCAGTCATCCAGGAATTGAGGTTCTGTGTTGAAATCCCAAATAAGTATTTTAAAGTTTTGATCCTCTCAAATATATGGAACAGAAGGTTATAAAAGCCTGAAAGCTGTAATAACTTTAGATACCAAAAGCCCTACGGACTTGCTGTAAGACCTACTTTTTAACTGTTAATTCTCCCTTGAAACAAAGGTTTTAAGTTACTTAAATGTTTTGAGGTGGTTGCCTTCCACTGAGGCAGCAGGACACAGTGTGAAGATTGCCTTACACATCTCTATTCAGCACACAAAGGATCGAGCCTTTGAAAAAATTTTGAAAATCTATTAGTTGCTTCTTGGAAAATCACCTAAAACTTTTCCAAAAATCTTGAAAGCGTTTAAGTAGCACCAGGAGCAGGTGATAGGAGACTCAAAATCCCTGCAGTGGATGGTTTTACTCTCCTTCTACATAGGCTAAAGCCATGTTGGAAAAATGGTTTTCTTTTTTTTAACTATGCATTTTTTATCACAAAAAATGTTTCTTGTTTCACTGTAACTTCTTAAAATGTTTATGGGGAAGATCTCTGATAGATGTCACATTCCAGATTTACTCAAGGTTTACACAGAACTACTGGTAAGCTGTATAGAACAGTGCAGTAATAACAAAAAAGGTTCATCCTACTGATGAGGAAAGAAACACATATATGTAAAAACATATACATAGAGTATTCTGTATACGTAAAATACTAAAATTTTCCCATGATCACTGGCAAGCTTCGGAAATGAATATGCTTTACAAAATGCTTCCTAAATCCATTCTGGAAATGAAAGAAATGGAAACACAATTATAGTGATTCAAGTTTCAGAATTTTTCAGTTCTACATCCAGCTGTAGTTTCAACGCAGACATGGCAGTAAGGATGTACTCTTTGCCCTTTCTGAGTCTTGTAACCATTGCTTTGAAAAGTAACCCTTGCACCTGTGAATGGAAATTAATATCACTGATACATTACTGCCCATTCAGCTTTTCATTAGAGATAGCACTTAAGGGTAGGGCAAGAGGCATATTTTTTAATTTTTTTTTAATGATTAAAATTGTAAAGAAAGAGTTTTTTAAAAATCAAAATTAAGAAAATGCTTTTTAATTTCTTTATAAAACCAGGGTCTATATTACTCCTTAGGAAGAATACTTTCTAATGAAAGCCTTCTGCATACAGAGTTTTAGAAAAAAAAATTTGTCCTCAGCTTCACTGACAAAAGAAATCCTTGTTAATATTTTGACTAGAAGGTGCCACACATTGGATAATTTACATTGGAATTTGTTCACAAGCTTTGACACAGAATATGCATGGTGCACATACAACTGCATAATGCCCACACTTTTTTCTTATATTAGCAGTCTCATTCAGAATACTGTAAATGGCTGCAAACTGCCTCTTCAGCCTCCCCACCCTCCTGCCTTGACAGCTCTGGAAATGCCCTGGAAACCTGCTCCTCTGGTGCCTCTGCCCTTCCTTTCTCCTTGTTTCTCAGTGATATATCCTTCTGGTTTTGATTGCTCCTGCAGCTTTGGCTCCTCCGTGATGTTGGAATGATTCTCAGCAGCTTTAGCTACTTCAGGCTGTAATTTGGTTTTGTATGTGGATGCGATGCCATCTCCTCTGAGTTCTAGGAGTTTGTTGACACAGACCCTGACACAAATTCTCCTAATTTCTCACTGCCTACAAGAGACTTTGAGTTGAGGCAAGTATCTTGTATTCAAGCTGATCTTTGAAACTTCTGATGAGTTATTGCAAATCACATTTCAGTCACTTTCTGTTCTTTGGAACGACACTCTGGCTGCAGCCTGAGAACAACTACAGTTCCTTATTAATCTTTACCATGTATGCATGGTTGCAGCTTCCTCTAATAGCTATGCATATTTTTATATCTAATAACTTGGTAAAAAAAAATAAAGTCTTCATTTACTTACATAAGCTTATTGCAAACAGGTGGCAAAAAGGCAGTTTTGTTTTCTTCTATCCATTTTTTTACATTCACAAGAAGCTCCATGGTCCACCAGCTATGAAACTTTTGCCTATTAGAATTTGCAGAGTGCTTCTTCTGTGAGCAAACTGCCTGTGATTCCAACCCAGTGCTCAGGGGATTGGCTGGTACAAGAGGTGTCTTCAGGCTCCAGTGTCAAAGGGGACAGGTCCATCAGCCAAAGGTTGCTTCGTAGAGTACTAATGCTCCAGCAGCTTGGCTAATAATTGACTAGTGTTTTTAAAATCTATATTTTTATTGGAGACTGGGTTTTGCTCAGAGGGGGTTTATGAATTCTCTTTAGTGCATCAGCTGGAGTGTGTATGTTACCTCTCTATGAAAATGGCCTTGTTATAGGAAGTCAGAAAAACGGGCAAGGCTGGGGCATTCACCCCTTTCAAGTCTAATATAGAAACCTCCCTTGAACATTCTTAGGTTGAATGTTTGGGGTATGAATACTTGTTTGAAAGTACTGGGATCTTCTACTGCCAAGTAGCCAAAATACAGATGCCCCCCGCATTTGTAAGACCAAGAGCAGCTGTCCATAAATGCTCATTTTAATTTGATCCACTCTGCCAATGTTACAGCAGGGCTTGTGGGAGAGCTGACCCTGGTTCTGTGTTGTCCCTTGGGAAAGTGCAGCATATTGCCATCAAATTGCCAGGCAAACAAGAAACTGAGCAGAAACAGACTTTCCAGATCTCTATTAATCTTTATTCCCTCACGAGTTTCTGTTCAACATCTACACAGTTGCCATAGGGCTGCTCACTCTGTTCCCTGCCACCCCCAATTTTTTAATAAAGAAATCTACAAACATTTTTTCAGACTCCAAACACATGAAATGGGTGGGTGAACAAAAAATCCCAAGACATTACAATATCTTAGCACTTTGCTCTCGACATATCTTAGTCTTCCACTTTTATCTACGCTGTGCTTAGTGGGTGAATGTGTATGGGTAAAAGGTGATAAAATGATCTGGTTAAAAGTGAGTGGTGCACTCTCCATGGCTTGCACATAGGCGCAGTGCAGCTATGGGACTGAAGACTCAGCATGAGGAGCAGTACAAAACTGGGAGTTCTTTCGCTTGTACTGTTGTAATTTTCCACCAGAAAAAAGCAATGGAGTGTGAGTTTGAACTGATACTATGCTTTTATCAAGTATTTTTAAATGTGACTCTGTTTTACCTTCATCTCTATCACTTCTTTGCAGCTCTGTTTAAACTCATGTAGTTTATACAACAGGAAAAAAACCTCATTCATTCTGGGATAAAAAAATCCACATGTGGATTATAGTTCCACTGTATTAATACCATCACAATGGGACTAGCAGTATTACAAAACACCACCACCACGTTATTTATATTTAGCACATGAAATTTCTCCCAAGAGAACGGCTGTGGTGAGACACCACCACAGAGCAAACTCATAATGCCTCTTTTTGGACTTACAGACAGGTACATTTTGGCAGCTTTTGTTCTGTAGGCTGCTGGCAGTTCTGTATTTAGCTGTGAAGGAAAGAGAGCTTCTATTCAAAATGCACTTTCACTTAGGGGATTATGACCCAGATTGGCAGGACTGGAGAAGTGAAGACACTCTAGTTAATGATCATGGTTTTGTAAAGCTCTACCTCATCATTAGTAACTTGCATTGCAGAGCATGACTCCATTTGTTGGGCATGAAAGCCAAGAGCATCTCCAGAGTCACAGTAGGAAAAAAGAGATCCTGGAATTGATTGAGCCAATCCTTGTTCATCAGAATATTAAAGTGTCAGTTTTAACTGCAGGGCTCTTGTCCGCAACCACTACTCTAATCCCTAGTCTCCGCTTTTTTCCACCAGGCAGAATACAAGGTACTATTACCTGCAGAGAAAACTTTCTCAGCTGCAGGCTCATAAAAATCCATTTTGTGGCTGGAGTGAGGTATGAAAACCTGACAGTTAGACCTACTCAGGGAGGAAACAAAGTTCACTTCCAACATTCACCATTAATATAAAGCCGAGGCTATTATCACAGGGTAGCATTTTCTGCAACCTTCTGAAAAATCAGCAGGTTATGAAAAATGAAGTTAATTGCCTCTTCATGCTGTCATGGTAGGGCTAAGAAATTATCTGCGTGGCGTGAAACGCTATGAAACTATTTCTGTGAAGTGTATTGGAGAGGCAAAGGAAAGAACCAGTGTTGCAGTCTCTGCGACACCCAAATAAATAAGTACATCTCATACACCTCATGAACTGATCGGGGCCTGGATTTTACTTGCTAGTCTGCTTCACGACGGCTCTTCACATCCATCAAAGCCTGTTCCAGCACCTGGGGTTTCTGTTCTCCCTTTTGGCCCTGATCCTTCCTTTTATGCTAAGGTAAGGACTTGACGTGTAACCTTTTGTTGCCAGAGAAGTGCAAGAGTACTGAAGCACCAAACTGCTACACGAAAATAAACCATTTTTTTTTGCATTGAGGGTACAGGAAAAAAGTGTTAGTGGAAAAAATTGCATTTAGGACAACACTTACTCTATTTTTCTACTTTCTCAATCACCAGGCCTATTACACACTTAAATTTACAAGCTTGGGTCCAGCAAGAAAGATATGTTAACAAGAAAACACAAGCTAAATATTAACACTGGGTCATATACGTAAACACACTCTCCATACTGTTTTTTTCCCCCACAGCAATCTATATGTGCTATAGAATATTTTGTTAGCATAACGATGCACTGTTAAGGGTAATGAAGGCTGCTGCTGCTTTCTGGTATGCCAACCCTACCTATTTGATAATGGCAAATTTCTCTTAAGAAATGAACTGCCAATTCTCTTCTTCTGCATTCCAGCCACCTTCATCAAGGATCACATACAGCAATTGCATGCTACTTCACCTGTCAACGAAGTACACCACTGAAATGTATTTTATATAATGCCCACAGTAGTAATACCAACTGCAGAACAACTTTCTTGGCAAGTGAGAAGCACCGCCTTGCCATTCAAAAAGCATCAGCTCGTTTACCATGGCGATCACGAGGGAAAAGAGGTAGTGGAGTCCCACTTGGGTTAAAAAAACCTGCTGATGACAATTATGTTTACTATCTTCTTGTCACATTAGCTAGGACAGATCTGACTGCAGAATAAATCCACGTTGGAGGTATACTTTAACAATACACACGTAGTGTTGAACAAACGCCTGTTTTGGGAGTGCCAGGGATCCCCTGTGTGCCCACAGCGGCGATGCTACAGACATCAACATTTAGTTCCCTGGCAGCGACCGGTGACTCTTCCCCGCGGCCTGGTCCTGAGCACGACCGAGGGAGCACCGTCTCCCACGTCTGCCCGTGAGCGTGAGGCTGACCTTCGCTGACCCAGCGGCCAATGCCTTTTACCGAAGGCCGTGTCAGGAGGCTCGGTCCCGCACGACCCGGGGCCG
>VZTA01017989.1:0-53350 GCA_013398855.1 Mohoua ochrocephala | reverse complement strand
CCGCCCGCCCGCCCAGCGGGGAGGCCGGGGCGGGAGGGCTTTGTCCGGGCCCCGCCGCCGCCGTTGCCTGCCTCCTTTCCTTGCTCGCGGGCGCCGCCCTCCCCGAGTGGTGCAGCGTCCAGCAGCTCCCTCCTGCCCTTCCTGCGCCACTACCGGGGTAGCGCGGCCCGGGAAGGGAACCGGGGCGGCCCCGGGCCGCCGCTCAGCTCGGGGTGCGGGCGGGATTCTGCCGCCCTTCCTCCGCCGGGGCCGGGCGAGCCCTTGATAAACCGTTCGGGAGGAGTTGGTGTCAGGGCTCCAGTGGCGCAATCGGTTAGCGCGCGGTACTTATACAGCAGTACAAAGCCGAGCAATGCCGAGGTTGTGAGTTCGAGCCTCACCTGGAGCACACAGCTTTTTGGGAGAGGAAACGGGCTTTTTTTGGGACTTGGCGGCGCTCCGGAGGGAGGAAGACAAAAGTGCGGGGAAAAATTATGCGGCCGCGGCGGCAGCGTGGGCCCGCAGGAGAGGGGCACCCCGCGCCCGGGAGAGTCGCTGCTGCGGGTCGCACTGGGAGCGCCGTATGATCATTGCCGCGTGTGCACACGTGTGTGTGTGTGGCTACAGGGACTTGTCCCCGCTGACGGGGACAGGATGCAGAGCGCCCTGTCGCTGCACAGTAACAAACGTGTTCCGCCTAAGAGCTGCTTTTGAGTAAGAATTTGCAGGAAATGCAGATTGTTTTATACCGTGTTGTTCCGTGCAGAGCGCAAGTAAGCACTTGACTGGTGTGATCACTTGAACCGAACAGTGACTATGTCTCTCCATTTTGCCTCCTTTGGTGGTGACAGTCTTTGTAACTGCTCATTACCTTGGTAATGCTTTACAAAGGCACACACTGTAGCAGGAAGGAAAGTACTTCAAATCATTTCTGATTTCACCGCTTAAGAAAGGCAGCAGGGCCATAAGAAAAGGGCAGCTCCCTAATGGAGAATGTTGCAGGACACTTCCTGGATGTTTAGGCCCAGATCTTGTGAACTCCCCTCTATGTTAACAATCCAGTCTGCTGCTTTCGCAGTGCAATTTATACTGAAAAGTTGAATGAGACCCTCATTCAAGATCATGCAGCCAGAGGTGCTTCTATTGCTCAAATCAGCCCTTGATCTGTACTGCAGGCATTAACTCCCCGGAGTGCCACGTCAAGGTTTTTAGTTATCCCCTCTTCTGTCTTCTGGTTACCACTTTGTCCCCTCTGAATTTTGCGTTAACTTCACTGCTTTCAACGCCAGTGTGGTAATCCCTGAAGCAGGTGCCATACTGGTATAAGGAAGTGTAAGTCAACAAAAGAGATCTGCAATGTATCAAAGAGTGAATAAAATTAATCTTTTACTTGCAGCGAGTTTCATGTTTTCTTCTTCCTGCCAAGATGCCTGTGTCCCAGTGCTGCGGAGTACAGACAGTACAGAGGAATATTTGCACAAGTACTGGGAATACTAAAAAATGAAAATGCTGCTTTTGTGTAACTGGGGAAAAAAACCCCAAACCACGAATCTTCAGAAGAGGGAGAGGGCACTCCGTTCCTTGGACAGAGACCTCTTAAGAAACAGAATGCGGACAACTCTACTTCTTTCCCTTTCACGGTGTGTCTCCAGGAACAGGCAGCAGCTCCTGCACCCTCTCGCCAAGGAGGAACTGCTAGTTTGACATTTGGGGTCTTGCTCTGGCGTGCTGGGCGAGTGATGGGACAATTTTTGCCACATTCAGGGTGCATGAAGCAGATGTTGTTCGTTGCCTCTACAGCTGTTTTGTGGTATGCCTCTGTGGTGCCAGAGAGCAGCCAGGATGGGCAGTGGGAGCGTATGGTGCTGTGACCTTCTCCACAAGATCTCCTTCATCCCCCTTAGCCTATACCTCGGCTCTTACTGATTTTTGTCTTGACTCTGGAAATAAAAGTAAAAAGAAACAAAAATTTCTACTTGATGTGACACTTGTTTGCGTTTTTGCCCCTCCTGATGGGCAGACACGTGTGCCTGACACCTGAAGGGCAATATATTCCAACATGGGCATGTCACACTGAAAATCACGCTAAGTCAGGACAATTCATGCGGATTTACTGGAAATCCCAGTAAAACAAGAATGTTATTTATCTAATGGCTGTTTACAACACAAAGTGAGCGGTTGCTGAAGCCCGAGGCCTTCCTGCAGGAGGCAGGGCTGTGAGGTGAGGTGAGCCCTGGTGCAGCTGGCGGTGGGGGTCTCCTCCCGCCCAGCCCATGGCGGTGCTGCAGCGGGGCTGGCACCGGGGAGGCCGCGCACATCCCAGGCAGGAAGGGTGCCGTGCTGGGGTGAGGTCAGTGATTCTGCCTCATTCCCTTCCCTGGGGGCTGCCGTGGGGAGGCAGAGGAGGTGAGCCGTGTGCCCCTGGGAGGGGACGAGACTCAGACCTGGGCAGGGTTTCACCAGGGCGTGTGGGGAGCCTCTTGTTGTGTGGTGCTGAGCTGGGCTCCAGCATGGCCGCAACAGCTCTCATGAGGTGAAATGAGGAGGGCCCCGGCCTGTTGACAGCGACTGAAACACACGGACCAAGCATCGATGATGCAAGGATGTTTATTGAAAAAAGGCACAGATATTTATACTGTTTTAGCTTCCACATAACAATTTCCACTTGTTCTGTCTATGTGCTAGCTAATGCATTGCAAGCTATAATGTTACTTTTATGCACTTGCTTATCTTGCTGCAGGATGTCCTGCAGTCTACAGCAGGGTGTTCTGTTCTGTGCAGAAGGATGCGATTTCTATAGTTTTTGCTCATGTATCTTTCTCATGGTTTTTCTCATAGCTCCTGCTGGACCAGCTTTAGCAAGTCAGCTGTGCTGTTCGTGTCGTTAAACTCATTCTGTTCTGCAACAGCCTGTTGCTTGTATTTGCAACTTTTTCCTGAAAATTGGGCGTCTTACAGGCTTATGAGAAGAAAGCATGTTTTTATTACGCTAAGTTGTCTTTTTATTAGGCTTTTTGGTCCTGATTTGTTGGTTAATGGTGTAATGCTAGGTGGCAGGAGCTTACGTATAGAAACATGTATATATTTATATATATTGGTACACGTGGGCATAAAGACACGTTCACAGTGGAGAGTTCCTAATATCTGTGTGTAAGCACTAGCTTATTTTCTAAATCTTTAGTGTAGCCACATGATACATTTGGAAAACACCTGTGTGTGAGGGATGCAAAGTGCCAGCTGCACTGGGATCTAGGGAGAGGTAATCCCTCCTTCCGTCTTCCTCCTCTTCCCCAAACAGTAATGTGGTTCACCTGGGCCTCGTTTTCCTTTTGAAAGCCAGGTGCCAGAGGTTGTGCTCCTTCCCTGAGCCGCTGCCCAGTGTTCATTGCTGCTCCCGTAGGTGGTAGCCACAGGAGCTCTGGTCTCAGCCTGCTGTCACCTGGCAAGGGGCTTTTATGGGCCCTGGATGCTCCTGGAACTGCCCATAAAAATTCAGGAGGAAGGACTTCTTCATGGTGAGTCTTCCAGGCTGCCTGGCTTATCTAGGGGCCTGCGTCTTTTAGCCTCTGTTTCTCTGTTAATTTGCCTGATGTGGGTGGTATGCTTGCAGGCCTGGATCTCCCAAACTCCTCTGAAATTCTTCCAGAATCCTTTTTAAGAAGGTCTCACTTCTTAAAATTTGTGTTGGACCTTTGTTAAACATTGAGTATGGACTATGAGTGCTCTCCAGGCTTATTCTGCCTGCTCTGAGTTCCCACTGGCTATAGAAAGAAAGGCTTGCTTATAGATACAGGAAAGCTTGTTGTGTCCTGCCTATTGATGGTAAGAGAATTTTCAAAGATATAGCTCTTGCCTGACCTTGGAGGATTAGTAACGATGAGGTTAGGGGAGCAGGGTTTGTTTTTGTCCCTGTATGATCTTGCTCAAACAGGGAGTCCCACTGCAATGGCCGATGTAGGCTTAAGAAAGAAAGGCTTATGCAGGATAGACCGTCCTGTTGTTTATTTCTAAGAGTGGGATCTCTTGTCTCTGGCATGTTAGTACAGTCGTGATAGTGAGGTTCTGAAGTGTTTGCTTAACTTAAGTTACTTTAAATATAAAAGTCTGGAACTTTCCATAATATTAAGGTTTGCATATCAAAGCCTATAGTAAGGACTTGGCCTACCTAATTGTTATGAAGTCAAAGTAATAAATACTTCTACTCTTTGCAAATAGTAAAAAGTCAATGAACGTCTGCTCTTTATAGCTTTTCCCAATAGATGGCACTGTGGTCCCACAGTGGGAAAGAGACCAAAGCAAAACATTCCCAGACATCCTAAAAATAGAAACCACTTGCTGAATGCGCTGTTGTGTACTGCAGAGAACAATAGGCCAAAATTCCAAAGCTTGCTTAGAAAACAAAGTCCACTGGAGGTATAGATGCATTTTGGTTTTGTTTTGGGTTCCACCACCACCTTTGTCCTTTGTAACATCTTGAGGACCTTTCTGAAATTAAAGCCTATTGATCCGTTGCGTTTGGAATGACAGAGGTGAATGGGGTGTATCATGTTTTTTTAAGTCTCTGTGAGTTCGGTGCTGTGTCAAAGTTCCAGTGTAGCAGGCCTGACTTAGATTCCCTTAAACAAATTTTCTGCATGTTAGTGGTTTTCGTGCAGGGCTGCCTGAAATCCAGATAGCTGCTTCCCACTGTGGGGGGAAGGCTGTGGGGGTATTGGGCTTGGAAACAGTAGCTGGGAGGAGAAGAATGAAGTGTAGGTGCTTGCAAACTGTGTAGGAGAACTCTTTGGAACAGAATAGAAATATTGAGCTTTTGTGGAGGAAAGATAAGGGTGGTGAGAAAAGGAGAAAAAAAAAGTTCACGTGGAAGCCTCCTTGGGGAAGAGAAGGGCTGAGAGGCAGCTTTAGCAGTGTGGCTGATGCAGGCTGATGGAAGGTGAAGTGAGAAGAACTTGTAAGAGGAGTAGAAAAGCAAGCTCACAAAGAGAGACTTCATGCGCTGCTCTCTGAAACTGGTGAAGGGGATGCTACAAGGAGGGAACAAGAATAAAAGAGGGTATGGACACAAAGGAGGAGAAAACGGGGGGGGTCAGAAGAACTTAGGTAAGGAAGTTTTTAAAAAGAATTTTTAAAAAATCCTTCTGCCTGGCTCTAGCTACAAGAGTGTGCTGCCTAGGGCAGTGGAAAACAAATGAGTAAGTGTTAGCTAGTCAAGCTAACCTAAGATGGAGTTGCTGTAGAAAACAAATTGGCCTGTACGTTTTGCTTGAGCAAACAGAGAACTCAAGAGGCAGGTTTTTCTTCTCTGTGTGTTTTGAGTGGTTACTTTAGTGTGGCAATATAAGAGACCCCTTGGTCTCTCTAGGGTTTGAAGCTGGTGTTAGGAGGGTTAGAGAGCTCAGCTTTCTGGTTTGGAGAAGGAAGGAAATGGACAATCAGTCCTGGACTTTGTGCCCGTTTAATTTTCTTGCTTATGCTGAGTTTGCGGCGTTAGGCTCTGCTTTTAAGGTGGAAAAAGACTCTTGGTTTCTTCAAATAGTTTTGGTGCAGCCTAAATATTTGAAACCTTGGAGAAGTCTCAAAATACAGCAAAACAAACTAAACCAAACCCAGAGGAAGAACAAGCTGGGGAAGTGGCCGAAATGGAAGGGGGTAGTCAGAGAGTCTGTAATTATGAATTTTGGGGAAGGGATGCTCCCTTGAAGCAGGCGATTGAGCCTGTACTGGCTACTTTAGTTCAGAGATCTTTATACACGGGGTAGCAGATTTGTGGCAGTGTGAAGAAATACTTCTGGAAATTTTACTGTATGTATAATAATACACATATAGGAAGGTTGTGGAAGAAGATAAAGCAGTAATTTTAAAACCTGTCTTCTGAAAAAATGGTGGAAAACTCTGAAGAGGCAATTGTGCTGGAAGTCATGTGCCTGCATTGTGTAACTTAGAGGGTTTACCAGTTGTGTGAAGCTGTCAGTCAATAAACATGAACATTCAAAATCAATTGGGAGGT
This sequence comes from Mohoua ochrocephala, assembly GCA_013398855.1. Taxonomy (NCBI): domain Eukaryota; kingdom Metazoa; phylum Chordata; class Aves; order Passeriformes; family Acanthizidae; genus Mohoua; species Mohoua ochrocephala. Next base: position 47,364 of record VZTA01017989.1, on the reverse strand, counting down.
CTCAGAGTCAGTTGACTTCACTGCTTGCATTTATTTTCCATTTATCCTACCCATTGAGATGGGGATGAGAGTTGATTAACTATACATCTTAATTGTAGGTACCATTTATATGCTGTGTAAAGAAGGATATATATCTGTAAGGAAAGACACATCATACTTGTGCCAGCACATTTAAAAGCCATTTAATATTGAAAAACTGCTAGCAATGCAAGTTTATGTAGCTTTGTCAGTGAGCTGCCTCACTTTTTTTTAACACGGTTGTGTCACTTGGAAGTGAAAATATGTCTGTCTCAGGGCTTAGGGGAGTTTTGTAGGAAGCTGATGCTGGTTTTGAGGGTGCTTTTGAGGGTGTCTGTATTAAGTGCCTAGATCCAGGTTTGGGAAGTTAATCTCTTCCATGCTGTGGGCCACTCTGCCCCTCCCTCTCTCTCCTGACCTTGCTTCTGCCCCACGTTCCCCCTCACGGTAGGGACTCAGCCTCAAAAGCTAAAGGGTTGCGTTGAAGCTGGCACTGTTTTAGGGAAGGTGAGAAGCATCCCTTCAGATGCCTCCCTCCCCACCTGCATTTCCCCATACTCCCAACTGCCTCTTGAGGGGTTCATCTCCTCCTTCGGTCAAATGCTTTAAGGGGTTTGCACTCCAACAGGAGGTCCACATCTGTTGCTTTGTCTCGATACATCTTTTGACTGTGCTCCTGAAACCCCTGATGAGTGGCAGGAAGTGCTGCACTTCCTGGGGTGCTCAGGAGGGGCTGCATGGACAAGGATGGCTGTAGGTGCTTGCAGCTCGGGCCAACTCAAATGCCAAAGCCCTGTGTCTCCTCGACACCTCGGTAGTGCTTGCTCCTCCTTGAGACTTGCCAAGTCAGTTGAGCTTGGTGGCTGTGTCCTGTTGAGATCAGTGCCAGTAAAAAATGCTTACATTCAGACCCGTTGAGATTTGTAGGTGCTTGCATTATGTATCGTGTGTATTTAATGCTCTAATAGCTTTGAAAGTTTGACTCCTAATATTGAACTGTTTGCAAGGCTTATAGTAGCTTCCATATGTTTAAAATACTCCTGTGACAGATAGATGTACCTGATTGTGTCTGTCATTCTTTTTGAGCTGTCCTGCACCTGCAGTGTAACCTAATCAAAAAAATACTGGTTTTTATTATGATAAAGGAAATGCTTGGTTATGCTACTATTTCTCAATTTCTTAACACATAGTATCTTTGGATTTTTTTTTTTTTTTCCTGGAATTGGAGACTTTTGCTTCATTGTGGGTACTAGGAGTGCTATTGTGTATCTTTTGTGTTTGAGAGCAAATATCTTTAATAGAAAAATAGGGTCATTATCTGTGGGTTCCTAATAACTGTAGCCCTTTGACAGAATTCTTGTAACACTTGGACAAATTTTTAGAGCTGTTTAGGGATGCCTGCCTGATGCTGGTGTTTGTCTGCCTGATTCTAAGCATCTGGGTGTTGTAAAGGATATCTAGCAAGCAGACCTCTTATTGCAAATGTAATGTATTTGAAGCGTTCTTGCAGGAGTAACCTCCGTCATCTGAATACTTCCAAAAGTAGAAGCCAACCTGTTGATGAAACAAGATTGAAGTGACTGTTTTTTAAATGTAATATTAATGTATGGTACGAGTGGGTGCGTTTTCACTGAGTTCTGTGAATTTGCTTCATGTTCCATAAGAGGATAAAGTTTGGCCCAACGTAATGAGAAGCTTATGTCTGGCTGCAAGGAAACCAGGAAATTTATGGGGCTTTAAAGTATGACCCACTGCAATATTCAGTATGTGTGATTTTTGGCATGATTCAGCAGTAAATACTAGTTGAAAACAGAAGCACAAATTATAGGGTAAATAATTCAGACCAAAAAGAGGCTGGCTTATGCATACATGGTAAAGGAAATGGAAATAGAACCGCAAAATACAATTGCTGGGAGGAACACCAGCAGTTTGGAACGGTCGCTGTTAAAACTGGGGAAATGATCTTCCTGGATGACACCTGAAATGAGAGGGGCATAATGATGTCCTTTGTACGTATTTGTGTACACTGACCAGTAAATCGTGTGAGGTTGCTGCGTTTGGCAGTCATCGTTTTGGAGAGGACTTTCTGTTCCGTGGCTGCTGGGTGGGAGGATATAATGGACACAATGCTCCTTCGGTCCTTCATCTAATAAATGTCTGTGACTTGACTTTTAAAAGCTTTTTTCTTGCTTTTTTTCTTTTTTTTTTTTTTTTTTTTCTTTTTCATTGGTGAAGGCATCATGGGCTGCAAGAAGAGAACATTGTACCGAATTGTTTTTCTGATCTTTCTCTTTGCATTTTATTTATTATTAAATAGGCTGCTTTGGGTGCTGGAATAAAGCAGCACTTGGTTCCTACTCTAAGCATAGGGAGCCACTCAAGCAATATTCCTATGTGCCATTTGATAACATTTTTACCTTCTGGCAAAAAAAAATAAAGTAGCCAAGATAGTCCCAACAGATTTGTTTGGCTGGCACTGTGGCAGAGTGGTTTGGCTTCCATTTGCTTCATTTGGAATGAGGAGTACCAGGTCCCTTCCACAAGTGAGAGGCAAACGAAGGCAAATAGCAGAATGAAGCATTAGCACAGTAGATTCCTTGCTTGGACATCTTCTAATTGTTCTTAGAGCATAGATTGCCTTGGCTTACTGTGTACCAGGCTTTTCACAACTGGGATCGGGTGTTGCTGGTGTGTTACCTTTAGAGCCAGGAGCTAAGGAGGGCAAGCCAGCAGCACTCATGAGATGTGACCCACGGTGAGCTGTTGCTTCCAGATTGCTTCCTTGTGTCGTGTTATAATCGGAATGCTACAATTCCTCGATGTCTCCAGTGAATGCTGGTTTGAAGTGCACATTGGACTGTATTTAATTTTTATATGGAATATTTCTGCTAATTAAGTTGTTTGTTTTCTCAGGAAGCTCATCCATGGTATAATGGGGTGAAAATTCCTGTAACTTACTCTGTTAAATGACTGCTGGACAGTATAAGAAATTGGGGTTTAAGGGTCAGTTCAGAAAGTAACTTAGACCAGAAGTTTCCAATAACAATTGTGGCTTGGATACAGTTGAAATAAGAACAACACATCTAAATTCAATTGTACTTGCATTGGCTAAGTCATAATCTCAGAGAAGATGTGAACAATAGGCATTGGAGACTAACAAGTCATATCCTAAAAGAAAATTATAACTGATACAGACAAAGTGGGGGAAAAAACTGGTAGTGATTACTAACTATGAAAGTGCTGGTCTTAGCTGTCTCACTCAATAAATAATCCTGCAGGGGTATTAGCAGCATTAGTAGTAGTAGCATTTGGCCATCTGGCTTGGCTTCTGTGGGAGGTTTAGAAAAATAAAATACCACTGTTAGTGGAACTGCATCCATTGAAATCGTAGGAGAACTTGGCCCTGCCTTTTCGTGTTCCCATTCATCGTGTGCTGTACATCCTGTGCTTGGATCTCATGCGATCATTTGATTCTGCAGATATTTTCTTGATGTTCATGGACCACACCAATGGTCTGTGAAGTCCTGGTTGGTGGTCAGTTCAAGTTACCGTGCATCAGTCTAACTATGCTGGTGGTTTGCAGGAAACCCTGAGATGACTTCAGGCCTGTGAACCTTTGTCCTGCAGTATTGGCGGCTGCAGCTTCGAGCTCGTGTTGCCCACTTCACTGTGCCCAAAAAAAAAAAGCTCTGCTTTTGCCTCTTGTGTAATCAAATCTTTAACTGTTCCTTGGCTTGGTATTGTAAACATGAACGTTGATCTGGCAAAAATGCTTCTTGCTCATTCTTTACTGAGTGGGTATTTATGAGCTACTCTGACTAAATGAGGCTTTGCTGTAGCTCAGTGTCCCTGTGACTGTTTCCCACGCGTGCTGTTTGTGTCTTGTTTTACTGATAAGCTCTTCTCATCTTGTGGCTGTGCTAAACAATGTAAACATTCACAAGTTATCAACTGAAGTATAAAATGCCAGCGAATCTCATCTTTCTGACTGATATTTTTTCCCAAAAATTTCGCTTTCTTCACTTTCTTGTAAGAAAATGAAGCTAAGGATGAATGTTTAAATCTCTGAGCAGAGGCTTTTTCGCCTCTTAGTGCTACTGCTAGAACTAAAACCATATTGAAATATGTGGTTGAAAGTATTCCTTGGTGTGTGATTTGTACCATAATCAAACTGACAGACATCAATGGAGCACTTACAAGTTTATGCTTGGAATTAAGTCCAGTAAAATGCTTCTGGAATCTCCTGGTAATTTCCTTTTATCAATGTAAGTGATGCAGCATGAATCCATTATAATTACTGTGGAGCTGCACTAAATTAGATGGTATGATTGAGGCTTGAATTTTTCCAGTGGATGTTTTGAAGAAATGAGAGATGGTAACAGAGAGGGAGGCCGTGTAACATTCATCATTTGATGAGTTTGTTTGTTCCCCTGTACACAGAAGAGACCTATTTCTTCTCTACAGTGTTCCCCATTAGATTGCTTACAATCTGTTCAAAGTGATTATCAACAACTACTGTCACTGAGTAGTGATATGTTATAATTCTGTTCTTGCTTCAGTGCAAGGCATAGACAAACCAGGCTTGTGCTGTTAAGCATCTGTATCTCGTAAAGCCACGGGTGACTGAACTTGGTGCTGTGGCTCACACACTTGATTTGGTACACTGAGAGAAATTGAGGTCCATGTCCACTCAGCTAAGCGGAGTTATTTAAGATTTGTACTGGTGAAGCAGGAACAAAAATATCTGGCATGCACTTTAAAGAGTTTATCCTGGTGCAACACTTTCTCATTTGGCTGAGAGGTGCTAATCAAACAGCGGAGCACAGGGCATGAATGTCAGACTGCTTCATGGGTAATAGTTGTGCATGACAGCCTGGGCCACAGGAGAGCTCTGTGCGCCTACCTAAATCTAGATACCATGGCTAATATAGGTCACAGTGAAACCTACATTGTGGTACTTTCATGGCAATTCTTCTGAGGTAATTTTTTTTCTCTTTAGTGACTTTTGCTATATGAAGGACTTCGGTGTGGCCCACAGCTGAAAAATCTTGCCTCTTGGCAAATTAGATGAATTTGTGCAGTTACAGCAGGCCGTATCCATCACTTGGAAAGGATAACGTTTTATTCTATGACTAGATATGGAGAAATAAAAAACCAAGGTAAAATATGGACTTGGAGTTTTCCAAAAAGCCAACCACCTCTGAGTGTAGTCCTGGAACACCAGGCCAGCCTGCTGCTGAAGGGAAAGCTGTCCACCCTGATGTGCAACTTTGCCATCTTGCATAGCCAGGGGAAGCTGCAAGCTTGGATGTCCTATTCCAGATTTGTGACTAGTCATGAAACGTTACTTTTGGGGCCTGCTGTTGGCAGAGAACCTTCTCCGAGTCTGTGGTGCAGCTCTGTGGGCAACAAATGGAAGCGTTGATTATAACCAAGAGTTGGGTGGGATCCCACTCGAGGGAAATACAGGTGCTGTACTTGAATGCACTTGACCTTGTATCTATAGGAAGGAATTCTTGATCCAAAAATATTGGTTACTCATCCTCAAATTGATCAGATTAAACATGTCTAAGTAACTGCTTTGAGTGCTCAAAAGCCTGCAACTCAGTTAGACCATTAAGACAAGCAACTTTCAGCAGATGGCAGCATTGCACTCTGTAACTTCATTTTTCTGTCTGTTTTTGCAACTCCTGACTACTTGGGCTGGTTGGAGACTGCCGGCTAAGTAGCAATCCAGACCCACTTCTAAAATGTTTTGAAATACAGGTCTTAGTAGATTATGATAATTTGGTATTGTTTCAGACCTGGGGGTTTCATATGGAAGATACCTCTGTGCTGCATAAGAAAATATACTAAAAAACAATGCGAGTACACCTAAATCTTTTCTGTTAACTGTCTAAGTAACTGCTTTGAGACAGAGAAAGGCTGTTTGATAAAAGTGTTCTTCTTTGTAAAAATACTAGCAAATCCCTTAAAGATGTGAGAGTTCAAAGTGGAACCATGAGTGGGGAGCTTGTAAATGACTTCCTGCATATCGTCTTTAAAACTACAGTACTCTCCCATTCTTTCTTTAGAAAAAAATATGCTGACTTTCCTAATGCTTTTTGTACTATACATTTAAACACCATGCAGCCTGGTATCAGAGTCCATGCATAGGAAGACATAGACGTGAACATACCCTTATTAGAAGTTATCAACTCTGTGTTCAAAGGTTCAGATGCAATAGTTCATTTCTGCCTGTGATTACTCAGTTAAGAAAATTACTTTGTATACAAAGCCCATGTTTGATTGTATGTTCAGTCTGGTTGATTGGAGAGGTTCTTCCCACCTCTTCCACCTTCACCTTCAGGGAGACTGTGGAGGAAATGAAAGCTGTTCCTGCTACAAAAGGAAAGGGCTGTGTACAGAGGCCTCTTCTAAAAAAACCCTTCTACTTCCAGATAGTTATCTGTCTGAGATGTACTACTCTATACATAATCCTAAAATGCATAGGAGATTTTTTTTTGTGTGTATATTCTCTTAGGGAGAATATAATGCTATTCTTAGGTTTGGCACAAGATGCAGTTTGAGTGCTGCACTGCAACCAGTTAGGACTGATGTAAATGGCAATGCTAAACACAAAGCTATAATAAGTGGAAACTAGGTCAACCATTGCAACCATTCAGAAAAAGGTTAAGAACATACTTCTCTTGCCATCTGAACTTGCAGTTTGTTGGGTGGGAACTAGTATATTGATATCAGTCAAGTTAGTGGTCTCTTTGGGAACCTTTATGCACCTACTTCAGAGTTTGGCTCCAGAGTGAATGAAGGAATCTTCAGACTTTCTCTCTCCTTTCTTTTTTCCCCTGTAGAACAAAATAACAGTATAGGTAAGCAAAAGTTCAGACTGATTCATTTGGTTTACACTCCAGTACTGTTCTGCCTTTTGTCATACAAGTGACCCGCAATGGAAATTTTGACTTATTCTGGTTTTTTTTTAGTCAGAATAGAATACTGCGGGTACCAGAGTAGTTTGCCAAGATGAATGGTTTCTCAGCTATATGATGGTTGGATGTGACTAGCTCAGTATTCTGGAAGAAATGAAGCATTTGCAAATCTAACTTGTATGGGAGAATGTCAGGAACCTCAGCATCATGGAAACTGGTGTTTTGAAGTTAAAGGGCTCCTCGTTCCAGTCACATCCTCAGAAGATGATCTAGTGATCAGAGTCGGTCTAATGCACACTTGCTGTTCCCCTCAAACAGCATGGAGCCATTAGTGAACACAGCTTGTGTGTTGTGGAGTAGAAATGTGTGGCAGTGGACTCTTTTGCCTACCTGGATTCTCGTTGCAACTTGAGCAGAGTAGTGAGAATTGGAACTAGTTTCCTGTCTTCATTATTGGTTAAACAGAGCTTGCATAAGCTTGTTTAAAACAAAAAGCAAAAGCAAAACAAACAAACGGTTGGTTAATATTGCAGGAGGAAGTCCTTTGAAAATACTAGTAAAAGTAATATTTTATCCTTAAGGGTGCATTGAGGGACTGGGGTTCACTGCCATATGTGGATATACTGTGAAAGGGTTTCACTGGGTATCTTTCATCTTGGTCACATTTTAAAGCTGTGGTCTGAAGATCTGGGATACTTTGAGTCAAGCATTACTTTCTGATCCCTACAGTTAAAGATGTAGGTTTGTTGTGTTCCTATGCAAGGGAGCAATGTGTGCTTTGTAAAAAGCAGTCAGGATTGTTTGTCTGGTGTAGTAACATCCCCCTCCCCCAGAACAGGGAGGGGAGAGAAGCTCTCCACTGCCCTTCCAAAGGTCTAAGCCAAATAAATGTCAGGAGGTTTTTTGGTCTTGGAATTAAATCAGGCCATCCATCTCCCTTGTCTCTTTGGGTATTAAGTTTGTGAGATAAGTCGCTCTTTCTAAGACAGCCTTCACAGGTCACTTCAGAGTGTTGCATAATTTTTCATCTTTTTTTTTTTTTAAATGAGACACAAGGACTCTTAAGAAAACAAAAGGCAACAGAGAACCAAACAGAATGGGAAACCCCTCTAGCCACAGAAATGAGGTCTCACTTTGACAGATTTGTCCTTCCAGCTACATGTACTATCTTCCTTTGTGCAGTTCTGGGGAAGGCATCTGCTTTGGGTGGCTTCTGCTCCTGGAATTTTATCTGTAAGAATGTCTTTCACTGTGTGTTGCTCTGGTCTTTCAACAGCCTTTTATATCAGGAAAAGTTGCACCACAGCAAGAGTAGATTCAATGGTGTATTAATTTCTGGTGTTGCTTCAGTAACACTATAGAGCGTATCCTGAATTTGAGATGAAAGCTTAAAGATGAAAATAATCTTCATCTGTAATATGTTCTTACCTCTGCTTTTTCAGCACTGAATGATCATATTTTTATATTTTAAGGAAATACTGGATTTTCTGACTCTGGTCTCACAGAGGAGATTATAAACAGCTTAAATGATTATAAACAGCTTAAATGATCTTGTTTATCTTTGAGATACTGAGCAACACTTTGCAAATGAGTAGAATGTGAGGATATGTTGAAGTTGATGTGGCTGATGTAGTAATCAGGGACTGCTCCAGGTGATTTAGAGGACACTTAGCATACCGTGATGGAAATTCTGGGTGTGTAGCTGAATGTGGAACATGAGTTCTGTGTGGAACATTCAGCATTTAGGGGTTATATACTCAGCATGTCAGGAGATGCCATCAGTTCCCTCCTTCATACTCCTAATGAATTAATTTGTGGTTTTGGTGGGCTTTTTAATAGCAAATAAGCTCGCAGGTTTTTAGGTAAAGAATTTGATCTTTGTTTGCCAGATACTTTATTTCTTAGGTGATTATGTCATTCTTGCCTATGTTTCTGGAATACAAAGTAAGTGTTGCTCCCTTGCATGTTCAAGAAAACAGAATAAAAGATGTTTTTTCATGTGTTAGAGCTCTGTGATAGTTATTGGCATATTGTATACATTTTAGAAGCAACCTATTCAAATAGCTATGTAAACCATTCAGAAAGACTCCTTTAGGCTCTGTTTGCTTTTATAGTGCAGATAATTTAGGAATTGTTTCTTTTTAAAGGATTAACATCTTTAAGAAGGTGCTTTCTAAAGAATTGCTTTTGTTTTCAAAGTGGGACAAAGTCGACTGGCAGACAGGCTTTCAAAGCATCTCAGTGCTGGTGTACTTTGGAACTTGCCTAAAGAAATGATTTCCTGACCTGTACAGCCAACATTTCTTCAAAATAGGACTTTTAATAGCCTGCTAGGAAAACTCTCTGCAGTGTCTGGAAAAAGGGGAGAGCTTTATATCTACTAAAACAGAGAACTGGGCTGGTAACTTTAGATATGATTAACATGCTGAAATTGGACAAATAGCATCACAAAACTCAAAATGTGTTTTATCTTTCCAGAAAAGGTGAATTATGGCATACTGGGATTTCTTTGCTGTGTATTTGTGTGCTGGTTTTGGCTGGGGTAGAGTTAATTTCCCCCACAGTGGCTAGTATGGGGCTATGCCATATTTTGGAAAAAATTAACAATTTAATTAATTTAACAAAAAAAAAAGTTTTGGAAAAATGAAACTGTTTTTTGCAAAAAGTGTTTAATGCCATGAGGAGGAAGGAAAAGGTTTGTGGACCGAGGTTATGCCTCAGTAGTTGGGTTGGTAGAGCTGGAAAGAGCAGCCAAGCTTTGAGGTGCACGAGGCCAGGAGCCTGGATGTGTGTGGGAAGTGTTGGGCTGCTGAGCTGAAGGGGGAAGGTCACGGGTCAGATCATCTCTGAGAGAGGGGCTGTCTCCTGCCTCTGGAGCAGAAATGACCCTTGAGACGGAGGGGTGCCACTGAGGAAGGAGCTCTGCTGGTGTGGGAACATGTTCCAGCACATGGAAAGGTGTGCAGCTTCTCCCCGTGTAATTAATTTAACGTGGGAAAGCTGGGGAGACATTGCTGCACCTTTTTCGAGTGGATGGTGTAGTATCCAGTCCAGCTGGGACTTTCACTTTCCAGGATTACCGCTTAGCGGAATAGCACGAAGATGTGATGTAATATATTATATGAATCAATGTTATTTGTGTGTTACAGAATGAGGAAATCTAAAGGTTTTTAAAAAACATATGTATTCCACTCAGGTTGGATGGAATCAAAGAAATTACTTATCCTGTTTCATCTGCAGCAAGAAAACCGTAATAATCACTGATGGAAGGGTCTGGTTGGGACTCTGGCTCTGTGTACAGGAATGATTTCTGTTTCACTTTCAATGAGAGATGAAGTATAGGAGTGTTTCATTTTTCAAACAGGACAAACGATAACCACATGGAGAGGATCAACCTTCAAGTGTTAACTTTCAGCTAAAGCTGTAGGTCAGGCTTTTTTCTGTGGTCCTTCTTGTCCTATCTGCAGGCATTTTGTTGGCTGTTCTAGCTCTCTGCTGTAACCTCCCACAAATATTTCACAGATTTAGCTTATAGCATCCTTTCAAAAGAAAGACATAATATTCCCTTCTTGCTGATAGGGAGGGGACAGAAAACAAAGGGATCTTTGTTTCTTTGGAGTCAGGTATTTAGCATATTCAACTCTTCTTGGTAAGAAGAGAGCAAGAATAAAACACAGTATTTGCTTTAATGATTTTTTTCTTACTACAGTTCAAAAATCCTTCAGTTGTGTTATGCTGCAGCCTGCAGTTGTACATAAATGTTGCAGTGGGAATAAGAATAACAAAAGTAATACTTATTATTCTAGAAACATAGGTTTTTAAAGTCGTTCTTGGACAACTGCTTGCATCTTCTGAAAGATCCTGGTTACCAGCAGGAAAGCATCTTTATGGCAAAGACTCAGCTTCTAAATGAGAAAATGGAGCACTGTTATCTCAGTTGTATAGTATGAAAGCAGGAAGTGTGTATTTAAAGTGAATTGCTCTGGAATTTGTTTAGGCCTGTATTTTTAAGTGATGTTTTTAATATCTTGACTATTTGTTTTAAAATCTTCATAAAGCCACATGTCTCATATCTAAATTCAGGCAATCTGAAACTCATTTCATTAGGACTCTGTAGAAATATGAGGCGATGCCTACACTGTTATCCTTGCAGGATATGGGAAATCAAAAGCTTATCTTAACAGTGAAATTGTAAATTGGGATAGTGAATTTGTAATATTAGATAATACTGTGTGGCTGATTTTTCTTTTTTATTTCTTCTTTCCCTCCATTCTGGAGTGGCATCAGAGTAAATAATAGTATATAGAACCTTGTTATTACTGTACTGCTTTCAACCCTCATTGCAATTCAAACCTATATTCCTTCCGCATTGAAATTTTAAGCCGTGGCCATCTGATTCTGGGGTGGGACCAATTTTAACCCTTCCCTTCAATTGGAAACAACAAAGCCCCTCCAGAAACCTGAAAGAATATTTTCCCTGATAAACAAAAGAGCATTATGCCAGCCCCATGCCTGTCTTGGTGTTTAACTCTGACATTTAATTCAGAAAGGGACCAAGGGGAAGTGCTACTGTGGAAAGATCTGCAGATCTGAAGACCCAACAAATCTTGTGGCTGCACACATCTACAGAGCCAAGGGTTTCTCAGAAATAAGAGTAGAGACTGTCTTGTGTTTATTAGACCTGGCAGATTCAGCTGACCTTCAGAGCTGCTGTGGATTTGTTCTGTTCTGTATTTCACTCCTCTCCCTGCAGAAATCAAAGTGGACACAACGATTGCTGTGTGATTCCTGCATTTGCCACCGGCCTCTGCTGCAGATAGGGGAACATATATGGGGGTTAGCCTACTTTTTTGCTTGATCATATGGCTTCAGGAAGAAAATTAGATCTTCATATTTGACTGGCATTATTGTTATTCTTTTTCCTCCTCAACAGAATTAAAGCAATGTCCCAAGATTCGGTCATTCTCTTGTTTACAGTTTGTGTTTTTCCCTTCCTCTAGCAGAGATACCAAAACAATCAAGAGCCCTTTTTATACTGTCAGTACAGCTACTGGATGTGTCAAACCATGTGCCCTGCTACCTGGTGCATGCTGGTCTTAAGCCATGTCCTTTCTGTGTGCTTGCTTTGGTTTTGGGTTTTGTTTTCTTTGTCATCCAGTTCAGGTGTACTGATACATAGTTTGAAAACTCACATGGCTCAAATTCTATCACACTGTTTAAATCTAGTCTAAAGCACTGGGGGTGCAATGTATGTTTAAATCCATGTAGTTTTTTGTGTGTGCATGAGTCATCTTACCTTAGCAAACAGCAGAATCCAACTGAAAAGTGGAACCTGCTATTACACAGGTTAATTCTTCTCAGTATTCCATAATACACCTTTGGTAAATCTAATAGTTGCTCATCTGTTCTTTGGGCAGTGGTTTTAATTGCAAGACTTACTGCTCGGCAATGTTTAGTTTTATGTTGGGATTTCATCAGTGTAAAAAGCTCTTGCATAGCAAATAAATCATGATTTAAGGTAACGGTCCATCCAAAAGATTAGAAGCTAAATTCTCTGAGAACTGATAACCATTTATTTGACACTATCTTGTACACACTAGAAGATAATCTTTCAAAGGTCAGTTATCCCCTGGCAGAGGAGTTTGTAAGATATTAAAATAGGCTAACATAAGCCAGAGCTGGCAGTGATTTAGACTTGTGGTAGGTAATATTTATGAGAGTTCACAAATGTCTAAGCAACCCTGCCAACTTATTACTTATCCTTTCAGTCTTTACAAAATTAAAGTTGTTTCTTCAATGTGCTGGCATTTATGGCAAATACTGAAATGTTCATTTCTGTTTATTTTTACAGAAAGCAATTTCTCTGGCTTCTATGAGAGAGTGATCATGATGGGATTAGATTTTCTTTTCCAAATTGTTTTCTTTCCCCAGTCCTCCAGTTACAATTACAGAATGTCCTGGTTTTTAGTCTTTTGGTTCCCCCCCTCTTCTCCTTCCCTCATATGACTCCAAGCAAAACTTATTTTTTTTGCACTTTTGTTTCTTGGTAATACCAATGCTGTACCGTCTTTCTGGCTACTATCTTTCCAGTAATGAGCCTAGTAATGTCTAAACCCAAATTCATGGAAAATTCTGCTGGAAAGCCTGAGAAAGGTCATGTTTCTGGTTTCTGCATCCATTGGAGGTATTCTTGTGGAAAGCTCGGCAGAGCATCTAAGCAACTGCTTTACTGAGAAGAAGTAGAGGCAGTAGGATGTTGGCCTTGCTAATAACAGTGTTTTCTTTATTTCCCTAAGCTATTAATTTGGATTTTATAAATGCTGCAAGTTAATGGTTCTGTGTTGAAGGCCTGAGGGTTGGCAAGAACTTCCACATACTGGCTTTGTGCCTCAATCCCCAGTCTTCCTACAAAACTGGTTTCCTTGTGTTTTCTGTTTCAACAGCAAAGTGTAGCACACGGATGCTGTGCTGGTGGGTCGGAGACCTGCCAGGCAGATCCCCTTGAGAGAGACCCAGCACCAGGAGTGAATGTGTCTGGTGACGTTCTCGTCTGTAAATGCTGCTCCCTCGGGCTGTGTTCCCCCTCGGTGCCCGGGGCTGTGCCCCAGTCGAAGAGGAGCAACACACATGGTGCAGGTCACGTCCGCACATGTAAGGTGCTAGAGCTTGCAAGGGAAGGTGCTTCTCAAATACAAGAGCACTGAAATATCAACATTTATAGAAGTTGAGGGTGCTCTGAGCAGTCAGCAGTATCTACATTTGAAGATTTTTAGTACGATTTGGAATCTCTGGCGCTTCTGTAGTAGTCAGTACCTGTCTGCTGTAATGTTCTGGATGTGGATAGGTAGGTGTCATAAGAAAGGAAAGCCTCAAGAAAAAATGTGGAATCATCGTGCAGAGAATGGTCTGATTCTGTTTTGATACACTAAGGTAGTGTATCAAACACCTCTGTATTAATTAAATACCAAAGTGTGTTTGTATAAAAATAAGATCTTTAATGATATGGGCAAGAAAGATCTTCCTGACATCTGAAGGGTTTCTTGCCATGTCAGCTGTGTGTTGGATGAAGTGCCCAGTACTGCTGTACTGTATCTAGAGCTGGGGGGAAAGGGTAGTGAGGCTCTTTACAGACAGCTTGGTCTAACCAAAGCAGAACAAGCTGGTTTAGATTTAAATTTTACTTATCTTCTTTCAGGGCATCATGCTTTTGTGGAAACATCCGTATTTGTGGAAAATTGGTGCTTCTCTTTCTCTGGCAAAACCCCAATGACTGTAATGTAGTTATCACGGAGAAATTATGGACAATGCAGACTCTTTAACTCAGTCAGACTTACTACTAATCTTGATGGAAAACAGAAGGACAGACAATAAACCCTTTCTTGGCCTGTAATATTAATTTTCTTATCCATTTCAGCATAAAGAAAAACTCTTCATTGGAGTGACCAGCTTTGCTGTGAGTCAGACAGATTTGCAGTTTTATCTCTGTTTTACTTTAGAAAGTGTTGAAACTAAAGCTTTGCATTAATTTATGTTACAAGCACCACGTTAGTTTCTTCTGTAGCATTTTTTTTACGTTAGATGCAGACCATAAAAAAGGAAGCAAAGTAAGGACTAGATATTTTAGCAACTTAGACATAGGATTGTTGCGAAGAAGAGACTGGCTTAAGGTAGCTGGGGGAGGAAACAAAAAGTGACATCTTGTCAAAACTGAATGCTCAGATTAACTCCAGTGTCTGTTCTGATGAAACCGAAGGGAAATTAAATAATACAGGTATTTCTCAATGTCTTAGGCAAAGGGAGAAAAAGCAGAATGTGTTATTGGATTCTTCATTTACAGTCAATGCACATGGAAACGTCTCCTTAAATTTATTTCTGTTCTGCAGGAGAGTCATGAGTGGCACTTGAGCTGGATAGGAAACAGTTTTCCCACTTCATGAAGTTTTGAATCTGTAAATATTTAAATGTCTTGGTCTACTTCACTTACTCTGAAGTCCTGGTACAGTTAGGGATTTTATCACATAGATTTTTAAACTCAGAAGTTGTAGAAATGAGGATTTGTTTGAAGATTACAAATCAATTGCCAGAGTTTTTTTCCCAATTCGATAAGTGAAATTTTTCACATTCAGACTCTCTGGATTAAAACTATTTTATCCTGGTTTGTAATAAATCAGCAATTTGGAGAAGCAGAGAAAGAACCTTGTATTCACCTTTAATTATTAGATCTAATTTGGGTAGCAGGGAACAGTATTTAGCAGATCTATGAATTACAGGTTTCATTAGGTTCCTTTTTTTTTCTTTTTTTTCTTTCTTCCTCCTTGGCCGTGAAGTTGTAATGACAAACACTGTTATTTCCCTTCTCGGCATATGCCACATGCTGCTGGAAAATATGCAACAAAATGTGATGTTAACATTTTCCTGACACTTCTAAAATTAAACAAAACCTTCAGGGAAAGGAAGCTTCATGTTAATTTATGTATTCCTTAGCTTTCGGGCTAGGGAGTGAGGGTGGACACCACCCATAGCTATTTCTTCAGCCAAAGTTATTTCTAGTTTACAGGTACAAAGTCAAATCTGGTGAGCAGGAGGCTTGAACTGTGACTTTTAAAATGTGGTGAACGTGCGTTTGTCTCCGTGTATTGATTATCTTCTCCAGGATTCTGTACTTTTACTGTAATAAGACTCTCAAGTCAGTGTTTTAAACACTAATAGTCTATGGATTATGAAGCCTAAATCTCATCTGTATTTCCTTGTGGGAGTAACTGCCAGTGACCGTCAGGATATTCCTCAGCTCAATGGCAACTCAAAGTTTCTAATTCTCTTTTTGCAGCTGGGGTGACTGTTTTGTATTTCTTCAGCCTCTGTGGGTTGACTTTCAGGTCTGCATCCTGCAGAGCAAGACGTATAGTGGGGCAACTAGAAAGTGGGTTTTTAGTTGTGTGTTGGGGGTTTTGTTATGTTTGTTTTGTTGGGGTTTTGTTTTGTGGAGGTGTGTTGTCCATTGCTGGAATAAGTCCAGAAAGTGATCTGAAATTCATCTTTTACATAGATCTTACTAGATTTTTGGACCAAAGGCACAGCAGAGCTGAATCTTCATTTTCTAAGTGGAAGAAAGTAGTCATTCCACATAATAAATTTATGGTTTGACTAAGCATAAACCCTCGGCTATCGTGTTTCACTCTGATAATATGCTGCTGTCTCACTCCTTTGTGCCAACTCCTACTTACATGCGCTCATTTCAAATGAAATTTCATGTTTTAGTGAGTCTTTTAGATTAGCTGAAGACAGACCCGTGCATGAGTAAACGTACCTGGCTACATCGGAGTGCTGCTCATGAACGTTCCTTCGCGATCTCTTCAGTTGTGAAGATCACCCTTTCTTGTGCTTCAAACACTGATGTGGTGGAGGTTGCAAGGTTTTCTGAGTAATTTGTACTTCTTCCTGGAACAGAGCAAATATATCTTCTCCCTCCACTCCTCCAGTGGCATGTAGCCGCAAGAAACTAGGCTGTCTTAGGGATGGAGAGTGTATCCCCTGGAATAACAGACCAGTTGCCGTGGAAGAGTACAGGAACTTATGGACTTCTAGCAGCCCAGTTATCTGAAGTACCATCCGGATTATACTTCTGTGAGATTCCCTGTTAGCCTAAATGTTCTGTACAAGGAAAAAACTCCCATGTTGCATACATTTCTTTGTGAGAGCCTGGCACAAAATTCCTCTGTGGATGTTACTATTATGTGCAGTAACATGACATCTGTATTCCCATTCTCTGACTTCTAATTCTCTTTCCTGTGATTTTTTTTTTTGGTTTTTTCTTTGTTGTTTTGTTTTTGTTTGTTTGTTGGTTTTGTTTTGTTTTTGTGGTAGTCTTTAAATATACACTGCAGGAAGGTAGAGTCTAAAAGAGTCTTTTGTTCCTCCTGGCCAAACACATTTAAAAGTTTGTTCAAGTCTGCAGAGACAAACAAGGTAATTTGTGTCACACTCACTATTCCCGTTTCATCTTTTCCTCCAGAATAAATTTGGTTTAGGCTGTACGTGTGTTTAGCTTACTCTCCTTTAGGCATTGATTTCTTTGAAGATGTAATCACAAGGTTTTGGGTATTCTTTGTGTAGAAGTCATACCTTGTTGATTAGACATTTAAATCTTCTGCGTTCACGATGCATGAAGGGAAGCTTTTGCTTGTGAGGTGTGTAATCTAATGGTATATTTTGTGTTCTTAATTTCAATTTTTCAGTGAAGGCTCACAAATGAGTTAATGAAGAAGCTAGAAAATAGTCAGGAATCATAAATTACCTCAGAGGAATCACAGAGCACCATGGTCATCCAACCAATTTTCAGTCAGCTGTCTATTTGTATAAGTGATAATGGGTGTTTCCAGCATACTTTGTTCTAAATTTAGGGATATATTCTCTCATTGATATATGTGGAAATTTTTCATTAAATTTCTGTTAATGTTAACAGATGTCATGTGGGGACCAGTAATTCCATGGCACAGCTAAGGAAGAATATATCCCTTCAGTTGCCTTACTTGGATGTTGGATTTTAGCAGTAGTCACTGCACACTGTGTCAGCTGGTTTCAGTGCCAGTGCCACGGGTTTTCAGCCAAAGAGGTGGCTTTGAAGGTGATTTTCCTGAAGTTCAAAGCTCCAGAAATGTTAACAACTTTCCAAGCAAATTCTACAGTAATGGCAGCATTCCACTCTGTCTCCTGAGTCATTTGCTACTTACCCAAATGAAAGAGGAAGAGGGGTGGCGTGGAGACAGGCACAGTCCCACAGCAGTCCATAGGGTATCTATCCATAGCTTTCCCTTACAGAGTGGGAGTTTGCAATGTGCTAACAGTACGTGCCTCTGGTCTGGCACGAAGGGATGTGGCAGACAACCTCAGGGGGAGATTCTTTCTGCTGGAACTACATGTGCCTTGTGGGCTGCCAGGGAAGCGAGCCTCTTGGGAATTCCTGCTGGCTCATGGAATAGCACAATGCTCCTGTGCCTCGTGAGTCAGGTGTTTCAGGCAGACACGGTGAATGTCTGCCTGGCCTACTGAAATGTGTTAGGTTTTTGTTTGAGTCCAGATGCAGAGGTACTTGCATTCGGGAAAATTTGGGCTTGGGATGAAACATATGTTTAATCTATTTAGGCAATTGCCTAACATAAGTGTCCTGCTTTCAGCTGCTCCATGTCTCAGGAAGAGCAGTAGCATCTGTACATTTGCTCTATATCCAGACCAGCAGTGCTGATAAGGCTGTAAGAGCTCACCAAGTACTGTCACTGTGGAATAAAAACACCAGAACTATATGTACTCATGGAAAGGGACTTGCTGTCCTGTTTGCGAAAGCCAAGCCCCTCCTTCCTGTGCTGCATTAATGGGAGCTCTTGAAGACAAGAATTAGGACATGAATTCTAGAGAAGATCAGGGAGACAGTAGTCAATGACTAAACTAACACGTGCCTGAGGGCTGTAAGAGATAGCATATGGAAAATCTGCCCATCGACTTTGCAAGAGCAAGCATAATTAAAAGGAGAGTCTTTGGTGCGTTGCCCAAGCTTGACACAAAATTTTGGAAGAGGCTGCTGGTGAATAGGGTGGATAGAGCAGTTAGCCTATATGTAGTAATGATTTTTAAACATACAATTCAGTAATTTACAGCATGGATTTTCAGGGTCTTTAATTAAAGGGGAAGAAGAGGTTTAGTAGAAGCAAATGAAGGGTAAGAGCTGTGAAACGGCTTCTGCAAAGCATGCAAATAGCTTAAAAAATGAAGCACCAATCATGAAGAAACATTTTCAGAATGTAGTCAATGTATTTTTAAGTCCTGGCACAAATACAAGATTTGTAACTGTAAATCAGCATAAATTCTATTTTTTAAGTGTTTTACGGCATGTCTGTGGCTCTAGTTGTTATCTTCAATGTGAAAATAGTTTGTTTTTAATGCTATATCGTGGTCTAGACTGCATCTTATATCAGGATGCAACGAGCACTGTGGAGATCTTGATAAAATGAACCTTCAAAGTTACTCATATATTGCAATATTAATTTATGTCTACAAATGAAAACTGCGTTTGGGTTGTGCAAGGTTTGCTGCAGGCTTTCTTGTTGGCACTCACTTGGTCCATTAACATAAATACCTTTGCTGCAGCATTTTCAATGTAAGATTGGGATTGCACAAATTATTTACAGACTCTGTGTCTATTGAAGGCGGTGTGAGTGTGAAAACCAGCAGCTGGCAGTTTCACTGGTCTTGCTCACGAGGCCTTGTGTCATCTAGAATGGGATTTAATGGGGCTTCTACTGTAGCAATGTGGAATAATACTAGAGACACACACAAAACATGCTCAAAATCATTACTTTCGCTTGAAAAGATATGTTCCACAAGCTTGACCATACTTGCATGCAAAGTAACGATGAGATTTCTGTTTTGTGTGTGTGAACAGTGCTGGGATTACAGGAACTGCTTTGAGTTTTAAAATCAGTTAAAATTTAAACATAGACCGTGAAGGGAAGAATGACCTCTTATTAATG
This sequence comes from Mohoua ochrocephala, assembly GCA_013398855.1. Taxonomy (NCBI): domain Eukaryota; kingdom Metazoa; phylum Chordata; class Aves; order Passeriformes; family Acanthizidae; genus Mohoua; species Mohoua ochrocephala. The sequence goes on along the minus strand of VZTA01017989.1, from coordinate 27,896 downwards.
TAACTTTACCAACTTCAGGTCAACCTCTTTAAACTTAAATTCAACTATTGCTGCTGAAATTAGGATTTTGTTGGATAAATTTTTTGTTTCATATAAACCTATTAATAAGTCCCCTTGCTCCCCCTCCCTGCTGAAAGCAAAACACAGTTCAAGCTGTAAGGCACACAATGAGCACCTGAAGATTTCTTTAATGAGTTCAATCCAACTGTGCTTTTCAGTCTCATTTTTTGCCAGTGTGCATGCAAGACTAGGACTCGACCAAAAAGTCATTCTACAATGGGAGACTTTCAATGAAAGTGTTTGATTGCTGAAAGCAGTTCTGTATTTAGAGATGTTGGTGAGAGAAATCCTGAAGAAACGTTCTGCTACTGGGAGACAAAAAATTTGGTGTGATAAAGAAATCCTAGATGCATTCTTCAGCAGCTTCAACTGGAAAGTAGCACAAACTACAAATCTGACAAGTCAGGAATCCCGAAGGTATCCAGTGCTCATAGAATAGCTTCCCACCCCTCCTTTTCTAGTTCTAAGCTGTGTTTAATTCTGTAGAAGGAAACGTTCAAATGAGAACACAAGGAATATTCTTATGTCTTATGAGGAACAGCTGAGGGAGCTGGGTTCGTTTAATCTAGAGAAGAGAAGGCTCAAGGGTGACTTCATTGCTCTACCTGAAAGGAGGCTGTCGTGAGGTGGGGGGCCAGCTCTTCTGCCATGCCTGGAGTGAGAGGAAGAAAGGAAATGGCCTTAAGCTGAGATAGGAGATTCAGATTAGATATTAAAAAAAAAAAATTAAATTTCACTGTTAGGGTGGTCAAGCCTTGGAATAGGTTGCCTGGGAAGGTGGTGGAGTCACCGTCTCTGAAGGTGTTCAAGAGGCATCTGGATCTGGGTGATGTGGTTTGGTGGTTACCGTGGTGTTGGCAGGTGGGCAGCTGGACTGGATGATCGTGTAGGTCTCTTCCAACCGTGACGATTCTATGATTTTTTTAGATCTTTACGTGGAACTGGAATGGGCATTTCTTTCCCAGCTTGTTTGATCCTTCTGAGAAGTTTTGTCCAGCTGAGGAATAGTTTTGGGGCAATTATAAAATAACACTCTTTAAATGCAAGAAGGAATTATTTTGTTTTCTATTCTCTGTGGGGTTAAGTGGGCGTTGATTTGGTTTTTTGATATGAACAGCACCTGGATTGTATTGGGCATGCCCTTAGACTTAGGCAAGAGAGAAACCTGTATTTACTTGAGGACTTTATGTTCATAAGGGCATATTTGCCACACCTGAATTTTTTCCTAGAGAGTGAACCAAGTACACAGATGGTCAAACACTGATACTAAGGGGGGACCTGCAACATTATCTGCATTTCCTCTTAACAGTGAAAAGAGGTGGCTGTGAAGTGTATAGACATACCATGATTATAAGTAGGTTTAAGATTGAATTTAGTGGAAGATGTGCAAATACGTAAATGTATGTTAGATTTACTTTCTTTGTGGAAAAAGAAAAAAAAAATCTACTTATGCTGTGTATTTAAACCAAGGTTTGATAGGATTCATGAAGGTACTTAACACTTGAAAATCAGCAGTATTTATATTTAGAGTCCTTAAACTTGTTTTATAAGCATCTTAGAATGAAGTTGTTAATTCTTTTAGTTAATCTTCAATAGCACGAAATCTTTTTGTGCTTGAAGCCATCCATCATCATGCTAGAAGAAAAATGGAAAGAAGTCTTTTGTGAAATGTCTGACAAATCGCTGCATTTTGAAGTGATGGAGAAGAATAAATTTCAGGGTTTGACTTCTGACTGTGTTGTGTGCGATCTAAATCCCTGGGTATGGTGAGAATGGGAACAAACCTAGCTTTATACCTCTTCTACTGGAAATATTTACAAAAATCACATTCTTATGTTATAAACTCATGACAGTTTAAAAACAAGCCTACTTATCATAGCAGTCTGAGTCATCTAATACTTGCAGAATATTTGGTTTACATTGAGAACATTTTAAAAGGGAAAAAAAATTAAAATATCCACCACATTCTTTGTCAGACGTCAACTCCTGTGTGATGCTATCCTTGTGCACCAGGGACTGTTATAAACCTTCCACTGATTGCAGATCAGTATATCAAAGTTTTACTTTTTTGGTAATAAATTACTTGCAACCGTTTGTCTTGTATCAGTTCTTTGAGAGCAGAACTATTTTTAGGGTTCCTTTAAGAGTTGTGTTTCAGTTTGGATTTTGTGGTCCTAGTATCACAAACCTTCCAATCTAAACATAAGAAAAACTAAAATGGAAACAGATGCCTCTACCTTTGTACCTCTGCTGTTGGAAATATTTGAGATACCTCCCCTGCCTTTTTTCTTCTTTTTCTCCCCTTGGCTGATATGAGTCACAGTTGTTGTTCCTCACTTTATCTCTTGTAGCAAGGGAGATGTAGTACAGAACTGGTATAGTAGAGTAGGGAATTGATGCAATAAGTTTCTTTCTTGAAAAAAAAGTTTGGAAAAAATATTCATGCTAATTCATTGTGTGGCAGCTGGTAAACCGCGATGATATCTCTTGTTGTTTCCCTCTCTACCCTGATGAATGCGCCTTGCAGAGTTCTTTGCTTGTGTCAAACTCTATTCCCAAGTTCATTTAATAGTTTCTTTCCAACATGGAAGCATAACATCCAAAGCTTTCAGTTTTGTTTTTTAAGTAGAGTGCCAATATATAGCGTTGATAGAAACACTAGGGTATGGGCAGACATGCTGAGGAAGGAGTGCTGAGCACGTGCTGAACTGTTCAGCAGGGAGATCCTTTGCTGGACAGACACTGTGACCTGTCAGGTGCACCACACGTGCCACCGAGGCTTGGTTTGCACGATTGCTGGTGACCTGCACGCACAGTGACATCTGTGTGAAGCCTGACCAGAAGGATTGTATCGTGGGTGCTCCCCGGCTGGCACCTTGTTTGGGGCCTCAGTCTGGTCAGATGTTTCATTTGGAGGAAAGCACTTGGCCTCTCTCTTTCTCTCCTCTTTCACTGTGGCCCTGAATCAGTTAATTATCCACTGAGGGAAAACAAACTAAACAACTGAGATAAGAAAGCATTCCAGGGAGTACCCTCCAGCAGATACCACATACCCTCCTCTCTGTTCTAATCTGCAGAATATGCAGAACCATTTCTGGCTTTCTCCCAATGGCCAGTGACTTGTTCTTGCCTGATTTAAAGTTCTTGCTAGGAAGTCAGACTCTGTCAAGAATTTCCTGAAATTTGTTGGAAAGGGCAAAGTCGCTCTGGCTGTCATTTCTTAGGGTGACAAAGGATGAACCAAAAGTTGTGCTTGGAATCTGAAGGCTAACAAGATTATACAGGAGGAGGGTGGCTCTCAGTTTTACAGCCTGGAAAAACTTAATAGTGTATGTTAGTAGTGCAAAGATATTACTATTCCATAGCGTTCTTGGAAAAAAGCATTCCCATCTATTGTACGTGCATTAATAGGTCTTGCCTGTGTGTGGAAGAAACAGGGTGTCTTACAGTTGGAGAATAAGGAGTTATGTCCTGTTTTAAAAATGCACTGACTCAGTGCTAGGAAAGGTATCTTCAGATGACAAACTTTTTATAATAGATGAGAGAATTAAATGATTGCTGGGAAACTCCCCTGCGAAAATTGTGCAAAACAGGAACAAAAAGCCTCTTGGTGCAATGAAATCTGTGTTCCAAACACAGCTGAAACTAATTAAATAAAAAATGATCTAGGCAAGATTGATCAATTTGGTCTGGAAAAGCTGTTACCTTTTTGCAGGCTGTGATTCCCTAGAAGATTAAAATAGCAATAAGTTTTGGGGTGATAGATGAATTTTGGTTTCATTTTCTAGAAAAAAATGAAGTTAATAACTTTTTTCTTAAGATTTGGAAATTACTAGTTCTGTGGTCAGTTTAGTCACCCACACAAGAATATAAAGACATATCATGAAACATATATGAGCCTTTTAAATATGTTTTTTAAAAGTTCTTTCTTTATAAAGGAACAATTTGATAACATTCCAAACATAACTTGTAACTAGTATAGCACTAAAATTAGAAAGTAGACCAGACTTCTTTTTTTTTTTTTTTTTAAGATTTTCATATTTCTAAATACATCAAGAGTAACATGACCTTCCCCAATTTTTATCATATGTGATTGCCAAGAAGAGTTTAGAAGGGGGAACCCTTATTCTTGTATGAGCAGCACGGAGATTTGCTTGGCATGAGAGTGTTAGCGTTCAAACAGAACTATTATTTCAGACCAAGTCATGTGGATACCTCCGCCCGCTGTAGAACATCTTGATTCAGAATTCATGAGTGATACAAAATAAAGGGGGTGTATTAGTGAGCATGAATCAATTTCTTAAGGTTTTTCTGATCTGTGGCATAATTGGGAACTAGCATCATTTTGAATCACTGAAGGAAAGGAGAGGTCTGTTCATCAGGTTGAAAATGCTGATTTTTCACCAAGTTTCCCCAACCCTCTGACACTTGAAGCGGGGACAGACATACAGAATGGTCCATGCTTTTCTGGCAGGGGCTAAGGACCCTACAGATACTTCATTTTTCTTCATCTACTGAGAAGATAGAACAGACCAACCCCCAGTCATCTGTGCTGGTCTTGTCATAAGCATTTTAAAGAACTGAAACAGATGCAAAGAAAACCACATTCTCTTCTAGATATGTTTCTGTATCTGTCTTTTTGTGTCTTTGTTTCTTGTACAGGAGTGAAGGATAGGAATAGAGCTTGGGCTGCAGAGTGTTTCAATATGCACAGAATATATACTTTGAGTTGAAAACAGAAGATCTTTTCTGTCTGCACAGATTATGCATACAGGGGTCCAGATCAAAGCTTGGGATCCAAATAAATGAAGTCCTGCATCTTATCCTAAAAGTGTTCACAAATGCAAGTTACTGATTTGATATGACAATCTGAGAAGGCTCCTTACCCTGCTAAAGGAGCCACCTGACTTGGGCAGCTTTTTACTTGCTATCAAATATCAGTCTTCCAGCAGCAGCTCTGCTGGTTTTTACATGTCTATAGTTTCACCTTGGTTTTTATGCTTACCTCCCATTGCCCTCGTCAAGTCCTTTTCTGAACCTTTTGTCTCGGGAATAGTCCATTATTAATTGTTACCATTTATAATTGACCACTGAGGTCTTCAGCACCTGCACTTCCCAGAAAATCCACCTAGGGCACCGAGAAAATGATATTGCTGCTCATCAGCTTGTGCCATGGGACAGGCTGGAGCTGCTCTAGGTAGGGTAGTGCAGCAGCAGAATCTTAAAGGTCCCAAACCTGGGGATTACTCAAAAGCTGTGCCTTCAGTGTGAATTTAACAGCCACACTTAAGGCACAGTAGCCTGTACAAGTTTGGAGAAGAGTGGAGACTCAGCTCTGTTCTGGGATTCCTGTTCCTGAAAACGGATCCTGAGGTGGCCACACTGGCACCCAAGGACACCTACTACATTCATTTTGAAAAAGTGAAGTGGTGAGCCAAGCAGATTATGGATACTCCTTCCCTTGTGCTTTCCTTTTGCGTGGCCGGTAACCGAGCTCAGCGCTGGAGTGAGATTCAGTGTGGTGTCACTGCGTGATGGGATGACACAAAAGGTGGTGTCACTCCTGAGTGAACAGGAGCAGAAATAGGGTTTGCTTCCATACGGGAAAGCGCTAATGTGCTGCTGGGTTTTTTGCACACGACAGCTGCCAAGATAGCGTTCCGGCAAAGCAGGCAGCAAAGGCTTTTTGGATGGCTTTCCTTCAGACAGCTTCAAACTGCAAATGTAGTCGGGACATTAGGCTCAAGGAATCAAAATAAACCAAAGCAGAAATCCAAGAGAGTACAGTACAATAGAGCCTGCAGAACCAGCTGCTCCAAGCTGCTGACCTGCTGCAGGGTGGTACTGGACCAAGAGGCTGTTTTTCCCCGAAAATGAATGTGCTGAATTTGCGCTTGAGCTGTGTGTGAGGGTTTCTCTGTCACTTGAGCTTTCTCATTAACTTCAACAGATTTTTTTTGGCAAGTAAAGCTGTGGGTTTTTTCAGAATGGTAATCTGTCTGTTTGATTTTCAATTAATTTCATAATCAATGACAAAACAAATACGGGAACATGAGGGAAGGGCCTGAACTGTAACTGATGGGCAAGGATTTTTATCCTTACCTGACATTCCAACACACTGCTGATGTCAGAAATAATTTTTCATGGAGGGAGGACTGGGCTCCTAAGGGTCTAGCCAAGGCTGTACTTCTGCACGTTACCTTGTGATGTGTAAGTAGCTCATAACACTTCAAGGTGTGGTGGCTAGCTAGTGGAAAATTGGGCAAATGTCTGAAATGATCCTTCACCCAAAAGAATAGATAACTTGAAAGTTACCAGATGGTTGCACATAAGTGCCTGCTGTTGTAACAAAAAAATTATTCAGCAGCAGCTGCTGGTTTCTGTAAATTCCAAAATTTGCAGAGCTGGATATTTAGGGCTGAATCTCCCTGTGGTTTGTTTTTCTTTGCGTGTGTGAGAGATAAGGTTTCATTTTTCATTTTCCTTAAGTGTTTATCCAGTATTATAACTTGTTCAAGTATTTTAGGGAATCCTGTAAACTGATGGTTTGTTTCATTGATTAAGTACGAGTTGTGTGTAGGAAAGGCTGTCATGACGATTGAAACTATACACATAATTGCATAGTTTCCACTCTATAAAAAGTGATCTGCAAAGCTGGAAGATATCATTAGACTTGTGTTTATAACTCAGGATGGCCTCATTTCACCAGCTTTTCTTGCAAATTAGTTCCCAGATGTCAGATAGATTGTCTGGTTGCCAGCTATTGCATAAACTCCTGAAGTGTGAGATATGACTTACTGCTCTTGCACTGACCTCAACTGTCAACAGGAAAATAAACGATCATAAAATAGTTTGGATGAAGCAAGATTCAGAAAAGCAAACTTAATGTCTAATTTTAAGTGGCCTTTGATTGCACAACTATCACAATTGTCTCTGAAATACAAAATTTTGACATTTCTAAATTATGTTAGCAAAAGAGCCTTGTATTCTTGGATTATCAGAAAACCTTTGTCCTGGTTGGCAGCCATGTTTAAATCTCCAGCTTTTTGTCTTCTAACAGCATTTCTGTGTATTGTCAAAATGAAAACCAATACTTTTAAAGTTTGCCTTGGGTGGAGAACTGGTTCCTAAGCCTGTGCCTTAGCTTGTTGCTGTTGTCTTTCTAAACTCAGATGCTTCAGTTTGTGCCCTGCATGTTTTCCTAAAAAGTGCTACAGAGAACCAGCTATCTCCATGTTCTCAATGTCACAGGTAACATCTCTGCCCCGTATTATACACTGCATGGAAGCACGAGTCTCCGGAAATGACCTCCTGGAAAAGTCAGCTCCTCATTGCTGGACTTGCCTGGGGCCTTGGCTGGATTCAAGAAGATCAGACTGCTCTGTCTTTGTGGTACTAGTTTCCTGTTGGCCCCAGAGATGGGGATGTTGAAGTGTAGATCCTGTCACATAGTTCCCAGAGTAGCCCAGAAATCTCTTGGACCAAACTGTATCTGAGGAAGGCCTTCACACCCTGAGGAAGCAAGGAACTGGTGTATCCAGTATTGAGAGGGGTCAGCTGTGCTATAGCAGCTGAAATAGATTTTTGCTTGAAATGTCAGAATTTCCCTGCATCATTTGTTTGATCTTATTTTCCCCTATGTGATGACCCACCCTTAAGGGGAAGGACGCACCCAAGATTTACAAATGCTTGTGGTCAAAAGGAATAACAAAAGTCAGAGGGTCTTTAAACAATCAGAAAGATTTATTAGCAAATTACACACTTGGCATAGAAATTGGTATATTGGTTCCCAACCTACTGTATAAGCACACAGCAGTGTTTTTTGGATAAAGGGGTAGGGCGAAAGGAGGAGAGAAATTGGGGAAAGAGAGAGAGGAGAAAAGACACAAAAAGAGGTCAGCAATCCTGGTTCCAGTGTAAATCCAAGTGATGGGATGTCAGTCCTGGTTTCAGTGCCAATTCAGCTGATAACCGTTGTTTCAGTGTCAGTACAGCTGTGGCAAAATCTTTTTTCCCACTCAGAATGTCTCTGTTTTGTCTCTGGGCCTCTACACCCTATGCATTTTATAATCTAAAGCTTGGCATATTGAGGACTGTGAACAGGGCCGTGGTCTTGCATGAAGACACATTTTAATGTTTCTGGTGACTTCTTTGACTAGTGTAGGAGTGGCACTGTTTTCTCCATTTATTCCCAGTCCTGTGGAATTTGCCAGGGTTGCTATTGTAACCAGAGTACTCAAACATCACTATCTAGTTCCTAGGACAACTAGATTATCTTTATAAATAAGATTTTATTTATCTTCTAGTTTATGAATGTTGGAAAAAACTATTCCTGTCTTTGCAAGCTCTCTGCCTGAGCTGAACTTTAAGAATCTCACACAGAAAGTTTTAGACTATCTCACTTTTCTAGAAACATAAATTCATGACATAATGAATTTACAGGTAGTGTCCTTTATGCTTGCTGTGTAATAACACTCTTGCTTATTCAATGTCTAAATCCAATGGCTGTTCGTAGCTAGCTGGAGCTGTCCTACAGTTTGACACCTGTAGTCCTTATGGGTATCTATAGTTGTCCATGCATATATGGATGAAGTTATGGCTGATCAATCAGTTGGTCAGATAAGCAGCATGTTTAGAAAGAGGTAAAAAAGCCCCAAACCATTCTGCACTAACAGACTTGAAAACTCAGTCAGATGGACTCAGTCCTGTGCCCTTGGCTTTGACTTTGTTTGCAGATATCGAGCTCATTCTCCTCAATAACAGTGCCTTGCTGTGTTACGTTGCAAAAATGTAAGGGAGTCATCCGTAGCTTGCTACAGCATTGCCTTATTCCCCATTTGCAGGCTAAAATGATTAATTTTGGGCAGATGGCAGACAGTTGATGGTAAATCATGCAGGGTCGTCAACTTACCAGTCATTGAATCTCGGCTCTAAAAAGTGGCACTGGGTTAATGATCTAATTGTGGATAGGGAGAATTGCATTCACAAAGTAGATTTTCACTCAAGCTTCTAAAATGACTTCACTGTACCCTTTCTTGGGCTATTGTTATTTCTCCATTTAACTTAATTTGTTTTCACTGTGCAGACTCATTAATTAGATGGCTTCATAATCAAATTGCAAGGTTGGCCATAATTATGCAGTCAAAAGTGGCTAATGGATCAATTCAACTGTAAATTCTAGCTGAAAGACTTGAGAGAGGGTAATCCTGGAGGGTTTTTTAAAACAAAATTAGCTTAAATTGATTTTTTTCAGTTCAGAACTAAAAAGATGTGTTCTAATCAGAACTTACATCACTGTGTTACTTTTAGAAACCCTAACTGTTACTACTGTTGTAATGCTAAAACAGTAAGGCTACTGTGAGTCAGTTTTAACAAAAAAATCCGTATCTCAGTGCACCCAGGGCAAAGATATTCTTAATATCTTTTTAACCTAGGTTCACAAATAAATCTCTAAAAATCTCTATAAATCTCTATATCAGTTGGTAGTTTACACTGAATTTATGTGAGGTTTATGACCTGTTATCTTTTTGTGTCACTCAGCTGATTTGGACAAACGAGTGGATGTTCTTAGTTTGTTTTCAGTGAACCTGGTAACATACCTACCTGAAATGCTTGCATTTTGCAAAAATTCCACAGTGGCTTCCTCTCAAATTCTTGCAGAAAATCCCAGTGGTGTAGGTTCCCTCTACACAGTTGTTGAAGAATCACAGATGTTTCCTAGGGGAATCATTATGGTATATTTCTTTAGAAAAATGAGTTATTTAAATGAAGTCACAATTATTTTGTTCCCACTGAATTTACAGGCTGGTACTTTAAAAACCTGCAGTTAAACTTTCTACGTGGCATGCTCTAGTTCATAAAATACCTTCTATTTTGTATGTATGGATTCATGTAAAAACAGCTTTGAAAATTTTGGAAGTATCTGCTCGAAAGCTTGTTAAAATAAGTTTTTCTTAAACACAGACACGCTTTCACAGAAATGTTGGGAAAAGTTTTTGTCTTCACAAAAGGCAGTCACTTTCATAAACTGTAAGAGAGAGAACCTACAAAGTTAAGGTTACTTTCCAATAGCTACGACTAAATTAGGGTGTTTCCTTCAATTTATGGGGTTTTCCTTCTATCCTTTGAATTATTTTTGTGTCTGGAATATCTGAGATTGCTCCTTCACAAAACCTTGCTCGCACTGATTTTTAGCTACGATTGAAGCGTTTTCCTCAGCATTAAGGTGTTTTGTGCATGCAGTGGCATTTTGACAGAGTAGGTAGCTGTGATGAGAGCTGGACTGAAGGATGCTCAAGATGGAGTTTCCACCACGTGCACTTAAATTCCAAAGCAGGCCCAGAGCTGGCCTCTTTCCCTTCTGTCTTTGCTAATAAAACAGGCCCTGGAGGAGGGGAGACTTGCATTGCTTTTTGTTACCACTACTCTCCTCCTCCGCTTCCCCTTCAAGAGCAGCCATTTGAAGTGTGCCAATGCTCTTTGATCACTCTGCTTCTACACTCCCTGGTCCAGGAGCAGTGGGAAATGCCTGCTGCCATCTCTGCAGCAGAACTTTGGCAGCTGCTTCATAAACTCATTGGTTTACAGCAGAATGAGATTAATAGCAACAAAGACAGCAGATCTTGAAGAAATTGAGCTACTTCGTGGGGTTAAAGCCAAGGAAAAGTTATTTTAAGCAAGAAAATAGTCTTAATATTTCTGTGATAGTACCTATGTGGCTAACCAGGCTTTGTCCTAAATCAGAATTTCCTAAGACTAGGTTATTAGGAAGGATTAGGCGATCCGGCTGGCTTAAAGAGCAGAGAGACTACAGAATGTTGATTCTGCCATTTTTTTCTGCAGGAAGATTTTATGAAACTAATTAAAAGGTTTAATGGATGTTCCTAATTTCACATTTCCTATAAGCAGTTTGTGCGGCTATTGTAAAAACACTCTTGAGCAATAGGAAAAGTGCAATTTTTTGTCTCACAGTTATGACAGAATCTGTCAAAACTGTTTGGAGGATGCTTATCCAAAGGGGTTTGTACTCTGGCGGTCAGACGCTTACCTGAGATTTAAGCATTTGTTGAAAAGTTTTGTGAAGTGAAACTAAACAAAAACTGTTGCAATAATCTAAGCACTTTCCAATGTATTGGAGATTCCAATATAAGAGAAACATATTCCAGTAGTAGAGATTCCAGTATAGAAAGATAGACTGGAAGACAGTGTGAGGAACTATAATTAAGTGCACGGTGACTCTGTCTACAGTTTAATGATTGTGTGATTTGATGCAGAAAAATTTCCCATGTCTAAGTTTATGCCAAAAGTCACTGTGAGTGGTGAGGGCTTTGGTGTTTGGTTTTTTTCTCATTTTTTGTCAGCCTCACCAATTACAGTTTTCAAGTTCTTTTTTTTTAAATCTCTATCCATATGCTCCTTAAACCATATCAAAGACACTAGATTTATTTAGAAAAGATTGTAAGTCTGTAGGAGTTTGTTGTCTGTTGTGCCCTTGAATTCTCTATATAGTACAGTATTCTAGCAGAATTTATGGGCTTTGCTGGCCCTTTGCACAAATAATTTAATACCATATTTACACTTAATCTATTTCTTCAGCTTTAATAAAAAGCAATCCTAATTAAGAGCCCTATTCTTAAGACACTGAACGTCTTGGAAGTGTTGAATGTTTTCACAAAAAGTTCTTGGGAAGATGTGACTGAGATCATTTTTCTAAGATGTTTTATGCTTTTCAGTTGTGGTCTAAGTCTTCACCTAAAAAATGTGATTGTGGAGGTGTGCCTTTCTTAAACCTTTTTGATATGGTAGGCAAACAAGAAGACAATGAGTATTGCCAAGAGAATCGGACACTTGGATTCACGAGACTCATATTTACCCCTTGGGAGTGTATATTTGAATAGTGGCGTGTTCATACTTTCTGTAGGCTTCTATGTGAACACAGGAGTGCTGGATAGAAAGTAAAAGCACATTTTAGGGATTCCTGGTTTTTTTGTCAAGCAGCACTAAAAATGTAACCTGCTGTTGGGAGGCGAGATGTGATGTGTAAAAGCTTTTAAAGCACGGTGGTGCATGTGCATGTAAAGGCTTTTAAAGCATGGTGATACCTCTGTTGGGGAGGAGTTGCACAAAATTCATTGCCAACGCCCATGCGAGGCACATTTTGTAGTTTGAGCCCCTGTGTTATGTTGACAACTACAGGGCACTGTGACTTGCTTATTCTGGGAGTCAAAAGTAACTAAAATTCTTCCTTTGGGATTTTCCTAAACTGCTGAAAGAAGGAATGCTGCAAGAGGGAAAAAAAGCCAGTATTTTAACTGTATAGCAATATCTTGTCCTATACAGACACTAAAGACTTTTCTAGCAATTTCTTTTTGCTGTGGGAATTGGCTTTTAGCATGAATGGCTAAACTTTAAGCTAGAGAACTTGTTGCTGCTGAGAAGATTTGCAGAAAACAGCCTCTAAATCCATACTTGTTAACGTTAGCTCTTACAATCCAAGTGTTAGTGACTTCCTGGCATCCCCACTAGATAATTACTCAGTGCCATGAACACTGGGTTGATTAACTTCTGGCTGGATGAATCAAATGGATTGTGACTTCTCAGAAAGGGATGGTTGAAGAAACTGTCCTTCCTTAATTTTTTGTTTAATAGTACGTTGCTGTTAAAATCACTATTATTACACTTAAAAGAACTATGTAGTACAACTGATCTCAAACTGGTTGAGCTAATGATGCCTGACTAAGGTCATATATTAAAAATTTTAGCCATGCCACTTGTTAATATAATTGTTGGCCTCAACTAAATTTGCTTCAGCAGCAACTTTACCAGATGTAGTAGAACTACAATGTGAGTTTCTTTCATCCTTTGTTACATATTCTTGAAGGGTTTCTGTGTTTAGATATGTCTCTGTCCAGTATTGTATTTAGTTTTTGTAAAGCCTGTCTGTGAGATTTTACTCATATTTCAAAAGCTTTAGTTTTTATTTAAACAGAAAAAAATCAAGAAATATCTGAAACATAATCCAATGAAGTTACACTTGCTGACTCCACCAAGCCTGTAGTTATATGCAAAACAAACAGACTATTTCATTTTGTTATTGTAATTGTATTGGATTGTAATTTTGCAATATGTAACTGCAACAAGAAAAGAAAAATAACCTTTTTATTTCAATAATAAATGTGCTCAAAAGGTAACAGATGTAAATGTCTTTGAAATCAGCATTCTACAACTGGGCTTATTCCCCTTGCAACTGAGCCTGGATAATCCTAGTGATGCCTTAAGTGGCCACCTAAAACACAGAGACTAGACAATAATTAAGAGAATAAAAGAAAGTATTTATTTGAAGGGCCTTCAAAGGCACACCCTGGGCAGTCCAGAGGCTACACCCCAGATGGACCCTGGGTCACGGGTTCTTCACACTTTTATAAGTTTGGTTCATTTGCACATCAGGGTTAATTCTCCAATTATAACCTCAGTTTCATGATGGAATTGCCCCAAGTTTTCGGGCCTGATGCCCTTGGAGTGGAAGCCTGCAGAGGTTTGTTATGTCTGACCAGCATGAGAGAACAGCAGCTAGCAGAGTTACACACCAGGCAGCACAGGATTTGAAAAATATAAAAGTTAAAACCTAAGGCATCACTAGCACTGACTTTACATTAATTTTATACCTTGTTTTCTATCTATGTGATGAAAAGTGACAGTAGTTTCTTTAATAGAAACTCAGTGATTTTTATATTCTGCTCTAAATCTTACCTAATTTTGACCTGATTGTGCCTGCCACAATTGACATGGGTATAAAAGACTCAAATAATGGAGGAAGCTCGCTGTGGCTGTGTCTAATTGGAAGAGAATTTTCTTCATAAGGGTTAAGTTCAGATGGAGCAGTGTTAGTTAACCGGTATCTTAAGTATCCTCACTGCTTACTTTTATAGCATATTTTACAGTTGTTTAATTCTATATTTGCTCTGCACTATTGTTTGGTTTTGAAAAGGCAGCCCTCTTTCTCGTCAAATATTTGCACATTGGCTTACAGGAGTTGCTTCTGCAAGGTCAAGAGAGCTTTTCTCTGAGCAATGCCCCTTTCTATACCTCTGGTTCTTCAGCCTCTTGCTTGGTAGCGTTGGTTTGGCTGCTTGTTTACCTGGGACCTGGAGGGGAAGAGATAGGGAGTCTAAGGCAAGAGGGTGCAATTTAGCTTTTTTGCCCTGTGAGTAGCAGACTAGGCATAAAAAGTGTGCTTCAAATTATGAGTTAAAGCTGCATGCTCATCTGGGCCAGAGATTTATACATTTTTTTTATGTAGACAGATTTATACATTTTTTTTTATAAGCAGACTCAGAGAATGAGACTTGTGGTACTATGGTTTGTAAAGAGTAACTTGTTTCTCTTGGATTTGCTGCATCAAAGGGAATGTAGCTAATTACACACAGCGTGAGCTTATTCACATCTGATATATCAAAATAAGGCCCTCAGATCCTTACTGTAAAGTGCTGGAAGTGTGGACTGCTACACTGAGTTGCTGGTCAGAGACATTTCAGACTATGCTGGAGTTGCTGATGTCTTCAACTAATATTCTCTAAGACAATTTCTATGATAGTAGTATTAACCCTTACAGCACAGTATGCTTTATAACTCACTTAATTGAGAACAACAGCAGCATAAGCAGAGTGTCATTTGTCCAGTTAAAAGTGTGTTGTAAATACAGTGAGTATAAAATTGCCTCCTCTGGACTACAGAGCCAAGAACACAGTAGAAACCTTCTGGGATAATTATAATTCCTCTCACATTGATTTACTATTTACAAGATGCTTGTGGTATAATTTGAGAAGAGAAAAATGCATAGTTCAGTTTAAAAAACCAACATCAGTTTTCCTCCTCAAGCTGAGCATTCCATGTAATTCCTTAGTTCACCTTCTTCCAAGTTTCGATTTATCAATGGTGTTTGTCACTGAAAAAAACCTCTTGTGCTTTCTGCATTCTAACTTTTCTTATTTCCTATTGCACTTATTGTCCACTCCATTTCTTTCCCACAGCTCCAGGGTTATTTATTTGAAAAAAAAAGTATTATATTCTTACCAAGGTCTTAGTACCCTCTTTCAGCATCTTAAGCATTTCATGGGTAGCTGAAGACAGGAGTTCAAATTCCAGATGCCTCCCAAATTTAAACCTCTTGACCTGAGCAGCTTACTTTGATCCTAGCAAATACCTGAGGGGAAACAAGTTTTTGCTAACAGAAGAACCTGTTGGGAGGAATGAAATAGTTGAAACCTCTCTTCACTCCCATTTTGCCTCTTCAGTGTGGATGGGCATATGTGGTTACACAACATGCACTCATTGTAGGTGCTGGAAAACTTGAGGGAAGGCTGGAGTTTCTGGAGGTCTGAAGGTCTTGGAGGAGGCTGGGCAGGAATACTTTATCTCCATCACTTTGGACAAATAGCTGGGTAAACTCAAGCTTGCTGATGGAAAAAATCTGCTGTATGTGTTGTGTGTGCCGCCCCTCACTTTTAAGTCTGAACTTTTATGTAAAAGTTAAAAGGCTGTGTTGTGCAAACTTTAGCCTTTTTGCAATGGTAATATCTTTGACAGACGCATCCTACTTCGGTATTTTATGCTCATGTTCAATGAAACAGATTTTCAGCAGAAAATTTTAGTAGAAATTCACTGTAAGAAAGCTGTTTGCCATACAGTCTTGAAAACAGACATTGAAAGTAAAGAACAGAATGGAAATATTAAGATTTTGTAGCCTGTGCATGTTGGATGGAGTAGTACCGGCACAGAGGAGCACCTATGAAGTGGAAATCTTCAGTAGATACTCTCTTGTGCTCTGGTGCTGGGTACTGTAAAGCTGTTACACATCACTGTGGAAATGGCAGAGTTTCAGTGACAAGTACAAAATGTCTAATAAATTCTGCCATGGCTGTTCTTTAGAGTTTTTAAGGAAAATTTTACTTTTTTCTTAAAGTCTCTGGTGACAGGAGATGCCTCAGCTGTGACTCTAACGTCCTAGAAGGCAGCTTCCTTATGTCTGTGTTTGGCACTAAAAGTGTTACACGCTCATAAGGAATTCTCCCAGGATAAGGGTGGAAGAGAATAAGGTGCTTTTGTGCATATAAGCTCCAACAAGACAGTTTTCTCTTTGAGACAGCTATTTAACTGCTGATCACACTGAGACTATAAACTCAACAGTGGTGTATCAGCACTTCCACGATACAAAATGTATACTTTCAATCTCACCAGATTTTTCTGCTTTTTCCTGTTTTCTGTCTGCCCAGCCTCCCAACAGTCATCAGAAACACAAAGCTATATTGCTCAAATGAGTATCTTTTCCCCTGCTGTATTTGCATACAAAGTCTAGAAAGAGATTGTATTTGTTGAAGAAAATCTACCTACCATGTGCATGTCAGAGCAGAAGACTGTTTGTCAAACATGTTTTCAAGCTGGTATTTACTCATTCTGTGACCTGGAGCATTCAACAGGAAGTTGCCTGACAAATTTCAGTCACAAAAGAGACAAAATTCTTGCATGGCCCTTATTTTAACTGAAAACATTGGAATCCATAACGAAGTGTCACTGCAAGTTTCCACATCATGGGCTTGGAAGTCAACCATGCAATATATCTGACTGAAGGGAAAATGGCATCAGGATTTCAGTCTTCCTTCTTAATGCCAGTGGTAGTTGTAACATTAATATACACACATTGCACCTCCTCAGTGGTTTCACTTTTAATAAGAACAGAAGGCACTTGGTGCCTGGCAGACATCACGTACTGCACGTACTGTGATGCCACAGAATTGCCTGGGATGCTCTTCCCCTACATCAGCTCTGATGCTTGGTGCTTCTGCGCTGAGGGGGAGGCTGGATTGTAGTCCTCATAGAAGGGGAGACATAGCAAAGAAAGAAAAAGGTTCTAAAATCCTTTATGTGTCCAAATAAGACTATCTAACCATTGGTGTAACCTGCATGGAGTGTCCAAGCTCAAGCCTTTAGAAATGGTTCAAGCTTGGGTGATACAAACACTAGCTTCGATAATATGCGACCTCACAAAATTCAAGTACTGAACAGCCCCTTTCCAGCTTAGAGCCAAAGTGAGAGCCTGACACCCGTGGGTCAGAACTCCCCATCCCCTGACAAACCAGACTGGATGGTTTCAGTTTTCCAGCATAGGAGCTGGGTAGGCTTTCTCCAGTTTTGTCTAAGTTGGCCACTTCTGGATCTGCTGTTATCATCACTGTCTTCTGCGCCTCTTGTACAGTCGCTGTCTGTCCAGCCTCAGCAGCAGAACTGCATCACTGTCATCTCTGGCTGCAAAAGATCAGATCTGGAAAGGATTAGCAGAGATGTCTGTATGCCCAGTGAAGGAAAACCGAGTCCTATTAAAGCTGGTGATCTTCTCAATGTGCAAAAGTGTGACTGAATGACTTGGTCTCAAACCTCCTCAGTATGTTGTCTGCAAGAACAGCCAAGTGAACTGCCTTCTCTAACTCAGATTCAGCTATGTTAATTGTAACATTATGCTATAATCTGTCCTCTTGAAACAACTGAAGGCACCAGGGGACAGCTGACTTGGCTGTTAGCTGTAGATGTAGTAGAGAAAGGCATCTTACTCATATTGTCATCTGTGATGGAACAGTTTGGAATGACAGATTATGAGTCGCAAGTCATTTGCATGCATGTGTGGAGCCTTGAAATGATCATCACTTCCAGCTGGAGCCAGGATTGCTGTCTCTCCTTGTCCTTTTCCCCCAGTCATTTGTTAAACAATAAAAGCTTGGGTTGCTTCAAATAGTGTGAATATCCAGTGTCTTGAGCTTTTTCAGTAATTTGCCTGTTGTATATGTTCATTCATATCAAAATAGGAGGTGAGCTGTTTTATTCCTGGTGGAGCCTACTTACAAACACCTGAATTGAATGCAGCACCGCCCATGGCAGTGGAGAGTTGCATGTTGGATAACTTCCCTGAGGATATTGTCCCACATTGCTCTTGACTCCCTTAGCCCAGCACTGCAGGTTTCACACGAATACTTTGATTCTTGCTTCTCAATAACTTTATTGGCACTGGTGTACGTGGGTCATATGGCTGAACATGAGCCAGTGTGTGCCCACGTGGCCACGAAGGCTGTATCAGGAATAGTGAGGCCAGCAGGACCAGGGCAGTGATTCTTCCTCTGTACTCAGCACTGGTGAGGCCACACCTTGAGTACTGTGTCCAGTTCTGGGCCTCTCCACTTAGGAAAGGTTTTGAGATGCTGGAGAAGGGCAAACAAGTCTTTAATGAGTATCCCTGGCTTTGCTTATAATAAAATTGTTCCTTTTTATTAAGGAGCAGACGGAAAAGAATGGGAATGCTGTGTTTGGCCATAGGCTACTGCGGTATTGTGCCTCTTAATAAATTGCATAGTTTTGAGGTGGAAAGAAGTGTTTGACACTTGGACTTTCACTTCTGCATTAATAAGGTACTGAGCTAATAAAGAGGCCTGTTCATATTTTTGCTAAGGCAGGTCCAGTAAGGGTATCATATCATCTTTGGCCTGACAAGCTTAGCAAATCCTGGTATATTTCATGAAACCTTAAGCTTTGCAGAAATGAAAAAGTTACTCTTCTGGGGGCCAAACCAATTTGATATTGGTGTAGTGAAGCTAAGAAAGAGGTTGAATGTTATGCTTTGAAATTCATCTCTTTGAAATCATTAATGGTTATGTAAAAATCCATTTCCCACAGCTGAACATGGCTAGGGATGTCATGTCTGGGATAGGTGCTTTCCTTTTTTGATTGAGGAGTTCTACCCACAATGTGATGATTTGTTATCCCTTCAGCTGTCCTGACACAGCTGTTGTGCACTATAGATGGCATCAGCAAAGCCTTTTATTTTCAGGTGGTTGTAAACAACTCTGGGAGATAACTGAGATTTTATTCCTTCTATCTCCGTGCCTTGTGGTTTTGATAACTGAGTGCAAGCAGTGAGGTGGAAGATGCTTTTGCAGCCGTGTCATTTCCATGCCAAAGCACATTTGCTCTGTCAGCAGCAGTGATTGAGGATGTCCAGGAGTTCCCTTGTTGCTTCTTTTTAGATGCCGGAAGGATTTCCAAATAATTTCAAATTTGTAATGCAACTGTGTGTATCTTAGGCCATAAACTGGATAATCAGCCTGTAAACAGTGTCCAGTTATGTAAATCTCTTTTGTTTAGATGATGAGCTTATGCTCTAATGCATATTAGAAAGTTTTCTGCTTTATTGGCTCATGTAAACACAAAACATTTACTTTGATATCAGGATCAATTCTGCCTGCAGCACAGGTCATGTGAAATCAAAACCTGGCTTTTGTGTCCAGGTTCATTTTGAGACTGTAAAATGCTCTAACACATTCTCCTGTAAGGGGGAGAGGTTTAATATTGAATTATTTCCTCTTTTCTAATTCTCCAAAGCATTTTTTTTGAAATTACTAAAATTTTGTTTACAAGTTGTTTTTTGGTTTGTGGTGTTTTGGTGTTTTTACTTTTTGAGCTAATGACACTACTGTAGCACTGGCAGTATGCTATGAAATTCCACCAATATTTAATTCATTGAGTTTTTAAAGTCTTTTCAAGTCTGTTAGTATTTATGTTAAACTTCTGCCAAGTCTTTCAGTGCCTTTACTTCCTACTAAGTGCTTGAAGTGGTGAACTTTAACCAAGACATCTAACAGAACTTGCCAAGATAAACTGCTTATGAGCCATTATCTTTTCTGTAACTCATCTGGAACCCCTCAGTTTAGCACACTGGCTTATGCTGTGTGTGCAACATTTTCATTTTATAGATACTAGAAAAACAGTGCAGAAAAAAAGAGAGAATCTTTCCATTGAGGAGACGCAAGCCAACCAAGCAACTGGTGGTGCTTTGGAAGCTGCTGTGGTTCCAGGGCTTCTCTTGCATTGTTGCATCCTGTTTAGGTTGCCAGTTCAGCGCTGGGGGTTCTGCTAGGTTTTTGTTTCTTCTCCTCCCCTGCTGTACTGCTGCCTTTCTGGGAAACAAGCTCAAATATAAAAATTAAGCGTGAATTGCAAATGCATGCTGTGGTTTGAAGTCGTCCAATGTGGCAGAACTCCTCTGCAGCTTTGTCCTTGTGAAGCCTGGCTACTTAAATTTTGTTTGATGTGAAACTGTCTTTTTAAATAGCATTTTAAAAATTACATTTCTGTTTGAAGAAATAGGTCCATCTCTGCAGGTTTCTTAGGAGCTTTAAGCTGATAGCCTGCTGTAAGGCAATAAAATTTCTTATTTTTAAAGCCAATTCAAGTGTTTATTTCATAATGTATCTCAGATGGATTGAAGCCTCTGTTAATCCTAAGTAATTACTGCAACACTTTGCACAATTAGCTCCCAACTTTCAGGCCAACAGAATAATTACATAAAAAGGTAAACCTGTTTCTCTTCCAACACCCATTTAAGTGGAAGAATAAATTAGACTAAACAGATGCCATAGATTTTATTTGGTTAAGAGGAGATTTATGATCTAATATTCTGTTAAATCACAATTTCATGTGCACCTGTTTTAAAAGAATGCAGAGGTTTATTGCTAGTTTTTTTGCACCAACTTTACCTTTCGGTAAATGATTACATTAAAAAAAAAAAGCCACTGGAAATCCAGAGAGTATAAGCCAGACAGAACAGTGTTGAAATGGAAGACAGAGAGCTTCCTTCTCTTACATATTGTGAGATGTTTTGTTAAATTAGGCTTGAGTTTATTCTGATTTGTTTTGGTGCAGAATTCCAATGTATACTTGGTTTAGAAATCAACATTTATTTCCAAATGTCATCCTGTCGCTATTATAAGGAAAGTGTCCAAAGCCTGATTTGGTGTCATCATGGAAGACACTTTTTTTTTTTTTTTTTTTTTTAAACTCTAATTTGCTGTTTAGACTTGTTTTTCTTTCAAAAGTGAAGGTATGTGGTGTTTGGGGTGTGTTGTTTTTTTTTTGTGGGGAGGGAGTGGAGCTTGTGGTTTTGTTTGTTTCTTTGGGATAAGGCAGAAAATTAGGATTTATTTCTTTGTTTACCTTTTCTTCCCCTGAAATATATTTTTGCTGCAGGCAATAGGGACATATTTTAAAATACACCATTCTACCATGAGATAGAAATTACTGTGCATTTCATATAATATTGGGAAGTTTTTCCTTGTCTGGAGCTTTCATTTTAAGAAAGCTCATCAAGGAAAGGGCTACTGACACTGAGGAGTAGATGTGAATGTCCATTCTGATCTTGTCTCTGATATTTTCATTATTTTTTTTGGTAATTACCTCTAGAAAAATTAACAAGAAGTAAAATGCATTTTAATAATACAGAGCAAGTGAAGACAATATAAGGTGTATTTTTTTAGCTCCTTTAATCCTGCTGTAAGCAGACACATCTTTCTCCCACCATTCTTTTTAATTTCCCTTACGTTTAAGGTCCAACATCACCTGGCAAAGATGAGACTCTAGAAATAACTTTAGCATCACTTTATTATGTTATGGCAAATATTATAGCTCTTTCTAGGGCTCTATTCTTGAGTGGTTTTTTTTCTTTATAGTTTTTATAATGGGTGTTCTTTTTTAGATTACTTAAATATTAAGGTACACAGATATTATCTTTTAATCCAAATTGTTATAGCAATTCAACGCAAACACTTTTGTTGTTGAAAAATACTTTGTTCACAAGCAGCCTGTGAGTCTCAAGCTCTTGGAGTGCAGGAATCATAGAATGGTTTGGGTTGCAAAGGACCTTAAAGATCATCTAGCTTGAAAACCCCCTACCTTGGACAGGGGACACCTTCCACTAGACCAGGTTGCTCAGAGCTCCGTCCAGCCTGGCCTTGAATACTGCCAGGGATGGGGCATCCACAACTTCTCTGGGCAATATGTTCAAGTGCCTCATCACGCTCGCAGCAAAGAGTTTCTTCCTAACATCTAGTCTAAACCTACTCTTTCAGTTTGAATCCATTCCCCCTTGTCCTGTCACTACAAACTCTTGTAAAAAGTCCCTCTCCATCGTTCTTGCAGGCTCCCTTCAGGTACTGGAGGGCCACAATTAGGTCACCCTGAAGCCTTCTCTTCTCCAGTCTGAACAATCCCAGTTCTTTCAGCATCTCCTCACAGGAGAGGTGCTCCATTCCTGTAACCAGCTTGGTGGCTTCCTCTGGACTTGCTCCAGCAGGTCCATGTCTCTCCTATGCTGGGACCCCAGAGCTGGACACAGCACTGCAGGTGGGGTCTCACCAAAGCGGAGCAGAGGGGCAGAATCCCCCACCCAGCCCTGCTGCCCACGCTGCTTTGGATGCAGCCCAGGACACATTTGGCATTCTGGGCTGTGAGTGCGCATGGCTGGCTCATGTCCAGCCTCTCCTCCACCTGCACCCCCAAGTCCTTCTCCCCAGGGCTGCTCTCAATTTGTTCATCCCCCAGGCCATGTTGATACGGGGGTTGTCCCAGGTGCAGCACCTTGTACTTGGTCTTGTTAAATCTCATGAGATTCTCATGAACCCACTTTTCAGGCTTGTCCAGGTCCCTCTGGATGTCATCCTGCCTTTCAGGTGTGTCAACCATTTCGCTTGGTGTCATCAGCAAATTTGCTGGGGGTGCGCTTGATCCCTTCATGTAGGTTGTTAATAAAAATATTAAATAACAGTGGTCCTAGTATGGACTCCTGAGGGACACCACTTCTCCAATTTAGAGAAAAGGATGTTGTGAGGGACTGTGTCAAAGGCTTTACAGAAGTCCAGATATGAGATCTGTAGCCCTCCTCTTGTCTGTCCACTAATGTAATCACTCCATCATCAAAGGCCGCTGGGTTGGTCAGGCAGGACTTGCCTTCGATGAAGCCATTCTGGCTGTCTCGAATCACCTCCCTGATCTCCATACGCCTTGGCATAGCTGCCAGGAGGATCTGTTCCATGACCTTTCCAGGCAGAGAAGTGAGGCTGGCATGTCAATAGTTCCCAGAGCCCTCCTTTCTTCCCTCTATAAAGATGGGTACAATGTGTCTCATGGTAGAAACACAGAATCATTTAGATTGGACAAGAGTCTTTAAGGTCATCAAATTCAGCTGTAAAAGGAGCTTACTTTTTTGCCCAACCTTTGCTTTATTCTTACACGGGAATTCTTCTTGACCCATTTTATTGTATCTACCTTCACTAGTTTCGACCTTCTTCCCTCTCTTCAAGGAACAATGTGGAATTAAGTTGTAGTTTCCTGTTAACACATTGAGAAGTTTTTCCTTCCGGTGGTTAGACTCTGCCCCTGGTAGTGCAGAGTTAGCTGATGAATTTCTAATTGCACCACTGCTGGTACCATGAAAAGAACAATTTCATGTTATTGTCTTGAATCACATTCAGCATTGGAATTTTAAAAAAAAAAAGAACTTAAAAACCACCCCTATATCTTCCCAATGACTGTCCTATATGAGCAGAATGAGGCAAGGCCTAACCTTAATTCACTTTGAAGGTTTAACAGAAATCTTTCAGGTTGCATTCACAGACCTTTTAATTTGGTGGTTTCATAGATTAAATACCAGCTTTACACATTTTAAAATTAGGAAAAGCATCTGGTTCAGTATTTTAAGTTGACTCAGCCTGGACACACCTTTGTTTGGTCAGGTGCTGGTACACTAATTAAGTTAAAGCCTCTATTCGTCTTGCCAGCCCTGTCTGACATCGTTCAAGATGCCTTCACATCACCTCTGGTAATCTAAAGGACAAGAACTATGTATTTAAAAAGCTGTTACCAAATACAGTGCTTTGTAGTTTATTGTAATGTGGTGCTGGTGCTTCCCTATAAAATCTCCTCTTTGCAAATTGCCTTTTTTTTTGGGTAGTCAGGGCCAGGTGCAGTAACAGTAAATATTTTCTGAGTGTAGTTAACCAAAAGGCCTCTATGTCTATTTTAGTGCTAGTAAAGCCAGTTCTTCATTTATTTCCAGAAGTATTTATAGTGTCGCAAGACTCTGCTTACTTATTTTCCCTGCCATAGAAAATCCTATGTGGAGAACAAGAATAGTGTTTGTACTGCATTTAGAGAAGAATTTCCTGCTTTAATGGTTGCCCAGGATGTGCTAGCTAGCAGTTAATACATTAAAAAATATGGCTAATTCTACTGTAGGACTTCTTAAAAGTGAATTTATCTAATCCTGATTAGATCTATGCAGAAAACTGGAAGCACAAACAGACTTTTGATTATTTATTGTTTTCCCTCCCCTAACTACAGGTAGCTCCGTATTTTTCGCTTGTAAGATGATTGGGTGATTTGCTGCATGACGTGCTGCTGTGTTAATTCTTTCTTGCCTTAATGAAAAGAACTGAAAGTTTGTGTTATAGTTATGGAGGAAAATCAGTGTCCTAAGTATGCAATTAAGAGTTCAGGTACAAATGCCAGGAAGATACTGCCAAATGTCATCTGCATTCTCAAATTTCTGTGCTGCCTGCAGATGTAAATTTAAACAATCAGCATGATGAATGCACTTTTAATTAAAAACTTTTTCCTTTGACTTTTTTAGTGTAAGCATGTCCTTCCCAGGTTGTTGGTTCAGCTCATAATACAAATACTGTGCCATAGAAATAGTGTATTAGTTTTTGCATATTTTTGCAATTTCTTCATTTGAGAGGCAGCGTGCTTTCTTTACTTGAAAAGGGTGTGATTTACAAAATATGCTCAGTACCTGTGAGCCTAATCCCTGACAGCACACATATTTCTGTCTTTGGTCTGTCCTCCTCCAGTTGATTTGCTTCAGCCCCCGCCACTCTCAGTTCAGCTATTTCTGTGGCTGTGCCATAACATTTGTTTGGGTTAAAAAGAAAGCAAAAGCAACGAACCAGCAGGGCTGGGTCTTCCTGTGTTGGCTCTGATGCCAGTTCAAACATTTTGGGAACCGAGGATGTCGGATAACAGACCTCCAGGAGCCTCTCTTTCTGAGTGCTGCTGGAGTGGGATTCCTTGACCAGTGGTAATTAATGGGCTGTTGGGAATGGGTCGGCTTTCACATTTTGAAGTGGGGAGCCACAAAAGTGGAAGCAGAGGACACGTGTGCTTGCTCATAAGAAATCAAAACCCCTTCTGGTGATTAAACAGAATAGTTTACCTTATGCTTCTGTTCCTCCTTTTCTGTGCTTAAAGCACATTTCTTCTTACTTTACTGTAACTACTAATTGTGGCATTTTACTGCTAGAATATAGGGAATCAACCTTTTCTAAGGGAGCACGTGACTAGGACGATTACTGAGGAGATAATCATCCTGGTGAAGGCAAACTCGTCAAGGAAACTGTATTTGGCTATCCAAAGTGCAAACACGGAAGAGGAAGAAATAAAATAAACAATGCATTAAAGAGCTTAATTTCAAGCCCCGCTGGTGATTCTCATTGAAAAACCCTGCTTCGTTGCATACTTTTTGTACTTTTTAGAGGAGAGAACCAAGCCAACCTTTCTTCACCTTTATCATGCCCATAGCATTTGCAAGCTAACATTTGTACTGTAACCCCAAGCAGTTTGGTTAGTCTGCAAGTTGTGATCACGCCTCACATGAGGTTCTGCCTGTGTCAAAAACCAAAACAGAGCCCTGTTGGAAAGGGAAGCTCCCACCAAGCAGCGACTTGCACGACCGCCACGATCACCTGGCCTGCTAGAGCCTGGGAGTAGCACATTACAAGGGTTGACTTTGTTGAAACAACACCCCGGTTGCTAAGGAGAGGGTAATTAAACCAGCCTATTAATCTTGAAGTGCCTACAGCTAGATCTGTTCAAAGGCAGCATCCTTTTGAAGTTGGTACTTCAAACTGCATTGCAACTGTGGGCAATTGGAAGTCACACGTGACCTAAGCTGCTCCTGCCCCTTGTCTTGGGGCTGTTATTCTGCACAAAAGTTGTTTGTCTCAGTGTCTAGGGTAAATGTGAAGAGTCGTCCTGAAAGCAAGGCGAGTGATGGTAGAAAGATAGCAGCAACAGTGCTGTGCTAAACTTCAAACTACGTGATTCAGAATATATGTGAAAAAGAAGTTGAAATGCAATGAATGGAAAGCAAGAGCAAAAACATCCCAACTTCGTTTTTTGTTTTTTTTTTTGATGGAAGCTCTGTATCCTGGTTGTACTGTCTGCATTCCTTAGGTCCGAGTAATAGCCAGCCACCTCTCAGTACAGGTGTAATCTGACTGGGCTTAAGCATGCAAATAATTCTCATTGCCTTTTTTCTTAGTTACGGGAAGAAACATAATATCTAATCTCACTTTTTCCCATAATAAGCTTTAGTCTCTCTGCTCATTACTGCACTGAGTTCATGTGAACATGGTGTTACTGGGATGTCTTTTATTGGAATACCTTTTCCTGAAATGCCTAGACTCTCTCTTTTCTGTTAAACCATGACTTTCCTGTTCTTTCTTGCTTCAAACAACTTGTGGCAAGGAAGCACTCTTGTGGTGCTGTTAGTCTGGGTTTAAGGAGCTGTTTATCAACATGCTGTGACAATTGCTTAAGTCTGTCTGTATGTTAAAATAATCAGCCAGAAGAACTGATTTCATTAGCCTAGGGGCTAGCGGGATAGTAGATCAGTGGGTGCAAGACTGATCACAATCTAACAAAGCTGGTTGTGGGATCATTTGGTAATAGAGAACGAAGGTTGTGTTTAAAAAGAAATAAATAAATCCCTGGAAGCTGCATATAAGGAGAGTCTCTAAAGAAAACGAGATATAGTAAAGGGTTTTTCTGTGCTGTACGTTACTTTGATCTTTTGTCAATTTAATATGCCTGATCCAGAAAAGGCTCTAAAGGAAAGTAGAGCAAAAAAATTGTGTGGACTAGGTTAAAAAATTCCACTTCTTGAAACTACTCACACCAAAAATTCCTTTCAGCTACTATGTCTCTGGAGAGGTAAACTTCAGTTTTTTCTACTGGTCAAGTGCTTAAGGGAAGTCTTCAGATAACTGTGAATCCTAAATAAGCAGCTGTTGCTTTGTCCCACTTAAGAAATAAAAAACCCTTCTCTCCTCTCTCCCTCATTTGCAGAAGCTTAAGAGCATAGGGCCATGCAGTGGGAGCAGAGCACAGTGGTCTAGCAGCCTTCAGGAGGTGTTTGGCTGATGAGGGAGTAGTTTAGTTAAGTAAAGCAAATTCTTTGAGACCTAAATCTGTAAAAAGTACAGGTTATCAATTTATGTCATGTGCAATTTGATTTTATTCTTCCAAGATGAGGAAATGTACAGGGTAATGTTACAGTGACCTATATATTGAAAACTTTTACCTATGAATAAATAACATGGCCCTCCACTGGAATTTCAAGCCCATATCCAACAGTTTATAAAAAATAATATTTGGATCAACTCAATTACCTCAAATAAGGGAGGGGAAAATTATTTAGAGTTGATGGCATTTACCCTTCAAAGGTCATATTCAAAGCAGGAGATTATATTTTGTCAAAAATTTTTGCATGTGTTTTGGTTTTTTTTGGTTTTTTTTTTGCCTGTCGTAGTTTAGGAATGGTACTGCCCAGTTTAGTGCTCCCACTGAGTCTCTCCAAACTATGTGCCACTCTCTTGTTCCCCCAGCGGGATGGAGAGGAGAATTGGAGGCACGAAAGGTAAAGATCATGGGTTGAGATAAGAACAATTTACTGGAAACAGCAATGAGGTAAGAAAACAACAGTAACAGCAACAATACGGATGACAGAGGGTACGAGAAACAATTGGCACACAAGTTCTCACTGCTGACAGTACCTGACCACTCATTCCATCACACTACCCGATCCAGAAGGGACCCTTTCCCCCATCCTGGGAAAATGCTAATTCCAAGTACGGTGCAGCTAATTACTGTTGCTTCTGAATACCCTAAAGGCCATATATATATTT
>VZTA01017988.1:0-13664 GCA_013398855.1 Mohoua ochrocephala | reverse complement strand
TGGGGGGAGGGAAGGGAAGGTTCGGGGTCGGGAAGGGAAGGGAAGAGAAGGGAAGGGAAGGGATGGGAGTCGCTCACAGGTGGGACGGGGATTGTCCACCAGGATCTGGTGTGGTGGGACACGAGGAGGTGGCTTCAGGATGGCCCAGTGGTGACGGCCTTTCCCGGCTTATTCCCGCCTCCTCCAGGGATTTGTGCTCCCTGTGCCAGCTGGGTTCCAGCCAATCCCGGAATGGGGCTCCTCGTGCTGCTGGTGAAGCTCAGGAGCTGCCAACTCGCCACCAGTGCTCGGATTTTCCCAAATTTCAGTGTCTCTATCCAGGAATTTTGTTGTTGCCAGAGTTCAGTGGGATCATCCCAAGGTGTGCATAACGTATTCCCACAGCGCCCTTCCCTGCAAGTTTGGGAATTAAGGAGTGGGTTTGGGATGTGATCCTACCCACGGAATGAGGGAATGATTGAGGTTGGAAATACATCCAAGGTCACCGAGTCCAAGCTGTGCCCGATCCCACCAGAGCGCTGAGTGCCACTTCCAGGAATTCCTTGGACACCTCCAGGGATGGGGACTCCAAACCTCCCTGGGCAGCCCCTTCCAGTGCCTGACCACCCTTTCCATGGGGAAATTTAGGAATTAAGGGATCGATTTTGGGATGTGGGTCCTACCTGGACGAGGCACCTTCTCCTGACCTTTTCCAGGTGCCCTCCTTTACCTGAGGGGCTTTCACAGCTCCAGGTCCCCCATCACCTCCTCTCCCTGAAGATTCCCGCACGTCATTTTCCCGGCTCTAGAAGGGAAAGGAGGAGAAGCAGGAAAATATCCACGAAATTCCAGATTCTCAGCGGGAATATTCTCATTCCCAGCCTCCTCTCCCTGGGCTGTTGCCGTTGATTTGCTGAACGATTAAAGAACATCTGGAGAGTCGGGATTTGTCTCAGGGATGGTTAATCCGTGCCCGGCTTTTCTTGGTGGTTTGTGGTTTTTTTGGGAATGCTCCAAGAAGATTATTTGGATGTGATTAACCCCAAAGGCTGTTTAATCCATGCCACGATCCCGATTATCCAAATCGTTCCCTAATCCTGCGTAAGGGAGAGCGGAGCTGAGAGATCGCTTTTAATTGGATGGAAAGATATAAAATCCAGGCAGGTTCGATGTGGCCAAAATTTAATTCATTAAAATGTAATTTAATTAATTTCAATTCAATTAATTTAATGGCAATATGCAATTAAGGGGGGGTAAGATGCAAATTTTAACGAATAATCTCATTTATGGTGGTGTAGCTCCCCAAAATTTTAAATGTAATGTTTTCCTTTGAGGGTTGTTTTGGAATCAGCCCTCATCCTGCTGTTTTTCCCGGACAAAAAATCCCAAAAAATCCCATTATTTTCCTGTCGATTGGAGTCTCCCTGCCTCTCTTCCAATTTTTTTTTGGATAAGTGCTTCTCTTGGAAAGGCGTAAATGTGGAGGAGTGCAGGTATTGATCTATTGATTTCTCTTGATTTATTATTTATCCATTGATTTATTTGCGCGGGACATGGATCTGTGGGAAGGAAAGCTTGGGATGGGGTATTGGGAATTCCTGTTTTCCTCCACGGATATTTCAGTTCATGGAATTCAACTGGCCTTGAGGGCCGGGCAAATCTCCGTTCCTCAGGACAAAAACTTCCCTTGGGGGAGGAAAGGAGTCCAAGGAGTATCCAAACAAAGGAATGGGAATAGGGAAGTGCTTTTCTCCAAGCCAGGCTCTTCATTCAACTGCAGGATACTCTGAAATTCAAGGATTTCAAGGATCATCCCCTAAATGATGGAATATCGGGAATCAGCCATTCCAAGAGAACTCCATAAACCAGAGGCTTCTTCCTCTGTCCCTGCGTGATCCCAAACTACCATTCCTAAACTACTCCGGGATGCACATAAAAACCATAATTAACAAAGAAAACGATCCCAGCCCGCGGCTAATGGGGTGGAATATGGGGATTTACTGGTTTTCCGGGATATGGCTGTTTTCCCACCTTCCTGGAGGGACAGGGGGAAGTGTTAAATAAATTATTTCCCCTTTATCCCAGCCTTTCTCGGCATCTCATCTTCCCAGCAAGTGCCTCTTGGGTGCTCCCATGGAGCAGTTATTCCATGAATCCCAGGAAATGAGGTTTGCAGTTAGGAGGACAATTTGTGACCAGGTGCTCAGGCCAGGTTGGATAATCCCAAAGGAATATGTTCCTGGAGAAGGGTGCTGAGGTCAGGAAACTCCTGGAGGCACCTGGAGACCGTTATTCCAAAGCTCTGGAGCTGCAGCCCAGGCTCCGGGGGATGTTCTGGATGAGGGAGGAGTTCCGTGCTCCATCAGAGCTCTAGGAAGCCTCACCATTCCTCACTCAGCGTCCCATGGAAGCTGTTCCCAGAAGGAATCCATCTCAACAGAACGGGATTATCCGTTACCAATCCTATTCCCGTGTTTTCATCCTAGAATCACGGAATTGTTAAAGTGGGAAAAGACTTCCGGGATGATCCAATCCAACTTTTCCCCAGCACCACCTCCTCCAGTGCCTCATCCATGTTTTTCAGCACTTCCAGGGATTATGGTTCCACCACTGCCCTGGGCAGCCCCTTCCAGTCCATTACAACCACACTTCCATCCAGGAATTTTTCCTGCTGTCCCGTCTAAACTTTCCCGGGTGCGTCTTGAGGAGATTTCCTCTCATCCCGTCAGTGGGAGAGGAGTTTTCCCATTTTCTGGAGAGTTCCTATGGAAGCATGGAGCAGCTCCTGCACCCCCTCATTTGGGGACAAGCTGGAAATCCTTGTCTGGATGGGACAACAGCAGGAGCAAGGACAAGAGAGGATTTATTTCAGTTGGATCCTATGGAATGTTACAGGCTGGAGAAAACCATATTCTGTATTCCCGATGCTGCCTCTGGATTCAGGAAATTCCTCGATTCCCAGGTAATTCAATCATCTTCCACTAAGGAAAAAATCCCGCCTCAAAGAGGGAACGTGGCAGCTCAGAGAGCTCCGGGAAGCACCAAACCTCTGGAAGCCTTAACTGGGGGAATTTTGGGCTTATTCCCTAATTAGGAGAATTTTGGGATTATTCCCTAATTAGGCTTGAAGCTAAATCAGGGAAATTTCTTTCTCTTAAATTTCCAAGCTTGGTGTCAGCTCGACACCCAAGAGCTCCATTCCAAACATTCCCTCGGTTCCTGCCTCTGCAAGGAGCTGAGTTTTTCCATGTTTTCCACAGTCTCCAGGACTTTTTCTCCGCAGGATAAAAGCCGGAATGAAAACAGGGAGAGGGACAGAGAGAAATACTGAGCGGCCAGTTGGACATCCATCAGCGCTTTTAATTGGATTCCCAGCACGGAATTTTTTCCCTATATTTAGGCAACTCCCAAACTTCTCAGGAGGCTCCTCGCCCCACCGGAGAGTTCCTGATCTTTTGAATCCCATAAAAAACGGGCAGGATCAGTTCCAGTGAATAAAATCAAACCCTCGTGGAGGCCGCCACAGAACAGAACAGAACCTCGTTTTACGGAGAGAAATAAATGGGATGTCATTCCAGGAAAAGAATCCTTGGTGGGACGATGTCCTTGGCAGCTTTTCCAGAGGCTGCTCGTGCTGTCTCCAAGTGGATGTGTGAATTTGTTTATCGGGAATCCAAATCCGTCTCCCTTGGCACGGAATCCGTGAGCTGGGCTGGGGCCGTGCCCTCGCTCCGACGTCAGCGAAGGCTTGGATTGCTTTTGTTCCCAGTCATGGATTGCTTTGTTCCCCGTCATGGAATCCGTTCTTTTCCCACCTGGATCCAAGCTGTCTCCTCATCCTTTGGGATGCATCCCAGCAGAGCTGGAGGTTGGGAAGGTGTTTGTGCTGTCAGGGCTGAGCTGTTTACAAACCAAGGGCTGAGCATTGCTCAAATTCCGGGGTTGTTTTCCCGCTCGGCCGATCCGGATTTGCTCTTTCCTGGTCCCAAAAGTCGTTTTTCATCCCTGAAATTGCAGATGAAGGCTCAGGCTGACAAATCAGCGAGATCCTTGATTTTCCTCCGAGGGAATAACAATCCAGTGGGAGCTGCCCTCCTCCTCCCCGTGCTCAGATTATCCCGCTGCTTCAGCCATCTGAGGAAAGCTGCCAGCAGGAGCCATTCCTGGGATTGCTGCCAACCACTTGTCCGCCAGCAAGGAGCTCCTTGGGCGAATTCCAGCTGGGATGAGTTCCCCAGCGCTGATCCAGGCTGGAAAGAGGCTCCTTGGATTTATCCAGGAGAGGAAGCTCAGTTTTAGGCAGACTTTGTTACAAGGCGCAGGAGAATCTCCAAAGGATTGGACGGAGGCTTTGACTCAGATGGAAAAATCCAAGGATCCAGATGTTCATCCAGGAGCCTTTGATCCCTCAGCGTGGAAAGTCTCTGTCAGGATTTCAGGCTCTTCCTTGAAAAATTTGGGGCTTTTTTAGTCCTGCTTGAAATCCATCCGTCCATCCATCCATCCATCCGTCCGTCCGTCCGTCCATCCATGCATCCATCATCCATCCATCCATCCCTCCATCCCTCCATCCATCCACCCATCCACCCATCCATCCATCCATCCATNCATCCATCCACCATCCATCCATCATCCATCCATCCATCCATCCATCCATCCATCCCTCCATCCATCCATCCATCCATCCATCCCTCCATCATCCATCCATCATCCATCCATCCATCCATCCATCCATCCATCCACCATCCATCCATCATCCATCCATCCATCCATCCATCCATCCATCCCTCCATCCATCCATCCATCCATCCATCCCTCCATCATCCATCCATCATCCATCCATCCATCCATCCATCCATCCATCCACCATCCATCCATCATCCATCCATCCATCCATCCATCCATCCATCCCTCCATCCATCCATCCATCCATCCATCCCTCCATCATCCATCCATCATCCATCCATCCATCCATCCATCCATCCATCCACCATCCATCCATCATCCATCCATCCATCCATCCATCCATCCATCCCTCCATCCATCCATCCATCCATCCATCCCTCCATCATCCATCCATCATCCATCCATCCATCCATCCCTCCATCCATCCATCCATCCATCCATCATCCATCCATCCATCCATCCATCCATCCATCCATCATCCATCCATCATCCATCCATCCATGCATCCCTCCATCCATCCCTCTCTGGGCACCTCTGCTTCCCAAGAAGTCACAAAAAAGTGGAAAACCAGGAGGAATTAAAATGTTGGGATGTTCATTCCCCTGCTGGGTGTCCTTCGGAATTATTTGTATTTAAAATCTCATTAATCTTTAATTGTTGCAAAGTTTTTTTGCAGTTCCCCAGGCTGGACATCTCAAGAGAAAAAAACCACAACATTTTAAAATATTATTAAAATAATTAAAGTCATTAATTAATGAATAAAATAGATGGGCAGAGGAAAAGGAGGGAATGTCATTCCTTGGAATCCTACGGAACAACAAATTGTGATTCCTACAGACGGGAACAAAGATCTCATTTGCATAACAGCAGAATTAATTTGCCCTCAGAAAGGATGCTGACAATTAATTAATTAATGGCATCAGCAATTATTTGAGAGGAGTAAAATCAGTGCTGAAGGGGGAAAGGGAAGTGAGAGAGAAAAGGAGGGAAAAAAGGAGCCATTTTTAAAGGATTTGGGTGAAATTTTCCTCCTCTTTTTCCAGCTGTTGGGAAAGGACGGGAAACACGTCCCTAATTTTAGTCAGAAATAGTAAAATAACTAAAAATTGCAATTTTTTAATTACCAAGAAAGCACCTGAGTGCAATAAAAGATTCTCATTCATGTCATAGAATAGTAATAATAATAATAATAATAATAATAATAACAACAACAACAACAACAACAACAACAATAATAATAAAATAAAATATTTATAATAAAAATGTATTAACTAATAACAAATAGTTAATTTTATTAACTATTCAATTTCCAATAAACGAGCCTGAATATTTCCCTGGCAATTTTTATTCCCTCTCGGAGCCCAGCGTTGTTTTCTCAGTGTTTGGCCCCGAAGAAGTCCCAGAATAAAAGCAACTCCTCAAATCCATGAATGGATTTAAAAAGTGCTGGAATTACAAAGAAAATACTGGGAAAAAAGGAGAAAAAACAACTCCCAGACACTGTTCAGAAGCAGGAAAGCCGAAAAAACTCAAAATATTTTGATTTAATTGGCAATAGCAGCAGGAAGAGACGTCCATAGGATTGTTCTGGTTTTCTTGGATGCAATTCCATGGGATGGAGTGAAATTTTCGCGGAGTGCCAAAGTTCTTTCCAGAAGTTCAGGTTTCCCAGTGGCTCTGGGAACGTTAAAGTGGGAAGAGTTCCCCCAAAGAGCCTCATCGGGGGAAGGAGGAGGAGGTTGGAGCTGAAATTGCTGCACTTAAAAAGCTCTTGAAGAGGAAAATTATGGATGAGGAGGTGCTGGAATGTGGTGAGAAATTATCCCAGAGCGTCGATGGCTTCCAGGATTGGGATTAACAATGGGGCCCTGATGGAATTTGGAAAGGCTGGGCCTGGAGCAGGGGGAAAATGAAGGAATTCTGGTGTGCAGGGGCCAGGTGGTTCCAAAAGGTAAAGCTCTTTTCCCTTATTTTTGGGGAGTTTATTTATAACCCTTCTCTCCCTTATTTTGGGAGCTTTGGCTGCAAAATTTCCAGGGAATCTGAGGCAGCGTCTCAAACCCAATTATCCTTAATTAATGTGCTTTAAATGGGTTGGAGAGGGGAGGGATGGGGAGGGAAAAGGGAGGAGGGGAGCACATAAAGAGAGAATTAGGGGATCTGGAAAGGGGGAATTTTGTAGGAATCCAGGAAAAGCTCAAACCTGTGGGACGGGCGATGTTCATCCCGGATTTTGGCCGGATAAATGAAGGATTACAGAGGATTCTGCATGGACGTGGCCACGAACAGGGAAGGAAAAACATCATTATCTGTCCTAAGCCAAAATTCCTGGTTGGATGGGACGGGGATATCCGAGGTGCTCCCGTTGTCCCATCACATGAGGAAAAGGTTTTCCAGGTTTGGCTCCCTCCAAAATCTCCATGAATTCCAACGGGAAGCCGAAGGTTGGACTCTGAGGCCTTTTCCAACTCCGTGCCAAGGGAGTCTGGAATTTCCCCGTTTGGAACAGGAGGGACCCGATGCTCCTCCGAAACACGGATTGGGAAAGTGGTGCTGCTGCTTGCTCCTATTCTAGGGAATTCTGGCTCCTGGAATCTCTCTTTGCCACGAAGCACCCGGAAAACGCGGGTTGAGGGATCGTGGCATCGCTGACGGGGGACAGGCAGCTCGTGGGTGATGTTCTCCTCCAGGATATCCCATCCTGATGTTCTCCTCCAGGATATCCCATCCCAACAAATCAGGGTCGCCGCCAGCTTCTTCCATGGCTTCCTATGAAAAGTGTTTTCCAGGACCATGGGAAGCAGCCCTGACTCCTGTTGTCCCATTCCCTGACCTTATCCCCCTTTTCTGAGGTCGGTGGTGAACATCCCACCACCAGTTCAGGAAAGGAAATTCCCTCTTTTCAGCGATTTCGTTGATGTTGGCCTGCAAGTTCCAGAGTCCTGGATATCCCAGGGTTATCCCAGGTGATTTCATGCTGGAAAAGGTTTCTGGTTGCCCAGAGAAGTTGTGGATTCTCCGTCCCTGGAAAGGTCCAAGGCCAGGTTGGACAGGGCTTGGAACAACCTGGTCTGTGGAAGGTGTCCCCCATGGCAGGGGTTGGAATGAGGTGATCCTGAGGGTCTTTCCCAACCCAGACCATTCTGGGATTCTCTGATGTTTTTATGGCAGGAAAAGTTGGATTTTGTCAAAATCAGCAATAATCCAACAGGAATTGATGAATCCTGGCACTCCTGGGATTTTCCCCCAATGAAAAATCCACCCCCAACAGCAGAAAATGGGGAAAAATGGAACCAGTGGGAACAGAATATTGCATTTTGAGGATAAGCTTTCCACTGTCCCAGGCTGCTCCAAGCCCCAATGTCCAGCCTGGCCTTGGGCACTCCCAGGGGTCCAGGGCTGCTCTGGGAATTCCATCCCATCCCCTCCCCACCCTCCCAGCCAGGAATTCCTTCCCAATATCCCACCCATCCCTGCCCTCTGGCAGTGGGAAGCCATTCCTCCTCCTCCTCCCACTCCTCTCAGCCGGCGCAGATCCGGACAAATCCCAGGCAAAGCCTGGAGAGTTCCATCCCCATGGAACACTGAGGTCCCGTGGGATGGAGATCCAGGTGGGCCTTTGGGATGTCCCTTGGGCACCGTTTGGAGCTGGAAGTTGGGAAGCAGCTGAGACACCTCGGGGTAGCAGGAGGCACGAACCACCGATATTTAATGTATTTATCCTGAATATCATTATTCAGTCACAGAATCCCAGATCTTCAGTCTCCCCTTTTATCCCAGAATTTAAACCCCTTTCCCGTGGATTTCAGTGTCCAAACAAGAAATTCAGGCTCCGTTTTAATTCCACGAAAGGAACAGAGCCAAAAGAACTCCCGGCCTCCTAATTCCTGCTTTATTTAGGAGACCAAACCCCTTCCCGGACCTTATCTCAAAGCAGAGAGTTGTTGGTTAATTTCATTATCCTGAAACTCAAAATCCAGAGGCCGAAATAAAAGCAAAACCAGTTAAAAATCCAAGAGAAACCAAATCCGTTTTTATTTTAATTTTACGGAGCCCTTCTGGAATTCCCAAACTGACGGGTGGTAGGAATGGAGGATAATGAGTCTCTGTTCTAAAGCAGGAATCTCGGAGGTAAAAATAAATTAAATTAAAAAGAATCCCTCGGAAAGCCACAAGCCATGGCAACCACGGGGTGACATTTCAGAAATTCCAAGGAAAACAGATTTTGCTCTTGGATCCAGGAACCTTCTCAGTTTAAACCTGGCAGAGCTGAACTTAAACCTGAAACCACAAGAGTAAAACCAGGAGCTGGGCTCCAAATCTGACGGAGAACTGCAGCTTCCACCCGGGATCTGAGCAAATGTAGGGATCACAAAAGCTCGGATTAGGGACATTCCACCACCCCAAATCCTGGGAAGTTCTGGACATTCCCTGTTTCCGTCGCAATCTCTGTGTATCCAACGCCATTTAATAATCCCCCATCTTCTAAGGGGGAAAATTCAGTGGAATATTCATGAGGAACTCTGGATATTTGGGATCTGATGGGTCTTTCCCAGCTGTGGAGGGAAGCAAAGCCCAGCTGGTCTCGGCCGGTTTGGGATGCAGATCCTGGAGCCTGAGGGAGCCAACGTTCCAAGCTCTGCTCCCAGGTGGATGAGGCACCTCCCACCTGCTCCCAGCCACGCAATCCCATCTCTTTCCTTGAGGTTTGTGTCCGTGAAATTCCTCCACGAGCATGGAAACATTCGGAAATTCAACAGGGGTGGAGGAAAAGGCGGTAACTTCTGTGGAATTTTAATGTGTTCCATCAACTCCGCGGAGAGCCGGAGGAAAAAGAAGGATGGGGAGAACTCTTGGATGCAGTGGGATGAAGGAGGAGCTGGGATTGGTGGTCCATGAGCCAGGGGATGGATTTGGGATGTTGGCTGCGTCATTCCTCGTGTGGGCTACGAGGTTCAGCCAACATCGAATCCATAAATCCATTCCCAAACTTTGGCTTCCAACCAACCTTGGGAGTTGCTGGTTGGAGTTGGGATTGAACCAGACAAGGTTTTTTTATCCCTGGGATTTCCAGCTTTGCAGGGGTTTGGTGTCTCCTGGGAACGAAGGCACCGCTCGGACACCTGTTCCCAAAAAATGAAGTTTGGCTCAGTGTGTTCGACTTCTCCTTTCAGAATTGGTCCCCTCATCGCTCCCGGCTGGAATATCCAATGGAATCTTTAAAAGCAATTTTAAGGGAATTAAAAAAAAAAAAAAAAAAGGATTCCGTCAAACGGCAATGAAAGGAGAAAGAAAAATTTGGAATTCCACCAAAAGAATGGGAATTATCACTCATTCTTCGACAAAACATAAAAAAAGTTGGGAAGCCGTTAAAATCCTGGATAAGCACGGAAATGAAGGAATATTTGCCAGGCTGCAGGAGCGTTGGAGGTGCTTCTTCATACCCTGGGCACAGAACATTGGGATATTTCAGGCATATTTGTGTGGCTTTCACCCCCATTTCCCAGGAAGGATATTCCTGGTGTTGGCAGAGCAGCGGATGAATTAAAGTCCTTGGAATTTCAGCCCCACCTGTTGGACTGCCCACCAATGGGAGCTGCCAAGGCCTTCCCAGCAGGGTGACTAATCCATGCTGGGAACGTCAGGGAGCTTTCCAGGCCTTGTTTGGGAGTTGCAGGAGCCTCCTCGGTGTCTTGTGCATTTCCCGGTCGCTCCAAGTTTTGTTTTGTATCCCTCAATAAAACTTCCACACGTCGCCAAAGCGGCTAAAAGTTATCCCGGGACTTTTCCCCACGGATTGAGGGTTTCTACCTTGTCGTGTCATCCTTTTCCAGTTCCAGAGTTTGTTGTTTCCAGGTGAACGGGGAGCTGGGAATGACACACAGCCTTGGAGCGAGGACACGCCAAGCACAGGGAACTCGGGGTGTAGCGGCCTTTTAAATTATTTCAGTTCTGGACAATATCGAGATTTTGAATTATTTCCTCTCCAGAGCCATGGAAAAAGATTGATTTTCTGGGATATTCCTGGAGCCTGGACTGCTGCTCTTCCCTTCCCGCTCTGCTCAGCGTCTCCCGAGCGCTGGAATTGTGTGGTCCAAGGCTTAGAGGAGAAAATACGGGAGCAGCTTTTCTTTGGAGCTGAGCTGATGTCCGTGGATTTAAATTAGGATTTGAAGATCCAAAGGCAATTCCATTGGAATTTGGGCCACTGAGGAGCTGATCCGTAGGACTTGGATGATCCTTGTGCTTCCCTTGAACTCGGGAGATTCTGATTTCGGTGTTTTCCTCTCCCACTTGGTGGTTTCAGGGAAATAATTTTGCTCTGCTGTCTCGATTTTCATCATTTGCTTCACTTGTCTCCTTGGAAGAGCTTCGGGAGAGCAGCTCCGTGGGGAGTGGGGCCTTCCGGCCATCTTGGAATTGTTGGATGCGATCAAAGTGCGGGCGATGAATGCGACACCGGTTTGGGAGCCAGAGGGCCCTGTTTGAGAACCCTTCCTCATCTTCAGAGAATCCTGGGATGGTTTGGGTTGGAAAGGATCCTAAATCCCATCCAATCCCACCCCTGCCATGGGCAGGGACACCTCCCACTATCCCAGGCTGCTCCAAGCCCCGTCCAACCTGGCCTTGGGCACTTCCGGGGATCCAGGGGCAGCCACAGCTTCTCTGGGAATTCCATCCCATCCCCTCCCCACCCTCCCAGCCAGGAATTCCTTCCCAATATCCCATCCATCCCTGCTCCCCTTCCGTTCAAAGCCATTCCCGGTTTTCCCAGCACTCCAGGTCTTTGCCCAAATCCCTCTCCCTTTCCAGAGAAGGCAAAAAGATGGAAAATTCCCCCGATTTTCCCTGGATTTTGTGGAACTTTCTCCTCTGCTGCTCCGGAGCCAAGGGAAAACTTTCCCTGAGGAAGGCGTGGGATGGGATCCGTGTGGGAGTGGCCGGTTCCACTCGGGATGAGAGCTCAGGGCAGCGATCCCTGATTTCGGGAGCGCTCGGGAGAAACGGAACCGCTTCCGGTGGGAGAAATAGCGGGAAAAACCAGGGAAAGTTTTGTGCTCCGGAATTCCTGCTCTGTTCATGGATTGGAAGGGAATTTAGGGATCCTCCCATTCCATGGGCAGGGGGAAATTCCACCATCCCAGGGTGCTCCAAGCCCCATCCAACCTGGCCTCGGGCACTTCCAGGGATCCAGGGACAACCACAGCTTCTCTGGGAAAACTGCTCCAGGACCTCCCCACCCTCAAGGTTTGGAGCCTCCTAAAAATGTGGAGGAAAAGACAGAAAATTCAGGAACACCGGCGAGGGGGAGGCTCCGAGGCAGCCAGAAGGAAATGTCTGCCAAGAACACCGGGAATGAGAAAACTTCCTCGGCCGGATTGAACTGGCCCGGGTCGGCACAATCCGAGCCACGGAGCTTCGGGAAGGGAGGGATTTAAAGGACGAGGAGGTTTTAATCAGCAGATAAATGGCAGCAGCGCTGGGTGTCCGGGAGGCCAGGCTCTTCCCGGGATATTTCCGGTGGTTCCGTGCCCAGGAGCAGCTCCGGGGTTGGTCTGACACAGCTTCAGACGGAGCTGTCAGCCAGCCCACGGATAAATCCAGGGAAATTCAAGCCGGAGAGAGATAAAAATCAACGGATGTTCTCCCAAAAGAAACCCATCTTTCAGCGCTGCTCTTGAGCTGCTCTCAGCTCTCTTCATTCCCCAAAAAAAAATTCCAGCTTTGTAGTTCCGCCCTATCGTAGACATTCCGAAACTTGGCTTCCCGCCGATCCTTCGGTCACTGGGATTTCTTTCCTCCTTGCTGGCTTTGGGAATGTTTTTTCCATCGTCGGGCGTTTTGTCCCGGCTGCTTCTCAGGTTATCCGGTGTTATCTGATCCCTGGGGAATGGGCTGGGCACGTCCTCCTCGTAAAACCGGGATATTAACCATTAATTTGGAATTAATTGAGAATTGATTGAGTCTTTAATTAGTGTTCAATATTTAAATGCTCTGCGTTTGCACCGCACACGGCAAAGCTTTAGGGCAGTGTCGGCAGTCGCTCATCCTGAATTTGCTGCGTGGAATTTTCTCCATGGGATGTAAATACGGGAATATTTCTCTTTACTCCTGTGAGGGGTGAAGGCACAGAAGCATTTTTCCAGGGGAAAAAAAAAAAAGAGGAAGTTTGGGATTTCAGCCCAGATATTTATTGGAGCTGGAAGGGAATCACGGAGCTGCCAGAAGCTCTTACACACTTCCTAAATAAAGATGGATTTATCCAGGAGTCCAAGGATTGCTCCATCAGTATCCTTTTATCTGGCTCGAGTGAGTCTTTTATCCCTTTGCCCTCGGTGGATTCCGGCCATGGAATAGAGACAATTCCATTCGTTCATTCCTTGTTTTTGAAACACTGGAACGCCTCTGAGCCGGAATAGCTGGGAGGTTGTCTCAGGATGCAACCGGCTCCTTCCAATCCAGAAAATAAATCAGGATCCTGGGAGTTTGGGGAAAATCCCTGGATCGTGACGCAGCAGGAGCCAGGGACAATTCCCAAAGGGTGGTTGGGATTTGGACATTTTCTTCTTGGGAGAGAGGGAGGGGAGGGAAAGAGTTCCTGCGTGTGGACGTGAGTCACGGTGTGGGACCGGGCCTCGGGGCCAGAAACGGGGCCTGGAGTGCTTGATTGGCTCCATAATTAACCAGGAAAGGGAAAGAGGAGGGATCGTGTGTGGGAACAAAATCCATGGCCTGGAGTGTTTGATTTTCTCCGTAATTAACTGGGAAAGGGAAAGAGAGGAGATCATGGATGGGAATTAAATCCATGGCTTGGAAAGGCTTGGAGTGTTTGATTGGCTCCATAATTTAGTGGGAAAGGGAAAAAGAAGAGATCATGGATGGGAATTAAATCCATGGCTTGGAAAGGCTTGGAGTGTTTGATTGGCTCCAAAATTAACCAGGAAAGGGAAAGAGGAGGGATCGTGTGTGGGAACAAAATCCATGGCCTGGAGTGTTTG
>VZTA01017987.1:0-85116 GCA_013398855.1 Mohoua ochrocephala | reverse complement strand
GGGCGGGCGGGGGCGGCGGCATCTCCGCGGCCGCGGCGCCTCTCGCACCGCGGTGCTGCGGGAAGTCCCCGCCCGGCTGCTCTTGTGTCATGCGTGGGCAGCGAGGTGTGCGCGCGTCCTTAGGTGTTCCTCTCGTGGGAAGCACGGAGGTCGTTTGGACGACCCTCCTACCGCTCTTGATGGTGCCAGCTTTTATTATCTGAGTTTTTGTGTCTTTTTTTTTCCCTTTCCCTGATGTTCTCCGTGTGTTTTATCCTAATTTCTTTGGGGAGTTGTTGGGGAGAGCAGAAATTCACCCGAGAGTGCTGATGTGCTTGTTTTGCCCTCCTGCCGCTCTGGTCAGTTTCAAGACCAGAGTTAACATCACAGTGACATGAAAGTGACAAGTTAAAAACTGAAGTCTGGGCACAGGAGAGAGTCGAATGAATGAATGAATGACCTTGTTCTGTTGAAGGCATCAACCTGGTGTCAGTCTTTTAATACTGCTTGGTGTGCTTCTGGCTGTGCTCTTGGGAAACGGGAACCTGGAGACCTGGTGGGATGGGATGAGTAGAGGCAAGAAGGGGAGAGAGAGGAGGTTGGAAATTAGTGTTAAAGAGGGCAAGGGGACTTGCAAATGCGCAGAGAAGAGAGGGCTCTAGGGAAACGTTATTGTGGCCTTTCTATACATAATGGGGGATTAGAAGAAAGATGGAAAGAGACTTTCTAACAAGGCCTGAAGTGACAGGACAAGGGACAATGGCTTTAAACCAAAAGAGTAAGTTTAGATAGGGCACAAAGAAATTTTTTAGGATTAGGGGGATAAGACACTGAAAGTTTCTCAGAGAAGTTGTAGATACCCCATGACTGGAAATGCTGATGATCAGGTTGGATGGAACTTTGAGAGACCTGATCTAGTTCCTGTTCATGGCAATGATGGGAGGGGGAGTTGGACTACATGATCTTCAAATGTCCCATTCCAACCCAAACCACTCTATGATACAAGTAAAGATGTAGATGTTGGTTGTGTTTCTCAGGAAGCTTTTAAGAACCCAGGGAACACAAGTAGTCTTTGAGGGCTCAGGTTTGAAGCAAACTGCCTGTGTAGTTTATCTTTTGTTTTCTCATCTGGTTTTGTGTGTCCTTGGTTTTGTTCTCGCCAGGCCTTCCTGTTTTGGAGGACAAATTCTGTATCACTTTCTAAAATTTGCCTGGAAGCAAAGATCTGACTGGCACAGAAAACTTATCTTTTGCAGGGAGCAGTCAGTAAGCAGACTGCAATTGCTGTTCTGTTTGTTTTCCCATACATATTCTAGTTTATTATAAAAAAAGTTATTTTTTATAATAAACTAGAATATGTATGGGAATATTTATTCTGTACTGTAGCAAATTTGAAAATCCTTTATAAACTTTTGAACTCCTGTTTATTGAGATCAAATTATTTTTAAATTTTCTGAGTAGTAGAATATTCATCCGCAAATCTTTTTTTTTCCCCATTAGAACTGTTATGTGCAATTTACAGATGTTAAGTAAAATCCAGTATCTCTTTCTCTCATAGTTCCTTACAGTGTTAAACTATTGATTTGGATCTATTCAATGTCCAAGTTTCTAGTGGTGTTTTGGTACAAAAATCGTACCTTAGAATATTTGGTTGCTCTATCCCTTTAATGCTTGGTGATGGGTTACAGCATTCTGAGGATTTTTAATTTATTTTAGTGATTTCAGAGTAGTTATACCCAATTTTATGTTTTGAGAAAGTTCAACTCAAGTACAATATTTCTGCAGTTTTATGATAAACCCACTGTTGTTTTAATCACTATTTAAAACTGGTGTAAGTAAAAAAGAACGTAAGTTTTTTTTCTTACTGATGTTGTTAAATAATGATTACATACTCTGGACTAGGGCTGTCTTTTGCTTATTAAATGTAGTTAAATTGTAAGCATCTGTGTCTGTGTAAACACCAACTGCTTTCTAGTGATTTGTTTTTACCCATCAAAGTGAGGAAGTAGTCCCAAAATTTGCTGTAAAGTGAGACTAATATAATCATATAATTTCACATAATAATATTTTAGTATAGTTTCTAATTATTACAGTGGCCTTCTAATTCTGCATTTGTTGTTGTTGCATGGGGGATAACATATGTCATATATGAGTTTTCTAACAACACTTTGTGTATGAATGAGGCACACATCATCTGAAATGAGAATTGCAGCAAAACCATGATGTGCTATGATTACTGAATAGCTTTCCCAATGGCTGCTAAGGAATGTGTTGCTCAGTTTGCCTCAGTTTCTTGGTGATGTTCCTGGTGAGTCCCCTGGAGGCTGGATTAGGTGACTTTCAGTGGTCCCTTCAACCTTGATCATGCTGTGATAGGTCTGCATGTAGAGGTGATGGGGGGATGAGGCTGTCAGATTCTTCAGGGGTGTTTCTCTGACATACTTTTGTCTCTACTCATTGCGTCTTGCCAGCTGCTTTGAGCTGATATTGCTTAGTTTAAGCCCCCTCTGAAATTGCATACCCAGATGTACTTGTGGAGTACAGACTATGTACTTCCTGTATATGTTAATTTTTTTTATGGGCATTCACCTTAGAACAATAATGCTTTAGTTTTATGCTTCCAGAACTTCCCTGAATACAAAACTTTTTCAAATGTACAAACAAGAGGCCATGGCTTGCTCTTAGCATGCTTCTATAGGCATTTTTTCCACCTGATTTGTTTTGGTCCTGTTACTAACAAACTGAAACTTCTGACCAAGATCTGTCTTATTTTTTCCTTCAGTTGTCTGATGGTATCAAGATTGTGGATCTTCAGAAGTCCCAAAATCAAGTTTTTCTGAAGCTTCAGTCAAAAGGGTTGAAAGGAGGAGGTATGGAAAATATTTGTCTCTGTATATAAACTGGAAGCTCAAAGCATTTTCTGATGCAATATGGAGTTAATTGAAATTTTTATCTTCTTTAAATGGGAAGCAGTTATTTTTCATGTAAGTCCTAAGTTTGTCACTTGTTCTTTTCATTCTGCTCTAGAAAAATTAGGCTTCTCTTTTTACGTGCCTTGGTGTTTGTTTTTTTTCTTTGTAATATAATGTGTAGAATTTTGATTATTGCTGTCCTTTGGAATCAATAAGACTTGCCTTTCAGTAGTGTTGTAGCTGCCTTGTCTCATATAAAATAAGCTGAATACTTGAAAACAATCCAGATACTGAAAGGATATCTTTTCAGTAACCACCATGTAAGAAAAAATAACACTGGTGAAAATCTCTGGATTTCTTCTGTTGTTTTTAGTGTTTTTTCTTTGATAGTTTGGTTTTCTTTTGATTCTGTCTGTTATTTACATTTTTATTGAAGAAAACTGAAGGTGTATCTTTTCTTATGGTGTCTCG
This sequence comes from Mohoua ochrocephala, assembly GCA_013398855.1. Taxonomy (NCBI): domain Eukaryota; kingdom Metazoa; phylum Chordata; class Aves; order Passeriformes; family Acanthizidae; genus Mohoua; species Mohoua ochrocephala. The sequence continues at coordinate 81,754 of VZTA01017987.1, read as the reverse complement.
ATAACTGAATATCTTCAGAAATGCTCTAATTAAAATCTGTCATGATTATTTTATTTGGTTGCTAGCATTAATATTCTTCTCACAATAACTTTATTGTAAGGCAATGAAATAAATGCTAATGGGATGGTAGGATGAAGAAGGAAACCCTTCTTTTCATGCAGATATTTTATTTGGTCTCACAAAATATTGTTTTCTTAGCCTGTTCAAGCCATGAATGTACTGAATTATGGATTTTTGGTGACAGAGGGAAGTTTGTTTATTAGCCAGAAGTTCATGTTCACATTCTCTAGAACCTGAAGTGATTAGAAAACATCTATAAAAATGGACTTCATGGTTCTATGACATCAAATGCTTTTCTTTCTGTCGTTTTTCACTGTTTGCTCTGATATTTTACTGTGTGTAGGCTGTGGTAGACTATAATATAAAGAGTCTTATTTTCCACCATGCAAGTATATAGAGAATAAAGTGTAGTGGCCCTAAGAAATCTTTCATGGGGAAGAAAAACTGGCACTATATTTTTGTGCCTAGAAATGGAGATTTTCTTAGAGATTTCACTGTAAGCAGTCTATATCTAGGTAGAGTGCTTAACTTTTCCTGGCCCACAGTTCTGATGTAAGTCAATCTAAAACACCTGAAGGTTTTAGTATTAGCCTTTTGTGTTCATTCTGGAGTCTTTCAGTTCAGAGTTTTTTCCTTACAGCAAATGAATCAAGAAATGCCTTGAATTTCTACCTTGGAAGTGCATGGTCAGTAGGACCAAGCACGTGGGTTGCTGAAATACTCTGAAGTTCATCCATGTCCCCTTTGTGTTCATTCATCGCTGGTCTCTGTCAAATAACGCATGATCTTTTCATACGATCACAGAAATAATAATTCATATTGGAAGGGACATCAGGAGGTTTTTACTCCAGCCTTCTGCTCAAAGTGTGGCCAGCTCTGAGGTCAGACCAGGTCGCTTGAGGGTTGATCTGGTTGAGCTTGGAAAACCTCAGAGGATGGAGACTGCACAGACTCTCTGGGCTCCTAAGTGCTTGACTTATGGTGAAACGAGTTTCTCCTTGAAATTTGTGGTACCAGTTTTGTGTTAAATATGACCAGCTCTAATACTCAAGGAAAATCAGTTCAGCCTTTGATACGATGCAGTAAATAATGATCTATAGCCAGAGTAATTGTTGTGACATACATAGAGCAGCTCTGCTCTTAGATTGAAAGAGAACAAAGTCTATCTTCATTTCTATCACTTAAAAGTTATTTGTCTGTTTTTGTGGTTCCCATGGTGAATGAAATGTGTTGTTTAAACACTTCCACCTGCCTGCCTAACTTAGAGGAGATCAGTTGCTTGATTTTAGATAATTTCGGTTGATCAGTTCACCTTATCTTGGAAGTATGCATATTGCATATTGACTTTCATATACTTCTGTATACTGTAAAAATGACAAAAGTTATAAAATATTTCACACACGTTCAGCTGTAAGTTGCAATTTCTTGCTTATTCTTTTCATTGATGCTATTAAATTACCTTAAATAAAGTGACACAGGAAAATTTTAAAGACAAAATATTTGATGTTTTTACTTGATGTTTTCTCAGCAAATAGAACTCTTATTTGTCCCCTTTTTTCTACTTTGCTTTTTTTCCTAGTGTTTTATTCCAGGATATACATAATATGCGTGTTTGAATCTGTGTGCTTCATAAACACACGTATATGCAGAAGAGGGGGAGAGAATAATTATTTGTAATAATTTTAAAAGGAAGCTTTAGATGGGGCATCATTAGGGTCTGCTTTCCTTGTGGGGATTGCATCATCGCTATTTGTTTGATGCACATGTTTTAGAGGTTTGGTTTGGGGAGCTGCCCTTTAGCCTCAGACTGGAGTTTGAATTGAAGAGTGTTAAACCTTTCATTTTGTGATAGACTTTTTCCTCTTGGAGCAGATGTTCATAATGCTTGGACTCTTTTCCCTCCAGGGTTAGGCTCTGGCAACACCAAAGCTGGCACCAGGTCTATGCCCAGAGTACGTCAGAACGGGAGGTGCACACTAGAGCCAAAACCTTCTGTGCCTGTGTGGAGCTGTCAGTAGGGATCATCACTGGCTGTAAAAGAGTTAGAGCCACTGCTGCCCTGGAATACTGTCCTGCTACTTAACAAATAGTAGTCCTTTAGAAGTTGCTACTTTTGAACATCAAGTAGTTGGAATTCTGGTATAACTGTTGCAAAGACTTAGCCCCCAAATTTATTTCATCTGGATATGAAACAGCTTGTTGACTGTAACGTCAAAACTGCTGTTTTACTTTTTTTAATTAAAAGACTTATAATGTAGTATTTTCAAAAGTTGATTTTGGAAAGACCAGATTTTAGAATAACAGGCCTTAAGTTAGTTTAAAGAAATTATTTACGTTTGCAGTAACTGTTTAGTGTTTTATTTTTAATCTGAAATAAAGTGCATAGTAGCATAATACATAGGGGTTTTTAAAATATATTTGTTTGGTTTTAGGTCGTTTTGGACAAACAACTCCACCACTTGTTGATTTTCTGAAGGATATATTAAGAAGATACCCAGAAGGAGGACAGATTCTTAAGGTAGACAATAAATAGTATTTTTAACAGTCATTTAATATGCATGACATAATACCAAAGTTTAACACTTTCCAGCAAATGTTACGGTTGTTTTATCTTATATTCACTGTAGTACAGGAGATACATGTTTCCATTTGTGTGGACAAGGCAAAACGAGTTGTGTGTTTTGTGTGGTTTTTGTTTGTTTTTTTCTTTAAACATTTCTGAGTTTGCTCAGTAGAAGATGGTTTGTGTGATTTATCATAGCTTCCTATGCTAATGTCTGAAAATGGCAGTTTGATTTTTTTTAAGAGCATCTGGGGTGATCAGTTGGATGTTAAACTTCTCGTCTATCATGCTTCATCACATGGGTGGTAGGAACTTAATTTTCTTAGTGTATGGGAATACTAGGTTCTAACTAATGGGATTTGGTACAGATATGTCTTATCTTTCTATCTATACATACATACAGAACATACAAATACAGATGTTGACAGATAATGACAATTCCTGATGTCTGTTGTCTTGTTTGAAACCATGGAGCTAGAAGCTGATTATGCTTAGTGGGAATGCCCAAGATAAGCATATCTTCAACTGTTTTGGCAAACTGCTTCCTGGATATGTTCTGAGCAGTGTCTGTACATAGGAGGGGTGCTTACATTTTTATTATTTCTCAGTACTAGTTGCATCTGTAAAATGCATTTGAATTAAGAAGGGTTCAGACCTCCTCAACATTTTAAACCCAAACTTTCATTCCAACATGAAGAAATAAGGTAATGTCCTTAGAAATCAGATAGGCAAATCTAAAAGTAGAAACGATGCTATTTTCATAGTTTACAATTTAGGGTTAACAGATTGTTAGGGAGAGAGTGCTACCAGGAATTTTGCTGATACCTTAAAATTTATTTCAGTGTTTTGATTCTTCAGATACAATGCTGTTGCAGCTGAATGTAGCAGTTACCCCATGTGCCACAGCATGAATGCAAGTCTGACTACATGGTGATTTCCATACTTAGTATTTAATATTTCTGGAGACTTTGGGCTGTCTTTCTGTGTCTTCATGAAGGACTGTCATGATTGTTCTTTTAGAAGAAGAACTGCATATAAATATCTTGTAAAGATTCTTTAAACATTTGTTATTTATGCTTAACTGTAGGTGTATTTCTTGCTGTCTTGTAATACTTTAAACTTATGTAGAAGTGACAATATAATATGCATTATAGACTGAACATACTGTCACAAACTGCAAAATCAAAGGGTAATAATGTTGGAACCAGCTATTAGATAACAGTGAGGTTATTTTAGTCTCAACAGTATATTTGAATATGACCTAATCTGAAATACTTGCTGCTAGTTGATGCATTTTTAAAGTACAAGTTCATCTTGCTATGACATCTTTTATGCATAACTGAATGAAATTATGTCTATGAATACATTGCATGTGATGTATCTGTGCTGCTTTTCAGTTCAGCTGAAGTGCTTGCTTATGCCAAGCTTGCACACACCCACATAAACATACACACGTGTTTATATGTCTGGAGGCCTAATACACTGTGATGATTCAGTGTAAACAGAGCATTGTGCGAGGCTGTAATCCCGTAGGTATTTATAATCACGCTTACGTGTCTACTGTTGATGAGAACGGGACTGAATAGGCATATTTTGTTAATGGTCGTGTTTACAGAACTAGTTTACTGACATTTTAGTTTTCCATAGCTCTCACCACTGCTAATACTATTTAACAAATACTCAATATAAGCCTCTTTCCAGTCCGTGGGTTTAATTCAACAGGGGAGCTGCTCTGTTGGTTCATGGCTTAGGGAGCTACTGGTCAGAAGTGTTTTGCAGCCCTTTGTCAAAGGGGTTTAGAAGTGTGAGCATCGTGGCCCTTGAATGTTTGGTTCATACTGTGAAATGTTAACTTGAACCTAATTCAGGTGACGTGAAGAAGAGTGCTGTGTGTTACCCTTTTGTGAATGGTTGCCTCACTGTTGTTGTACAACTATTTATAGAGGCTTAACAATACACTTTGATAAATTTAAAAATTCTTTTTTTCCTTCTCACACTTGCCTTGTTTTTAGACTTCTACAGCTCTGATTCAGGATAATATAGTAGTAACAGTTTAGTAGCTTATTTCTCAACTTTGTGACTGCTTTTGTATGGTATTTGAGCTCCAAATTCAAATCGCATTTATAGTATTTGTCTGAATATTTGTTTTATAAGGATACCTATTCTCATGCAGGTAAACTGGATAAAACCATTTTGGTTGAAAAGTATGAAAACGATTACACTTGAGACAATTGCTTATTATTTTCTACTGTTTAAGTTCAACAGCCATTGCTAGAATATGCATTACTGCATTATACTTTGTTTTGTTTATTTTTTTTCTGCCTCAGGAACTGATACAGAATGCAGAGGATGCTGGTGCCACAGAGGTTAGGTTTCTATATGATGAAACTCAGTATGGAACAGAAACGTTATGGTCAAAGGACATGGCACAATATCAGGGTAAATATAATTTTTATTAAATGTGGCCATTGTTCTTCAATATGCGCGTTATTAGGGGTTAGCTGTCCTGGTTGTGTCCCCTCTCAGCTCCTTATGCACCTCAGCCTACTTGCTGTTTGGGCCACATGAGAAGCAGAAAAGGCTGTGGCTCTGTATAAGCCCTCTTCAATGATAACTAAAACAGCCCTGTGTTATCATCGCTGTTTCTGGCACAAATCCAAAATACAGCCCCCGGCTACCATGAAGCCCAAGCCAGCACACCAGTTCTTAATGTAAAGATGACCTTAGCCCTTTTTTTTTCAGCATTGTCCAGGCAGTTCGGTTTTCTTCCCCATCCTTTTTCTCTTGCCCTTTCACCCAGCTTTGCTCCATGCTACCTGTATACTGCAAATCCAGTTTCTTGAAACTTTAACATCATTTTACATCATTTACTATGGCTTTGTGAGAGAAAGGTCAGTTATGTATTTAACAAACAATTTAGTTTGCGTAGTCATCCCGAAAGGCATTCAGTTGTGATTTGAAAATTTCCATGATGCATGGTCCACTACTTCTTTCTTCCGGCTTTTTTCGGTTGTTAATCATTCTTATTATGTCTTCTAATGTGAGTTTGTCTGTCTTTCTTTCTAGACACAGGTTATTGTTTTATCTTGCCTTATACTCCCTTCCAGTGGAGGTATCTTTAGAGTGGGACTAGTACATTTTTCAAACATCTTTTTGATAGACTGAACAGATTGAGTTTAAGCCTCGTGCCACATGACACTTCTTTCAGAAGTTTCATTGTTTTCTGCTTTTTGTTCAGTTTTTCAGAATCATCCTTTTAAAATGTGGATATGAGAATTAAATACCACATCAGAATATAAATCTAAGTAACATTTATAGAGGTAAATTCATCTCCTTGCTTTTGCTTTTGCATTTTGCTTTTTTTTTTTTTTTTCATTACCAGGCATAATTTGATGTCAGCTTAAGTCATAACTTCCCCATTAAATTTGCACATGCATATACTTAAAAGAAATGCTTTCTCAGGTCTGTGAGTTCATTTCCTAGAAATTTTAAACATTAAATAGTTTTCTTCTGTCATCTTTTTAACTCTTGCCTGTTTATTATAGGGCCAGCATTTTATGCATACAATGATGCAATTTTCACCCCTGAAGACTGGCATGGTATACAGGAAATAGCAAGAAGCAGGAAGAAAGATGATCCCCTGAAAGTTGGAAGATTTGGAATTGGCTTTAATTCAGTTTATCATATAACAGGTACTCTTAGTAGTTATTTTAAAAAGAAAATGTTGAAGTTTTAAACAGTTAAATGACTTCAGATGTTCACAAACATTTAATATTTTCTCTATAATGCGTTTTAAAATTAGTTCATGGTTAGATTTTCTTATGAAACATTCCTATTTTTCTGCAATCCTATAAGGTATCTATTTGATTTTGAAGGTTTTTGAAGAAGATTGTTCTATTAGCATCATTATATACTTAGTCCCTCATATTGAAATGAACATTCCTTTACACTGGTATTTCAATTATACACTGCTGCTCACTTTATAGAGGCTCATAATACATGGTAGATATCCAAGTAGAAGTGTGAAAGTCCTGCTCACTAGACTGAAACTCTTTTGCAGGTTCTTTGTATAATAAGTAGTGATTTTTATTTACTGCTAGAAAAGATATTATGTAATAGAGGTATATGCACATTTACACTTGAAAAAGATAGTGCATACTGTTTCACAAGCTGGTAAGATTCAGTCTTGAAACATACTATTCTCCCAGAATGTTTGTGGTACAGAAGAAGCATAAATAATGCTTACAGTCTCCACAGTTATAATAGTACAGGATAAGAGGCAAATTTTTGCTGAAATAAAAATTTTCACCTTGTGAAGTGACTTTTTAAGACACATGATATTTTTTAACAATATTTTACCGGCTGAGCATGAATAAAATTAATACATTCAGTGGTTTGATAATTCTGGGAACTTGTGCTTTTAAATGTACGGGATTACTGTTTGCCGGCCTTCAAGATCTGCAAAGTATGAATCTAGTAGAACACACATGTAGTAAATTAGTTGGTTTTTTTTCTTGAAAATACTGGAAACATAAAAGTATATAGTTGAAAGAAATTGTACTTCCCGTTGCTCGCTGTCTGCTAGAATTCAAATAGTTGAATGAGTATTTGTATATTCAGTTGCAGAATAGGTGTGTGCTTGTTTCTTCCCTGTCAGTAAGCACTGAATTATGTTATCAGAATCATAGAATCATGCAGGTTGGAAAAGACCTTTAAGAATGCTGGGTCCAACTGTAAGCCTAATGGTTCCAAGCCTGCTACTAAGCCATGTCCCTAAGGGCCCTGTATGTGTGTCCTTTAAATACCTTCAGGGATGGTCACTCAGCCGTTTCCCTGGGCATTATGCTCAGTTCATCCCAGTTTTAGAATATTTTTTCCTTGCCTTTTTAAAGTTTGTTCCTTAACACCGTATTTTTAAAGTATGTTGTTTTAGGATTATTAATAATTGTTGGGTTTTATGTATACAGATGTCCCTAGCATCTTCAGTGGTGACCAGATTGGAATGCTTGATCCCCATCAAACCCTTTTTGGACCTCACGAGTCAGGCCAGTGCTGGAATCTAAAAGAAGATAGCAAGGAAATAAATGAACTTACGGACCAATTTGCACCTTTCATTGGTGTATTTGGCAGCACTAAGGAAACCTTTAAGAATGGAAACTTCCCTGGTACCTTTTTTCGTTTCCCACTTCGCCTACAGCCTTCCCAACTGAGCAGCAATGTTTATGACAAACAGAAGGTTTTGGAGCTGTTTGAATCCTTCAGAGCAGATGCGGACACAGTATTGCTTTTCCTGAAGAGTGTTCAGGATGTTTCGTTGCATGTTCGGGAGGCCGATGGAACGGAGAGGCTGGTTTTTAGAGTAACTGCCAGCGAGAACAAGGCCTTGAAACACGAAAGACCCAATTCTATCAAAATCCTGGGAACTGCAATAAGTCAGTATTGTAAGGGAGTTCCAAGCAATAGCATAACATGTGTGACATACCATGTAAATATAGTTGTAGAAGATGAGAGTGTTAAGGACGCACAGAAAACATCTTGGTTAGTGTGTAATTGTGTGGGTGGTCGAGGAATGTGTACAGAGCTGGATTCTTTAGCTGATGACTTGAAATTTGTTCCTACTATTGGAATAGCCATGTCTTTAGCAACTAACGAGGAGGAAAATGGAGCTGTAGCAGACTTTTCAGGAAGAGCATTTTGTTTTCTGCCTTTGCCTCCAGGCGAAGAAAGCAAAACTGGACTCCCAGTTCATGTTAGTGGTTTCTTTGGTCTCACAGACAATAGGAGGAGTATCAAATGGCGAGAGCTGGATCAGTGGAGAGATCCGGCAGCTTTGTGGAACGATCTTCTTGTGGTAAATGTAGTGCCTAAGGCATATACCACCCTTATTTTGGAAGCTATCAAACGAATGGAGACTGAGAAGAATTCAGATTTTCCATTGTCAGCTGAAAGAATTTATAGGTTGTGGCCTGATGAGAACAAAATCAGGGTACCCTGGAAACCAATTATAGTACCTCTCTTTAAAGACCTGCTCCAGCATACAGTTATTTACTCAGTGAGTAATCAGTGGATAAAGGTGGAACAGGTGCACTTTTCTGAAATGGATGAGAGTTTGGAGTACACACAGTCTGTTCTCAACTACCTCCAGAATTCAGGGAAGCAGATTGCCAAGGTACCAGCAAATATTGCTAGTGCAGTGCATCTTACTATTTCTACTGCTAAAGCTGTGAAAAAAGTGACTCCTGCTGTGGTGCGGCAAGTGCTGAGGAAATCTGGGCACAGTGGACCTGCTGAAGAAAAGCTTCATCTTTTAGAATTTGTGCTTTCTGATGGAGTCTACAGTGAACTGATTGGATTGGAGCTTTTGCCTTTACAGAATGGGAATTTTATTCCTTTTTCCTCATCTGTGTCAGACCAGGATGTAGTTTACATAACCTCAGAAGAATATCCCAGGTATGCTTAATATTTGTAATACTCTGGAGGGGGGGAGGTTTAGTGTGAGGTTTTTTGTTTTTTTTTTTTTTTAAATTTACGTGTTAAAACAGAGCTTCAGACTGTTCTTTGCTTGTCAACAAACAAGGTATGCAGCAGCCTGTATTGTGATGAAATAATGCATAGATAAAACTCAATTTTTTGTATATATGTGTATGTCTGTGTGCATATGTCTCATTTGAAAAGTTTGACACCCATTTGCCATTAACCCTTTATAAAAGAATTGTGTGATCTATGCTTTAAGAGAATACCTCAGGATACATTTCAAGTTCATTTTCTTCTGGGAATTACAAATAGGAGGAGATTAGAAATATGCATATTAGGAAGTTCATTAAATTAGGTAATGATAACAGCTTGTATTAAACCTAAGGCTTGAGATCACGTCTTTTTTTTTTTTTTTTTTTTCACAACACTTACTTTCAGTGAGGTAGTACTAAAACTTGGTTTCAGGAAATAAGCAGATACTACGATGAGTTGTCTTTTCCATCTGCTCTCCTTTTGTTCTTTCCAGTCCCTCTCCAGTTAGTTTTTTTCCTTGCTTATTTCCTACCTGCACCAGTGCTCCAATTTGGTTCTCATTTCGTCAGCCAAAAGAGCTTGCACCGACACTGGGGAGGGGATAGCAAAGAGCAGGCTAGCTGGAATAAATGAGCCTGGGGTCACTGGGGAGAAAACATGACTAATGCTTTTTATGTCTGTACTGGATTATGCATGTATTAAATACTTGTTAAATCTGGACCATTCTCCACATAATCTCTAAAGATGTATGGCTTGAAGTCACTCAGACACACCAGCTGTCTTACTGTTTCCCCTTACAATGTGCTACCTGCATGTATGTTTACAATGACCCCACCTTCTCCTTTGCCTCAGAGTTCCACTAATTTCCAGACCCTCAACTTGAGAGAACGTGACACTTGGCCTGGTTTTGTTGCTTTTACTGCTCTGTGGACTGTGTAGGAGGGAAGTAGAGGTGGGTTGGAGTGTGCCCATAGAGGTATTATTGAGATAAAAAGTGCTTCAAGTGAGGTCCTTGCGTAAATTGTGTTTTGAATATACATATAGACAGCCAGTCTTCAAGAAAAGCAGCTGGATGCAGGTAACTTGTCTTCCCATGTTTCTTGAAAACAATTTGCATATCTTCAAGTCTGCTGCTGTTTTTTTTCTACTATATTCTAATCAGAATCACAGAATGGGTCAGGTTGGAAGGGACCACAGAGGGTCATCTGGTCCAACCTCCCTGCTCAGGCAGGGCCATCCCGGAGCACTTGGCACAGGGTTGTGTCCAGATGGTTCTTGAGTATCTCCAGTGAGGGAGAACTCCACAACCTCTCTGGACAGCCTGTTCCAGAGCGCGGTCACCGCACAGTAAAGGAGTTCTTCCTCATGTTCAGCTGGAACTTCCCGTGCATCAGTTTCTGCTTGTTGCCTCTTGTCCTATTGCCTGGATCCTTGGCACCACAAAAAAGTGCCTGGCTCCACCCTCTTGACACCCTCCCTTCAGATACACATAGACATTGTTGAAGTCCCTTCTCAGTCGTCTCCTCTTGAGGCTGATCTGGCCCAGCTCCCTCAGCCTTTCCTCATCGGAGAGATGCTCCAGTCCCTTAATCATCTTCGTAGCCATCTGCTGGACCCACTCCAGGAGCTCCATAAATTTAAACCCATAATCATAAACCCATAATCTTTCTTGCTCTAAACAATTCAGGTTATTTATCAGGGGATTAAAACTACTCAGAGCCTGTGATTCTAGTGTCTTTTTTTTTTAAAAAAAACGTTCTTTAGCATCTATTGTGAGATGATTTATCTTTTGTTGTTCTTTCACTTTGTTACTCCTTCCAGAAGTTAAGCCGAAAACATTCCCATGATGAGACTAATAAATTAGAGTTTGTTAGTCTCATCATGGCTGCTTCAGACTAGTCATAAGATCCCTTTTTGAAACTTAAGAATACCAGCATTTCTTACTCTGTTCACGTTCCGTTGGTAATGGACTTGGTTTGATAGGCCTTGTAAAACTGATTCAAAAGCATGTTATAACAGGCATAAATCATCTTGTTAGCTGTGACAAAACTGGAATTTGAAATAGTAATGCTTTCTTTGCCTCTATTCTTGCCTACATCAAGTGTCTTTAATTCTAATGTTTTAAGTATGATAAATTATGTATGTTAGGTGTTTCAAAACCCTTTCAATTTAGGAGGTTGGCTCTTTCGTTATTCAAATTTGGAGCCTGCTAAGAAGGTAAAATAAGCTCTTAGGAATTTTCTTTCTCTTAACTCTGTGGAAGAATAAGATTCTGTGTTTGTTTATGTCTAATGAATGTACCTGCGATCAGAATTAAACTGGATATTTATTTTTGATTTCACAAAGACCAAAGCCCTGAAAACCAATATAGTTTTAAGTGCTGAAGTAAGAGAAGGGCAGGATGAGCACAATATTCTTAGCACAATAATTTTAACTATTGACTGCAGATCTTCTGAAATCTGCAAATTTTTCCAAATCCACAGATCTGTGTGACATTCTAGAATTATGTGTTGTATTTTTTGTACACTTTTCAAACAGAATTCTAAGAGACATAGAATGGTAGGTGCTATTTTAACTTTTTTTTTTGTTACAATATAAATAGGTGAAAATGGTTCTTTAATCCCAGTTTTTCTGTCAAAAGAAAACTTGCTTAGACCAGCTTTGAAAAGAAGAGTAGTTGGAAAAATTACTTTCTTACTACTCTCTGCTTCTAAATGTATGACTTTTTCATTTGTCAGAAAATGCCCACTGAAAGCCCTACTCTGCATTTGTACACGATTGCTTTGCATGCTGCTGTTCTACCCTGATGCTTACCAAGCTGGTAATGCCTGTGCAGTAACATAAATAAATGATGCTTTGCTGAAGTGCTAAAGTGTGGGGGCCTTTTTTTTTTTTTCTTTTTTTTCATGGTGTGCTAGATCACTCTTTCCTGGCCTGGAAGGAAAGTTACTCTCCGATGACCTGAAGCCTGGGGTTCTTGCTGCTTTGAAAGAAGCCGCCAAAAGCCGAGGTAACGTGTCTTTTGTATTCTGTTATAGTAAAACCAGCTTCTAATGGTTCAAACAGACTAGCTCTAAACCTAAGTATAAAGTAATGTCTCTTGAACTTGAGGTCCCATAAATAAGACGGTCATCTAAGAAACCCCAAAACATTAAGATATGATAGACTTGTTTGAATTGGAAATGACACATATGAAAATTATAAATGAACAAAAAGGCAAAAGAAGAAGGATGAAAATTTGTGATAAAATAATAGATACTCATTTAGTAAAATGTGTTCAAGGATGAAGAATTTTATTAAAACAGTATTCTCCCACTTAGTCTTAATTCTGTTTTGTATTTATAATATTTGCATATGCAATAGCTGTGTCATGGTTTTGGTATTGTGGCTCACCTCTTATCTCACAATTGCAAGTGATCACTTCAGTACATTTGCTTTAAACCTGATTAAATCATTTTAAGTGTCTAGCCTCAAGCATACTGTAGATCATGTAATTTCCTCATGTGTTTCCTGAGTCTTAATTCATAGTTTATGGTTGTGTCAATGTGGACTTACTGAAATACTCCCAGTCATGATCAGAAGAATTGGTGAAGGAGTTTGTTGCATCTATAGATAAGATGCCTCTATGTTTAACTGTCTTCACAATTAATTTTTTTTGGCATTTATTCTTCTCAGTGTTTGTTTGCACTTACATTTCCACCCTGGTGTTTACATTTGATTGGTATTTTGAAGCCTGAATCTCAGAAGTATCTTCACGTAAACACAATTCACAAACCAATTCACTTGTTAGCTCACTATATAGTCATACTATTTAAAAATAAGCTGTTCTTCAATGTCTAGAAAATGTACTTTTCAGGAAAACATTCTTGTTTCTGTTTTTTTTTTTTTTTTAAATGACTTGATTCATCAGAGTTCTAACGTCTTCAGTCTAAAAAAGAACTGGATGTAGAATACTATAACTCATAGTCTTGATTTGCTTTTCTTTATATTCTTTATCCATGATCTTGAGTCATTCAGTCTCTATTTCTTCTGTGTTTTGACCTTTTTTCCCCTTCAGTCCTTTAAATGTTCTCTTTATCATTCTTTTTGTTGAGTTCTAAAGCTCATTCTTTCTCCATGTTTTGATCATTCCTTCATTATCAAAACCAATAGAAAAATAAGGTAATTCTGAGGCAAAATGATAAATTTTTAAAGTATGGCAAAGCATCTGTGAAAAATTAGAAGAATTGAGTGACTTTTTGCATAGAGTAAAACACGTAAATATTAAAAACAATATAAAATGTATAGAAAATATGAAATCTGGGACTTTAACTGAATATGAAGGGCATCAAGTTTGAAATTATTATAAAGCAAACCTTTATTTAAAAAAGTAGAACTTTCAAAGTCCTATCAGCATATTAGATGATGGATGTTGTGTCTATTAATGCAGTAGAATATGCTTGGTTTAATTTTTTTTTCCCTACTGCTAATTTCCTTCAGTACTGTTTTTAAACAGAATGTAAAGTGGTGAAAATAATGACTACCTCAAATTGCATATCCAAACAGGGAGTATTTGTGATCTAGGATAGAACCATAAGGAGCTACCGTTTAACAGTAACTTTTAAAGAACAGAAATATATTTGTATCAAGACAACGACAGTGAGATTAGATGGATGAAGATTTTATGTAAGAGAGCAATGTTAGTACTGAAAAATGCCTGTTCTGTGTGATGAAACCTTGAACTGACTTTCAAGATGTACTTTCCTAGACCGTTTCCTCCAAGTGAATGTCACAAAGCAATCTAAAAGCAGGCTTAAATTAAAAAGCAGAGCAAAACAACCAAAACAAAATACAGTATATGCTTGAATACATCCTAAAAAAGCAGAGGTGACAGAAACAAAAAAACCCTCCTCTATGTTATTAAACCAGCCCCTTGCTGAGTTCTAGGATGTTCCCTCCAGTCGTGGTCTCAGAGCTGCAATGAAGTCTTTCCAGACTTTTTAGTTACCGGGAAGATTTTAGGTCACATTTAAGGTCTTGCTTTTGTCTCTCCTTTCTTCTGGCAGATTCTTTGGTCGATATTTTTCTAGGGACTTGTTCTTGATAGTGTTCTCTCATTCATTAGAAGAACATATTTTTGTAAATAAATATAACGAGTATTCTTCTAAATGTTCTAGAAATTCTTAAATACTATTAGATAGTCCTTTACAAGATTCAAGTGTCCTACTTTTCATTCTATCTCCTCCTAAATTATTCTTCATTCTATGATTCTGCATAATTGTGAAGTACAACTGTACTACCATGAAAGTTGTATGTTGATATAAATAATAAGTATTAGAGGGGGTTTTGACAAGTTTAGAAATCTTAATCTGTCAAGAATTTTATTTATATAGCTGTAGAAATTACATCAGAGAGATTTCTGATACAGTTGCAGAAATAGAAATTTTCTTATATTATTTCTTTGAGATGGGGTGCAATCGTTTTTATTGTGTTGTTCAAAGACAAACAGATCTTACTTTTAATCTCCTAAAATGCGAACTGTATTTGTCTAGTTAGCAACTGTTTCTATACTGAGTGTATTAATGTGTAGCTCACAGGATGTTTTCTAAAAATGGATTTGATTATATTCTAGCCCAACAGCTTCTCTGGGGATTTTCAGGTATGGTTGTTAATTGAAGATGCACTAGTTTGGATTGAAGCTTGTTATTTGTGTGAATTTCGTCATTAGCTGTTCTCATTACCCCAGCTTTCTTGTAAAAAAACCTTGCCAATTGGAGCTGCCAAGATATAGCAACCTAAGATAATTATGAAAGGATATCTAAATACAGTTGAGCGGAGAATGCGTATTGATGAAGAAAAGATTGTAATAATGTTACATGGAAATTATCAATATTTTCATTGGTTTATTTCTATATTCTTAATAATTTTAGATGCAGGAAGATTTCCAGTATTTTAAGATCACATGTATAGTTTAAAAAACAATATTTTAAACTTCTCAAATTAAAAAGAGGGATTTAAGATTAGCTTCTAAGTCGATTCTTATTTTCCTGGGCCCCTTCTGCAAGTTTTCCTCACTTTCACAAAGCTGATGTGTTTACCCGTTTTCTGTTCAATAGAGCTAACACAATCCATAGCACTGTAGGCGTGAAGTGAAAGAAAAAAGATTTTTTCTGAAGGATGTCTATAAGTGCTCTTAATCTTTATTTGGACCGTTGCCTTCAAGAAAATGACAAAGTTATCTAGATGCATGAGGAAAGATCTTAAATTCAAAGGGATGTCTTGCTTCCACTTCTGTCCTTGGTTTTGATGTGTTGGGAGGTAGTGGTATTCTATTCTATTCTATGATATTTTACCCCCAGAAGTTCTGTAGTTTATAAGTATATACTGTCCTGATGATAATTAAAACATGAGTGTAAAGACATATGTCTTTTAGTGAGAACTTTGACAATAAGAATAAAAGTATATAGACTTAGTTTCAGCACTTCCTGCACAACTGAGTCTAATTTCTTGTCAGTTTTAGTTGTGAAATCAGCTGCACCTGAGCCACTTTGCTGTATCTGATAAATAATCTTTCAAATCTATTTGAACACTTGCAGTTATAGACAAATAATGGATTAGATTTTTATTTACCGCTAGGCAAATAAGCAGGGTAAAGAATCAACTAAACAAAAAAATATGTTTGTAGTTCAATTCTAAATCTCTAGTTGCTATGTATGCCTGAGAACTTTTGTGTTAAACTAACAAATGTAATAACATACTGGTAATTTTCAATTTGTTTATATTTTCCTACTAATATGGAATGCATTTGCTTTTAAGTAACTCCTGAAAGCAAAGGAAGCTGGTATCTGCAGTCTTGTTTAACAAACTTTTTTTTTTCACAAAAAGGCAGGACACAGATTAGACTTTTTTTTTTGGTTTTCCTTTTTTTTTGCCCCCTGAAGCTGTTTGCTAAGTAACTCTGCTCCGTGATTTTCACAGCTTTTCCCTTTTGCTGTAATTTCAGGGAGGCCATGCACTCAGCTGCAGCTCCTGAACCCAGAAAGGTTTGCCCGGCTCATTAAAGAGGTTATGAACAGTGTGTGGCCTGGGAGAGACGTGGTTGTACAGTGGTATCCAGGCTTGGAAGAAAAAAAGCACCCGTCAGTTTCCTGGCTGAAGATGGTCTGGAAAAATCTGTATATACATTTTTCTGATGACTTGAGTGTGTTTGATGAAATGCCGCTGATCCCCAAGACGCTGCTGGAGGAAAATGAAACATCAGTGGAACTGGTTAGATTTAGGAATCCATCACCTATCATTCTGGAAGACGAATCTGAGACTCAGCTTCCAGAATATTTAGCTGATATTATTCAGAAAATTGGTGGAGTTGTACTTAAGAAACTGGATATTTCTATCCAACATCCACTTATAAAAAAATATGTGCATCCCCCATTGCCAAGTGCTGTTTTACAAATAATGGAAAAAATGTCCTTGCAGAAACTATGCAATCAGGTTGCGTCATTCCCATCGACACATAAAGATGCTCTTAGGGCATTCTTAGCTAGTTTAACAGATGCAAATGAAAAAGAGAAGAGAATTATTCAGGAATTGCTAATATTTAAAAAAATCGAAAAATCATCTGATGAAAGCGTCCCGGTTTTTACTGGGCTAAAAGGCAGTAAGGTATTACACCACACTGCCAAAATTCCTCCTGGTCTAAGATTTTCTGTCCCAATAATTGACAGCAGTGATGAAGCAACTATTCGCTTAGCTAATCTGCTGAAAATAGAACAGCTGAAGAGCACAGACTGCTTGAAGTTTGTTATAGAAGACATAAGAAGTGATTTTTATTCATATGATGAAACAGCACAGATAATGCAATGGGTTCTTGAAAATCTGACTTTTCTGAAAAATGAGAATACAGATGTGATAGATTGGCTGACACCACTCAAGTTTATTAAGATTTCACCAGAAAAGATAATGTCAGCAAACGAACTCTTTGATCCTGAGGTAGAACTTCTGCAACATTTGTTTTATGCTGAGGAGGAAAGTAGCTTCCCCCCTGTTATTTTTACATCCTCAGATATTCTTCATTCACTGAGACAAATAGGCTTAAAAAATGAAGCTAATCTTGTGGAAAATGATATCTTGAGAGTGGCAAAAAAAATTGAAAGTTTGCATGCTGACTCCAACACCGGTCATGATTTGCTGTTAAGAAAAGCTAGAACTCTCTTGACGATTTTGAACAAAAACCAAACGCTGCTTGACTCATCTGAAACAAAAGCTGCGATGAAAAAGATAAAATGGATTCCTGCAAGTAAGGAAAGGCCTCCAAATTATCCAGGGTCCTTAGTCTGGAAAGGAGATCATTGTAATCTGTGTTCACCACCAGAAATGTGTGATATATCCCATGCAATTTTAGTTGGTTCCTCGGTTCCTCTTGTGGAAAACGTACTGTCGGATATCGAAAAAGCACTTGGCATCCCCACCAAGCCCAGCATAAAAGCAGTCTTGAAACATTTCAAGGTGGTAGTTGATTGGCATAGTTCTAAAACCTTCAGTGATGAGGACTATTATCAGTTTCAGCATATCTTACTTGAGATTTATGGGTTTATGCATGATCATCTAGAAGAAGGCAAGGAAGCTTTTAAAGCCCTGAAATTTCCCTGGGTTTGGACAGGTAAAACGTTTTGTTCCCTCACACAAGCAGTAATAAAATCAGTTCCTGATCTTGATCTCCAGCCTTATCTACATTATGTGCCAAAAACTATGGCAAAGTTTCACCAGTTGTTTAAATGTTGTGGTTCAATTGAGGAGTTAACACCAGACCACGTTTCTATGGTCATTCAGAAAATCTATCTGAAGAGTGAGCAGTCTCTCTCGGAACAAGAGAGTAAGCAAAGCCTTCACATTATGTTGAGCATCATCAGGTGGCTGTACAGCAATCAGATCCCCGCGAGTCTGCATACGCCCATGCCACTGTACAGCGGCAAACTTCCTTATAAACTTGCAATGAAGCCAATTCACGAGTGCTGTTACTGTGACATCAAAGTTGATGATTTGAATGATTTGCTTGAGGATTCTGTTGAACCCATAATTTTGGTGCATGAAGACATACCAATGAAAACTGCTGAGTGGTTAAATGTCCCATGCCTTAGCACCAGACTGATTAATCCAGAAAATATGGGATTTGAGCAATCTGGGCAAAGAGAGCCTCTGACTGTGAGAATTAAAAACATATTGGAAGAATACCCTTCCATTTCAGATATCTTTAAGGAGCTTCTTCAAAATGCTGATGATGCTAATGCAACGGAATGTAATTTCCTGATTGACATGAGAAGAAATATGGATATAAGAGAGAACCTTCTGGATCCAGGAATGGCAGCATGTCATGGTCCAGCTTTGTGGTCGTTCAATAATTCTGAGTTTTCTGACTCTGATTTCCTAAATATAACTCGATTAGGAGAGTCCCTAAAAAGGAGTGAAGTTGACAAAGTAGGAAAATTTGGACTGGGATTCAATTCTGTTTATCATATCACCGATGTTCCTATTATTTTGAGCCGGGAGTTCATGATTATGTTTGATCCAAATGTCAACCATATAAGCAAGCATATCAGAGATAAATCTAACCCTGGCATCAAAATCAACTGGAGTAAACAACAGAAGAGACTGCGAAAATTTCCAAATCAGTTTAAGCCATTTATAGGAGTTTTTGGTTGTCAGCTACCACTGACAGTAGAATCTCCCTACAGCTACAAAGGAACACTTTTCAGGCTGTCCTTTAGGACTCAGCAGGAAGCTAAAGTGAGTGAAGTCAGCAGTGCATCTTACAATACAGCGGACATTTACTCTCTCGTGGATGAATTTAGCATTTGTGGTCATAGACTGATAATATTTGCTCAGAGTGTAAATTCAATGGTTTTGAAATACTTGAAAATTGAAGCAGATGATCCCGGCGTGGCACAGGATGTTGTCACTATCAGAAAAAATCTGTGTTCTTCCAAAGCCTTGACTGCACCAAATGTAAGTGTTTTAAAGGAAGCAGCTAAACTCATGAAGGTCTGCAGCAGCAGCACTAAAAAGCTTCCCACTGAAACACCCAAGTCATCGTGTATCCTACAGATAGTAGTAGAAGAATTTCACCATGTGTTTAGGCGGATTGCTGATTTACAGTCTCCACTTTTCAGAGGTACCGAAGATGATCCAGCTGCTTTCTTTGAAATGGCTAAATCAGGACAGACGAAAAGATCGGGTGATGAATTGCCACAGAAAACGGTAGATTCGACAACGTGGCTTATATGTTCTTGCATGGACGTTGGAGATGCTTTGAAATTTTCTTTGCATGAAAGTGGACGAAGACTAGGCCTAGTTCCCTGTGGTGGTGTAGGAGTGTTGCTGTCTCAAACCCAGGATCAGAAATGGATTGTGAAACCTAATTGCAACAACATAGGTGAAGTATTCTGCTATTTACCTCTGCGAATAAAAACAGGCTTACCTCTTCACATAAATGGCTGCTTTGCAGTCACTTCAAATCGGAAAGAGATCTGGAAAACAGACACGAAAGGAAGGTGGAATACAGTATTCATGAGGCATGTTATTGTGAAAGCCTACATAGAAGCCCTTTGTGTTTTACGTGACATGGCAATCAACGGTGAGCTAGTTGACTACAGTTACTCTGCAGTGTGGCCAGATCCTGATTCAGTTCACGACGATTTTTCTGTTATTTGTCAAGGGTTTTATGAGGACATAGCTCATATGAAAAGCAAAGAAGGGATCAAAGTGTTTTCTGATGGCTCGTCCTGGGTTTCCATGAAGAATGTGAGGTTTTTAGATGACTCCATACTGAAACGCCCAGATGTTGGGCCGTCAGCCTTCAAGATCTTTCTGAAGTACCTTAAAAAAACTGGTTCCAAAAATCTGTGTGCTGTAGATCTCCCATCCTGGGTAAAGACAGGATTTGAAGAAGCAGGATGCAAATACATATTGTTGGAGAACACGTTCTCTGAGAAACAGTTCTTTTCTGAGGTATTTTTCCCTAATGTTCAGGAGATTGATGCGGAGCTGCGTGATCCTTTGATGCGTTACGTTCTCAATGAAAAAGTTGAGGAGTTCTCAGGAATTCTTCGTGCTACTCCATGTATTCCCTCTTCATTGGACGGACATGCATTAGTTACACCATCAAGACTGATCCATCCTGAAGGAAGAGTTGCAAAGTTGTATGATGCTGAGGACGGAAGATTTCCCTATGGTACCACTCAGGATTATCTTAACCCTGTCATTTTGGTTAAACTTGTTCAGTTGGGAATGGCTAAAGATGATATTTTATGGGAAGATCTGATAGAACGTGCAGAGTCAGTAGCTGAAATTAACCAGACTGATCATGCGGCAGCTTGTCTCAGGAGCAGTATTATACTGAGTCTTATTGATGAAAAACTAAAATCTAGAGATCCCAGAGCTAAGGAATTTGCTGCAAAATGTCAAAACATTCCTTTCCTTCCTTTCCTTAGCAAACCAGCAGGCTTCTCACTGCACTGGAAAGGCAGTGATTTTCAGCCTGAAGCGATGTTTTCGGCAAACGATCTTTACACTGCTGATCATCAAGATATAGTTTGCCTCACACAACCAATTCTTAATGAAAATTCCCACTCTTTTAAAGGTTGTGGTACTTTGTCATTAGCTGTCAAAGAATTTTTGGGTTTACTGAAGAAACCAGCTGTTAATTTAGTCATAAATCAGTTAGAAGAAGTTGCAAAGTCGTTTGATGGAATCACATTGTATCAAGAAAATATCACTAATGCTTGTTACAAATACCTGCATGAAGCAATGTTAGAGAGTGAATCCACAAAAGCCATGATAATTGAACAGCTAACAAACTGTAGTTTTATTTTGGTTGAGAATGTGTACGCTGATCCATCAAAAGTGTCTTTTCATTTGAATTTTGAAGCAGCACCCTATCTCTATCAGTTGCCTAACAAATATAAAAATAGTTTCCGTGAGCTGTTTGAAAGTGTGGGTGTAAGACAGGCTTTCACAGTTGAAGACTTTGCTGTAGTTCTGGAATTGATAAATCAGGAAAGAGGGACCAAACAGCTAACAGAAGACAACTTTCAGCTCTGCAGGAGAATAATTAGTGAAGGAATATGGGGCCTCATTAGAGAGAAGCAGCAGGAATTTTGTGAGAAAAAGTACGGTGAGATTTTATTGCCAGATACTCGTCTTGCACTTCTGCCTGCAAAATCTTTGTGTTACAATGACTGTCCATGGATCAAAGTTAAAGACACCACTGTTAAATACTGTCATGGCGATATTCCAAGAGAAGTTGCGGTGAAGCTTGGAGCAATACCAAAACGCCACAAAGCTTTAGAAAGATATGCATCAAATATCTGTTTTACTACCCTTGGAACAGAATTTGGCCAGAAAGAAAAATTGACTAGCAGAATTAAAAGCATTCTGAATGCTTACCCTTCAGAAAAAGAAATGCTGAAAGAGCTCCTCCAGAATGCAGACGATGCAAAAGCTACGGAGATCTGTTTTGTGTTTGATCCTAGACAGCATCCAGCCGATAGAATATTTGATGAGAAGTGGGCACCACTTCAAGGACCAGCACTGTGTGTTTACAACAATCAGCCTTTTACAGAAGACGATATTCGGGGAATCCAGAACCTTGGAAAAGGTACAAAAGTAGGAAATCCCTGTAAAACTGGACAATATGGTATAGGTTTCAATTCTGTTTATCACATTACTGATTGCCCTTCTTTCCTGTCTGGCAATGATATACTTTGCATTTTTGATCCTCATGCAAGATACGCGCCAGGTTCAACATCGACGAGTCCTGGCCGCATGTTTAGAGATTTAGATGCAGATTTCAGAACACAGTTCTCAGATGTACTGGACCTCTACTTAGGAGATCACTTTAAACTGGACAATTGTACCATGTTTAGGTTTCCTCTTCGAAATGGAGAAATGGCAAAAGTGTCAGAAATTTCGTCGGTTCCGTGCTCAGACAGAATGGTTCAAAATCTTTTGGATAAGCTGCGTACAGATGGAGCAGAACTCCTAATGTTTTTGAACCACATGGAAAAAATTTCTATTTGTGAGATAGAAAAAACAACAGGAGCACTGAATGTCCTGTATTCTGTACAAGGCAAAATCACCGATGGAGACAGACTGAAACGAAAGCAATTCCATGCATCTGTGATTGACAGCGTAACTAAAAAGAAGCAGCTAAGTGAAATACCTGTACAGCAGATTACTTACACAATGGATACTGAAGACTCTGAAGGAAATCTCACAACTTGGTTGATTTGTAACAGGTCAGGCTTTTCTGCCATGGAAAAGGTATCCAAAAGTGTGGTTTCAGCCCACAAGAATGAGGACATAACTCTTTTCCCTCGTGGTGGAGTAGCAGCTTGCATTACTCATAATTACAAAAAACCCCACAGAGCGTTCTGTTTCTTACCCTTATCATTAGAAACTGGATTGCCTTTCCATGTGAATGGACACTTTGCTCTGGACTCTGCAAGAAGGAATCTGTGGCGTGATGACAATGGTGTCGGAGTGAGAAGTGACTGGAATAGTAGTCTAATGACGGCGCTGATAGCGCCGGCCTATGTTGAACTGCTGATTCAGCTGAAGAAGAGGTATTTTCCAGGCACTGACCCTACGGTATCAGTGCTGCAAAACACACCTATTCATGCTGTGAAAGACACTTTAAAGAAGTTTTTATCCTTTTTTCCAGTTAATAGACTTGATATTCAGCCAGACTGGTATTGCCTAGTGAAAGCAGTTTACAGTTGCATTTATGAAGATTTGAAGCGTCTTTTACCTGTTATGAGAGCTCCAAATGTCGATGGTTCTGATTTGCATTCTGCTGTTATCATCACGTGGGTCAACATGTCTACTGTGAACAAAGGCAGACCATTCTTTGACAATTTGCTACAAGATGAATTGCAGCACCTCAAAAATACAGAATACAACATCACCACACGGAAGACAGTGGCCGAAAATGTTTACAGACTAAAGCATTTACTCTTAGAAATTGGATTTAATTTGGTATATAACTGTGATGAGACTGCAAATCTCTACCACTGTTTGGTAGATGCAGATATTCCTGTCACCTATGTGACACCTGCCGATGTCCGATTGTTTTTGATGACGTTTTCTTTTCCAGACTCTAATTGCCACATTGGAAAGTTACCCTGTCGTCTTCAGCAGACAAATTTGAAACTCTTCCATAGCCTCAAACTCCTGGTTGACTACTGTTTCAAAGACGCAGAAGAAAATGAAATCCAAATTGAGGGTTTGCCACTCCTTATTACTCTTGACAATGTTTTGCAAGTTTTTGATTCAAAGCGACCGAAGTTCTTGACAACATACCATGAACTGATTCCGTCTCGCAAGGATCTCTTTATGAACACATTGTATTTGAGGTACAACAATATTCTGCTCAGCAGTGAAGTAGCAAAAGTCTTTGATATCAAAAGTTTTGCTGAATTGTTATCATCTGTGCTGCCTAGAGAATATAAAACTAGAAATTGTATGAAATGGAAGGAAAACTTTGCAAGTGAATCTTGGCTTAAAAGTGCCTGGCATTTTATCAGCGAGTCTCTAAATATTAAGGAAGAGCAAGAAGATACGCAAGCAAAATTCGATGGTGTTATTGAAACTCTGAAGGACTGGACTTTGCTCCCAGGTGTGAAGTTTACTGTCTCAGCCAATCATCTCGTTGTGCCGGAGTGTGACGTTTTGCTGCCACTCAGCATTATGCATATAGCTGTCTTTCCAAATGCTCAGAGTGATAAAGTCTTCCATGCTTTAATGAAAACAGGCTGTATTCAGCTGGCATTGAACAAAATCTGCTCCAAAGACAGTGCTTTAGTGCCTTTGTTGTCGGGACGTACCGCAAACATAGATAATCCCTCAAGCATTCTGAAAGCCATACAATATATGGTGCAGACATCAACTTTTAAGACTGAAAAGTTAGCGGAAAGTGACTTTGAGGCTCTCCTAATGTACTTCAATTGCAACTTATGTCATTTGACATCTCAGGATGACATTAAAATTCTAAAGTCTCTTCCATGTTACAAATCAATCAGTGGCCGATACATCAGCATTGCAAAATATGGGACATGTTACGTCCTCACAAAAAGCATCCCATCAGTAGAAGTAGACAGATGGACACAGTCGACTTCATCGGCTTTTCTTGAGGAGAAGGTTCATTTGAAAGATTTGTATACTATGCTTGGCTGTGTCTCTGTGGATGATCTTGAAGTGTACTTGAAACATCTTTTGCCAAAAATTGAAAGTCTGTCTTATGATGCAAAATTAGAACATTTGATCTACTTAAAGAATAGGCTAACTAGCATTGAAGAAACTTCAGAAATGAAAGAACAACTGTTTGAAAAGCTTGAAAGCATTTTGATCATTCATGATGCAAGCAATAGGTTAAAACCTGCAAAGTACTTTTATGACAGGACTGTAAAAGTCTTTGAAGTTATGCTTCCTGAAAAATTCTTTATACCTCAAGACTTTTTTAAGAAGCTAGAGCATCTTACAAAACCAAAAAATCAAGCTGCCTTCCTTCCATCATGGGTAACTTTTCTACGACATATCGGATTGAAATTCATCATTTCACAGCAGCAGTTACTGCAGTTTGCTAAGGAAATCAGCATGCGAGCAAATACAGAAAACTGGTCTAAAGAAACACTACAGAATACTGTCGATGTTCTCCTCCATCATATATTTCAAGAAAGAACTGACCTTTTTTCAGGAAATTTTCTGAAAGAATTGTCTTTAATTCCTTTTCTGTGCCCTGAGCGAGCTCCAGCAGAATTTGTGAGATTTCATCCTCAGTATCAAGAAGTTAATGGGACACTTCCTCTTATACGATTCAATGGGGCCCAGGTGAATCCTAAATTCAAGCAGACCGATGTGTTGCAGTTGCTTTGGACATCATGTCCCATCCTTCCTGAGAAAGCAACACCTTTAAGCATCAAAGAGCAAGAGGGGAGTAGTCTTGGTGCGCAAGAACAGCTTGAGCAAGTTTTAACCATGCTGAATGTTAATTTGGACCCTCCTCTGGACAAAGTTATCAATAACTGCAGGAACATATGCAATATAACAACTTTGGATGAGGACATGGTGAAAACTAGGGCCAAGGTCCTAAGAAGCATTTATGAGTTTCTTAGTACAGAGAAGAGGGAATTCCGCTTTCAGCTTCGAGGAGTTTCTTTTGTAATGGTGGAAGAAGGCTGGAAGCTCCTAAAGCCTGAAGAAGTGGTAATAAACCTTGAGTATGAATCTGATTTTAAACCTTATCTTTACAAACTTCCCTTAGAACTTGGTACTTTCCATCAGTTGTTTAAACATTTGGGTACTGAAGACATTATTTCAACGAAGCAGTATGTTGAAGTTCTAGGTCGCATATATAAGAGCTCGGAAGGAAAGCAGTTGGATCCTAATGAAATGCGCACAGTTAAAAGAGTAGTTTCAGGCCTGTTCAAAAGTCTTCAGAATGATTCTGTGAAGGTTAGGAATGACCTTGAGAATATGAGAGATTTTGCCCTTTACCTTCCTAGTCAAGACGGTAGGTTGGTAAAGTCTAGTATCTTAGTTTTTGATGATGCACCCCACTACAAAAGCAGAATCCAGGGTAACATTGGCGTGCAGATGCTTGTTGATCTTAGCCAGTGCTACTTAGGCAAAGACCATGGCTTTCACACTAAACTGATAATGTTATTCCCTCAGAAACTGAGGCCTCGCTTACTTAGCAGCATTCTTGAAGAACAGTTGGATGAGGAGTCTCCCAAAATTTGTCAGTTTGGAGCGTTGTGTTCTTTGCAGGGAAGGTTACAGTTACTGCTGTCTTCAGAGCAATTCATCACAGGACTCATTAGGATTATGAAGCATGAAAATGACAATGCTTTTCTGGCTAATGAAGAAAAAGCAATAAGACTTTGTAAAGCTTTGCGAGAAGGTTTGAAGGTTTCCTGCTTCGAGAAGTTGCAGACAACATTAAGAGTTAAAGGGTTTGCTCCTATTCCCCACAGCAAAAGTGAAACATTTGCTTTCTTGAAGAGGTACGGAAACGCAGTAATACTGCTTTACATACAGCATTCTGACAGCAAGGACATAAATTTCCTCTTAGCATTAGCCATGACCTTAAAATCTGCCACTGACAACCTGATTTCTGATACCTCATATTTAATTGCCATGCTGGGTTGTAACGATATTTATCGGATCAGTGAGAAGCTTGACAGTTTAGGAGTGAAGTATGACTCTTCTGAGCCATCAAAACTCGAGCTACCAACACCTGGCACTCCTATACCAGCTGAAATTCACTATACACTTCTCATGGATCCAATGAATGTATTTTATCCTGGTGAATATGTTGGTTACCTTGTTGATTCTGAAGGTGGGGATATATACGGATCATATCAGCCTACTTATACCTATGCAATCATTGTGCAAGAAGTGGAAAGAGAAGACGATGAAAGCCCCAGTTTTCTAGGAAAGATTTACCAGATTGATATTGGATATAGTGAATATAAAATAGTCAGCTCCCTTGATTTGTACAAATTTTCCAGGCCGGAGGAAAGTTCTCAGGGCAGGGATAGCACACCTTCTACCCCAACCAGTCCTACAGAATTTCCAGCACATGGGCCGAGGGCAATTCCACCTATCTTCACTGGCAGAGAGAGCCACAAAACAATGTCCTCAAAACACCACTCTCCAAAAAAGATAAAGTCAAACTCGTTGCCAGAAATATTAAGAGAAGTGACATCCGTGATTGAACAGGCTTGGAAGCTTCCAGAATCTGAAAGAAAAAAGATTATTAGGAGGCTTTATCTTAAATGGCATCCAGATAAAAATGCAGAGAATCTCGATATAGCTAATGAGGTGTTCAAACATTTACAGAATGAGATTAACAGGATGGAAAAA
Organism: Mohoua ochrocephala; assembly: GCA_013398855.1. Lineage (NCBI taxonomy): Eukaryota > Metazoa > Chordata > Aves > Passeriformes > Acanthizidae > Mohoua > Mohoua ochrocephala. Next base: position 54,726 of record VZTA01017987.1, on the reverse strand, counting down.
CAGGCCTTTATGGATCAAAATATGGACAGAGCCTCAAGAAGGCCATTTTCATCCTCTGCTGCTCGATTTCAGTCAGATAAATTTTCCTTTCAGAGATTTTACACTTCATGGAATCAGGAAGCAACAAGCCACAAATCTGAAAGGCAACAGTATAAAGAAAAGTGTCCCTCTTCCACGGGGCCGTCGTACTCCCAGCGCTTTTTCGTCCCACCTACGTTCAGGTCCGTTGGCAATCCTGTGGAGGCGCGTCGATGGCTTAGGCAGGCCCGAGCCAACTTTTCAGCTGCACGAAATGACCTTCATAAAAATGCCAACGAATGGGTGTGCTTTAAATGTTACCTTTCTACTAAACTAGCCTTGATTGCAGCTGACTACGCTGTGAAGGGCAAGTCGGACAAAGACGTAAAACCAGCAGCCCTTGCACAAAAAATAGAGGAGTACAGTCAGCAACTTGAAGGACTTTCAAATGACGTTCAGACATTGGAGGCTTATGGAGTAGATAGCTTAAAAACTAGGTATCCTGACTTACTTCCTTTTCCACAGATTCCCAACGATAGATTTACTTCAGAAGTTGCTATGAGAGTGATGGAATGTACTGCTTGCATCATAATAAAACTTGAAAACTTCATACAACAAAAAGTATAAATGATTTGAAGAGGTTAGGGGACTGTTTTGTCAAGAGTTTAGGTGTTTCATGTGACGGGATACAAATGCAATTGTGCAGATTATGGAACGTCCAAGAGGTTACATGGTGCCAAGCAGCCTGGAAGTGTAGTGCACAAAGGTGGATGGTACCAAGGTACTTAGAACTGAAATTTACTTAAATGGGATTTTTTTTCTTAACTGAGCCTACTGTTAAGCAAACTGTAAAACCTGAATATTTTTTAGAATTTGCAAGGAAATTGAGCTGCAAAAATTAGATGTATGCACAACATTGTGATTAATTGGCATATTACTGAACTGCACTTTATATAACCAAAGCTTAGCTTTCTGTTAGATGAAGCCTGTAATTATAACTCCTTATTAGATTTATTTCATTTAATGTAATGTTTCTGAAGGGTAATGTCAGTTTTCAATGTACTAATCTTAAGACTGGACATACAATGAAACGGGAGATGGGGTGGAAGTCAAACTAACTTTGGAGGTATTGCTCCAAAGCATATCTGTATTCTTTTGTGTTCTGTGGACATTCATGTCACTCATAGTAATACTCTTATCAGCTGGATCTGATTATAAGTTTGCTGCAGCATCACATTGTAAACATTTAAAGGATAGTTTAGTACCTGTAAACTGGTACAGTTGTTTTAATGCTGAATAATGATACTTGATTTAACCTGCCACGTCATGTCATGCATTGATTGCATTTCCTTTATTATAAAATAATGAAGTATTTAATTTACTTTTTTTTTAGAGCCTCTCATCTTTTGTTTAATGAAAAATGCATGTGGATGATATAAAATCTGTGAACATTATTATATGGTGTTTTATGATTTCTTTTTGAACACCAAAACTCAGTTTTCAGAAGTCTAAATGCTTGAGTTTCTTTTTTTTCCCCCCGCGTGTGTGCCTTTGTGTGTGTACATATATATACATATATATATTTTTCCACAAACATTGGTAATAGTACAATTCAGTAACTCATTTTTGGTGTACACAGAGCACTGTTTTTTGTTACATGTTTAAAGGTGCTGCAATGTAATGCTGGTTTTATTTTGTTGCTGTTTTTCACTACAGCCCTTGAGAAATCTGATTATTAGTTCACACTCTTTCTTTTATAGTTTGTAATACTTTTGGTAATGTCATGCAGTATGTTCAAAGTTAGCTTTTTGTAAAAAAAAATTAAAAAATAAAAAATGGAAGGATAATGCTAAATGGAAGGATTTTTCTTAGCTGGATCAGCCACATTAAACATAAATGTTAAACATTTTCCAGTGGCATGCTGTTACAATTGTCTACTTGACAGCACAGTGAAACTGCAATTTAACTTACAGAATACAAAGGAAAATAAACCAACAGCAACCTTGCAGGGCTGATACAGCTGTGATAATGTTGTAATACAAAAATAAAAAATCACAGTGAGGTCTGCTTCAGTTTTGAGTAAATTACAAAGGCCTTGTTCTCAAAGAAATGTGATGTTTGAAAAATGATACTGCTTCTGATTGTGGAGAGCTATTATTATTTCTGCTATTAAATTAAGTGCCATAAATGTAATAAAGAAAAATGCAAACATATATTTCAGTCCAATGTGTTTTGGTTTTATAATGTAGGCTAACTTTACCTATTATTTGAAGCTTTTATATAGGTAAATACACAATCTTTTTCGATTAATTCTAAATAATTGTACAAATATTGAAATACTATTGAAAAGAAAACGTGCTTTTTTTCTTTCAATGACAAATGTTTGCAGTTTTCTCAAAGAAATTGTACATTTTCCTGATTTTTTGCAATAAATCGCATGTAAGTAAAACACAAATCCCGGTGTGCCATGAAATCGGTTTAGTTAAGTCCCTGTGTTTTTAAAATAGATTCCTTTGTGGTTCTTGCTTCGTGCATTAAGTCAGATGAATAGTATTCAGGGTAAGCAAAATACTTGAAAAGGAAACAGTTCTCATGCTTCTCATTTTACACGGAGCTAAAACATAAGGTATCACGGCAGCATGCAGAAGCGTAACAGGAGCACCATGAACACTTTCCTGGTTTTCCGGGAGCTCTTGAGGAAGGAAATCTTCTAAGTGTGTAACTGTGTTTTATAAGCAACTTATGTTGCCTTGCCAGTATTATTATTATGAACTGTTAAAATGGCTGTGCAGAACCACTAAACTATTCTGTTATAATTATTTTGTTTATTTTGTATATATTGTTGAGCGTGGACACTGTGAGAGAGAAAATGGTCCCAGTTCTTAGGAAGCTAATGGCCTGAAGCAATTTTAAATACTGAACCAAGTTGAGAAAGAAAACTTGAATGACACAGAAAAACTAATTTATTCTGTTATTCCTGAATTGAAACTAACAATAAAATTTACATATGGCTGCAGAGAGACGGGCAAGAGTGGTGTCTCAGCTGGAAGTCTCTTAGTATCTTATTTGCTTAACTCACTGAAACAGCTAGCCTAAATAAAGAGGCTTTGTGAGACCAGGAAACCATATTCTGATAGAACATGATTTTGTAAGTGCCATTTAATTCCTGATTAAAAATAAAACCAAATAAATACAATGCTGAATCGATTCTTCCTTTTGGCTCAGCTGGGAGACTTGGCAATGTGTCTAAGTCGGGTCTGGAAGCTTAGAGCAGTTAGGATGCGATGATTCTGTAGTATGGGTCTGTAGAAGTAAATGTTAGTGTGTAGGTTCCACAAAAATACATTTAACAAGTAATTCTGCACATTAAACGAGTTCTCATTGGAAAAAATGTCTTTTCATTCAGGTCCTTCTACCTTCCACAGGTACCAGGAGTTTATCTAGGAAAAGCAGCTTCAGTAGTCTTGTCTCCCAAGATTACAGTTGAGGAGTTTCACAAAAAGTCAGTGGTATAGGAAGCTGATTTAACTATACATTGGGCAGCTTAAATCTAAGGAACTGCAGTTGGAATAAGCCTTGATAGGCTTGTTATTATCTTCTTGTGCTTTAAAAGCTTTCCTCTCAAACAGTGGCATACACAGCTATTCTAAAAAGCACTGGACACTTCCCTCAGCAATTAGTGACAAGAAAAATACCATTTGTTTGCTTGTTTATGGGGTTTTTTGTTCTTTTTTGTTAAGGAAATGGATTTTTTGTGTTGCTGACTACCAGAAGAGAAATAAATGGTTTATTGTGTAAGAAATGCAGTTTTGCAAGATTTGTACTCAGATCATTATCAGTAAAGTTACTGTAATGATTTGTGAAATATGATTTAAAACTTGCTATAAGGATTGCATTCCCTTGGTGCTGGTATACTTGGGTTGCTTTAAACAAGGCTGTAATTAAATCTATTGTAATTTCTCCTGTTAAAGTAGAGGAGAGTAGTACCACCTTTGAGATTTTCTGTTGCTGTATCTAAACTCTTTGAGAAAGGCTGGATTGGTCTTGGGGAGCAAAGGCAGAACTAAGAGTTCAAAAATAATTAAACTTGGCAGCCAAAGTAAATGTTTTCATTTGAAGAAGACACACATTTTTGTCACATGAAGGGATTTGTCAATGGATTTTTAATCAAAACTGTTTATCTTTGGTTTGTTTTCTGGATGATTAATTCAGTAGCACTGGCATAATTTCTTTGTTTCCTTTCACCTACTACTGATTAAGACAAAGGAATTCTAGATGTCCAATGAAACCTAATTGTAAAGCATTTTCTAAATTCTGCAAAGTACATTTTTAGTTGGGACCAAGACTTTTGTTCATATTTTTAAATAGCTTACATTTCACATTCTTAGTCTTTAAAACAAAATAATTTTGTTTTAAAAATGAAAACATTCATTTAAGCTGTGTGTCATTTGAATACAAAAGGAGAAGCAGACTTTTCAAAATGTATAAAGTTTATTCAAGAAGTCAGTTCCCAATTCTTGCAATTTCCTTTTGCATAAAGCTATATAAAGATAGACAAATGTAAATGCTAAAAGACTGTGAAATGGAAACAAAAAGGCTTGTGTTTGGGCAATCACCAGTGACATTTTACTATCATTTTTTCACTGTGTAACAATTGCAACCAGTTACAAGAACTGCTGTAAATAATTCTTTTTGAGGGAGTAAATATACAAACAAATCAGTTCACTATGCTGGTAGTGACTTTTTTCTCTTCTCCATTTGGATAATACTTTTGGAAATAAACTAGAGAACTGCATACTCTCACTTCCCTGTACCACAATTTTCTGTTAATCCTTAACTATTTACTGAAGTTTGATTCAAGTAGAAACAGTAATTTTGAAGTATTAAAGAGGTATAGATGTCCACATGGAGATACCAGAAATGATAATTTAGTGATGTATGAGCTATATTGAGATTAACAGCAATTCAGATTATAGCATCAGCTGATTACATTCTGGTAATTTTAGCATAAATTTTGTTTCTCTACTAACCACACCTAAAAGAAAAAAAAAAATCAGTCAGAAGATGTTGCCATTCATGCTTTAAAAAATGTGCACAACTTCTATACTGCAACAATACTTCTCACGTCAACGTTGTAGCATAATGAAAAGAAGACTGAAATTTAAGCAATGAAAAGGGTCAGGTTGGTGATTTGGGTGGTGGCAGCGCTGAGGGCAGCCCTCTTTAGTTTTCAGTACTACTCAGAATCCACCTGTGAACTGAAGCACGTCCAGAAGGTTTATCTCCACAAGAAAGGTGGTAGTTATTGCAGTGTCTAAATGAGGTGCCATAATGCTTAGCAGTGTTACCAGCCAGGGAACTGCACCCTGACTTTCCTAGCTCTTTTAGGGGTCAGGTGATTCTTGCCTGGAAAGCCCCAGTTCACTCTCTTGCTCTGAATTAATTGGCAAATCACATTTGAAAATGTGCCTCCAAAACAAAAGCTTAAAATGTATAAATTAAAATGCTGTGCTTCCATTGCCAGCAGAACAAGCAGATTGTAACTATCTTACAGTATCTGGCTAACATTTAGGGATTAGATTTGCTGAATGATTTGTTTGATACCCCACGGAAGTGGGCATATGTTCCTCGATGTCAGAACAATGGCTGAAATTAAGGACTCAAGTCCCAGTTTTGCTGTTAATACTACACCTGTAAGAGACTGGTGACATTACAGTTCTCCAAGTTACTTGTAGCAGCAGTTTTTAGGTATCTGGTACATGCAAGGGTATTTGCTGACCTTTATTTTAAGACTCATACTTTCTATCCAATGTATAAGCTAAGTCTGCTCGTATTTTGGTTTGTAAAATCTTGTGCACGGAGCTGGAACCACCTAAACTGACTTTAAAGGAATAATGAAGGCAGGTTTCTGTTAAAGTGTGCCTCAGCTGAGGGCTTAGTTGTAGAGACAGATATAGTCAAGAGATACAGTTGTGGAGATAATAATTTCCTTATGGCCAACAGCTTTGGACTTGCTCCTGAAGACAGGAGTACGTGAGTGAGTCTAAGCCCAAGAAAAGGGAATTTCGGATATGGAAGATGTGTGGCTTCCTACTTCTCCTTTAGGCAGTGTAACAGCAATTGGAGCACTCTCCAGATAACATGTGAAACCTTGCTTCATTCGCTTAAGCTCACCTCAAGTGTTCCCTGCTTGCGCTGCTGAAGCTCTTTGAGTTTGCATTCATTGCTGAGGGCTCCACCCTGCTGCTGAAGGGCAGATTCAGTTCCATACATCAGACTCTTGGAGAAATTGCAAAGGCAGCCCTTGAAGCAGGGACTGCCCTGGGCTTTACCACAGTAATAGTGGAAAATGTTAACTGGGGACCCTTTCTCAGCTCGGGCTTTTGTGTGTACCGAGTGTTGGTTTTCTTCCCTTGTTCACCAGAGCTGAAGTAGCAAGTTTTAAAAGAAAGTTAGCAATTATTTTGTTCTGATTCTCCTGTTTTAAGGATGATGATTAATTTTTTTCCAAAAGGTGGATATTCGTGGTTTACTAACACTATGGGTTAAAATCCTTCTGTAAATAGACACCAAGGCACTATGTGGTAGCTCCTTCCTGGATAATAAGATCATCAAGTATACACAAAACAGCATCAAAGGAATTAAAAACCCATGAAGTTTAAACAACAGACTACTAAATACAGATCTCGCTACCCAGAGGTGTGCAAACAATTTATTTGTGTTCAGTGCAACACTGTACAGGGGAATGGGTCTGCAGTTGTGTTTCTTTCCAAGGCCAATAAATGGTTTGTCAGCTCTGGTGAGCATTTATTTTGTATCCAAAGTCCTAATGTAAAAAATAATAAAGAGCAGTTTTACTCTCTCCGTTTGTGATGGAGTCCCGCTCTGACAGGATCAGAAATACCAGTCAACAGGTGCAGATGGAAATGAAATATTCCTCTTAATTGTGGGCTGCATAAAAGGATTATTTTCCCACTGCCCAAGTAGTTCCTGGTGTCAGACAATCTGAAGATACATTTTTTTTTCTTTTTACTAGTCCAGCTGGCACAACAGATTGCCTTGTTGAATTAACATGTCCTAAAATAAAAAAGGATTTAAATGAATATGACGGTACAGGCAATAGAACAAACAATTGCTGTTATAAAATATACTAACATATTTCTCTGTTGTGTAGTGAATGGATTTGAGACACAGGGAGGCCTTAATGACTTCTGGAGCTTTTTGCATTAGTTATTTTTATATGAATCTCAGTAAGAAGCAAATCAGCATAAATGTTGCCAAACTAAAATAGAAAGCTATTAGCAAATTAACACCTTTTACACAGAACTTACACAAATACCGCATTTTTCTATCTCGTGTTATTGCAAGAACAAAATTGCATAGACCATTTGCTGGCACTTTCTGAATTCTCTGAATAATGCTTTGTCTTACAAATAATTCAAGTAGTTCCCTCAATTTAATTTCACCCACTAATACAGTAAGTGTTTACATGTAGTGAGAGAAAAAACCCACGGATCTCAAAAATATGAACAATGACATAATCATCTGACTGAATAATAGTTCAGCAAGGAAACATATTTGTTTTATTTTTTTATGCTCTCTGTAAGGCTGTTTTCCAAGTGTTACTGACAAAACACGTAATTTGATTCAAGTCATTCTTCTGAAGTGGAAATGTCATTTGTGCTCTTCTTCCCCTTACACCCTGTATTCCAGAATCGTAGGTGCAGATTTGTTTCCTAAGTTGAAGTAGTTTGTTTTTAAAATGCTGAAAAATATGCTTTCGGTGATGCTCTTCAGCAGTAATACAAAACTCAGATGCGCAAGGGGGTGTGCGGCCTTTTCGGGTGCCTCACTGGCAGACCCGGCTGTATTCTTGGCAAGTGGAGCCCACGCCGGCCACCGACAAGTAGAGCTTTCCATCTGGACACACGCAGATTTCATAGAGCCCCTGAGAAATCCCGGATCCACCCCTTGCACCCTCAGGCAACTTGGGCAGTCGCACGGTTTCAGCATCGACAAAAAGCTGTGTGGGAAAAAGCGGGACAAATGGGCTTGTTAAGAGATGATAATAATGCAATAATGTGGCATGGGACAAGTTGAATTTGGCTAGGCAGAGGCTTAAGAATCGCCTTCTATCCAGAACTTGTTCTATACAAAGTTTCTCTGCACCCTTAGGCTCTTGGCAGACACAAACACAGGACAGAGATAAGCTGGTGCCCACCCTCTTCATCAGCAGAGAACTCGTGAAGTTCAACAATGTCCTGCACCTGTGTTGGGGCAATCCCAAAAATGGATACAAGCAGGGTGATGGATGGATTGAGAGAAGCCCCGAGGAGAAAGATGTGGGGGTATTGATGGATGAAAAACTACGTATGAGCCAGCAATGCGTGCTCGCAGCCCAGAAAATCTAATCACATCCTGGGCTGCAACAGGAGGAGCATGGGCAGCAGGGCGAGGGAGGGGATTCTGCCCCTCTGCATCCAGCTCTGGGGCCACCAACATAAGAAAGACATGGACCTGCTGAAGTGAGTCCAGAGGAGGGCCATGAAGATGCTCAGAGGGATGGAGCAACTCTCCTGTGAGGAAAGGCTGAGAGAATTGGAATTCTTCAGCATGGAGAAGAGAAAGGTTTGGGGAGACCTCATTGCAGCCTTCCAGCACTTAACGGGGGCCTACAGGAAAGCTGGGGAGGGACTCTTTATCAGGGATACTGGTTTTATATTGAAAAAAGATAGGTTTAGATTAAATATAAAAAAGAATTTCTTCTAGTGGTGAGACACAGGAACAGGTTGCCCAGAGAAACTGTGGATGACCCATCCCTGGAAGTGTTCAAGGCCAGGTTGGATTGAGCTCTGAGTAGCCTGTCTAGTTGAAGGCGTCCCTGTCCATGGCAGGGGAAGTTGGACCTGGATGATCTTTAAGGTCCCTTCCAGCACAATTCACTTTAGGATATAAGATAGTGACGGGGTCCCTGCCCATGCACAGAGCAGCAGGACACAGGCACTGCTGCTGGACCCAGGTCTGTCCTGGCCTGAGTGCTGAGGCCTCACCGCCGAGCCGGCTGTTAAGGATGGACACGGGTTGGTCTGCAGTTCCTCTGTGGAAGAACTGGCACAGTACAGCCTGCAGAGGGGATAAATAGGCTGCTGCATGTTGCCTGCTGCTAATGATGTCTGCAGAGCTTCAGTCCTTAATTTTGCCACTCTGGGGCTGAGTGTCTGCTTCTGGGCCAAGATTCCCCACTGGGGTGCCTGGAGATCACTGTGCTAGTGGGGAGCTAAGCACGGTCCAAAATTTATTAGAAAGCACCTCTCTAAGCTAATACAACATTACTATCTGTTGATAGTATTATTTACATAAATAGAAGTTTTATTATTAGCACTATTAATTTTAATATCCTGCCACCTAAAACCTGAGGAATTAACAGGACTTGAAAAGAAAGACTTGAAGTTATAGTCACACACAGAAGATCAACCACAGTTATGGAAAAGAAGGGCTTGTACTCACCACACCATCACTGCTGTGTAGTTTGATATCCATCTGGGAAAGAGCTTCAATATTACCAGCTTGTGCTTTGATATTAATTCCTCGTGGTGCATCCATGCTCAAAGATCGAGTTGGTGATTCCAGCCTAAAAGCAGGAGCAGGAAAAAGGACAGTAGCACAATCTCATATGTTCCTTTATTTTAGAAAAATAAGTAAACATTGAACAAGCCCTTGCAGACTCTTGCCTGGAGTCATAGAAAAGATGCAGCTTCCCTTTTCTTCAGGCAGACTTGAAAAAGGAGGCAGCTATTTCAAAAACCAACAAAGCATCCCAAATTAAAAATATAGATTAATTCATAATACAAATGCAAGGTATTATTTCACACATAACTGCAGATTATTTCGGTATAACAGTAATTTAATCTGTTAAACTGAAACCCAGTTTTACATTATTTAGTTTCAATTTGTTTTCATTTTCGACATAATAAGATATTGAAATTAATTTTGACACTGCTATTAGTTGGACCAAGATTTCACTCAGAGTGTGTGTGTGTGTTGTTTAACTAGATGACATTTGAAACTTAAAAACTGTTAACTTAATTTGAAATAAAAATGATACAATATAACAAACAGGGAGTTGCAAACCCTGCAGTGCCACAAGATGGCAGGAAGGTACCGTGTTATCTGAGCAATCACCTCATCGGATCAGCTGTGCAGGATTGATTTTTATTTTTCAAAGAGATAAGGCTTTGTTTCTTCAGAATTTTGGTATCATTTCCATGCTAAGTAGCAGGGATAGAAGTACTAATTAAAAATCATGAGAAGGAAAGAAAAAGCCCAATCTTAGCAACAAGCTAGTGATTATGTTGCTTCTTTGGACCATTACCTAGGACTGCTTCATCTGGAGGCACTGCAGGATCAGAATTGATACCTATTAGGTTCTGATCATGAATATTCACTCACCCTTCCTGATGACACCAGCCAACACAAAACAGGTGAATATGAAGGCTGGAGAAAGGGAGACAACTGGTGGTCCCTGTTTACACCTGTGTTAGCTTTCCTATTCCCTGGACACGTATCAAAGAATGTGGAATGTGGGTCGCATCCACGCTGCAGAACACAGACTCACCTCCTTGTTCCCAAGTCTGCATGTTCTCACCCGCTGTGTTTTCTAGAAATGTAGAGGGTTGTGTGTGTGGGTGTGTATGTGCTCCCAGCAGATCCTGCGCTGGTTCCACAGGTGCCCCACAGCTGCCAGGCCGGGCGAGTGGAAGCTGTGCCCCAGTAGGTCTTTACTGGGAATGCATTGTGTACTGAGTCCAGACTCTGACTGCCAGTCATTGGCAGGAATTAAATTGTACACACAATCTTGATGTAGCTGTCTAATTTACTGAGACTATTTCAATTCTTCCTTTTCTTTTTGTTTTCCTGTTACTTCATTAAAACCAGAATTTAAAAGAAGACAGTTTGTGCTTGTGAGAAAGTTCAGTTGTATCTCCGAATTCGGAAGAAGCTAAATCCAGCTGATAACTTAAAGCCTAAATCCATGATATCTAAGCACAGTCACTGAAACTTATCCTCAAATCTTAAAATAGCTCAAGCAATACTGGCTTATCACTGCTGGCCAGAGTTAGCAGAAGATTCTATCTTCTCTGATCTTCAAAGGTCCCTCCCAACCCAAATCATTCTATGACTTCATGCTTCTATGATCTGCCTCTCCCTGACACTGCCTGGGTTCATCACCTTCAATTAGTTTAAACTCCAGATTGATAAATAAATAAAATACTAACAATGGGTAAATGCATCATGGTCCCACATTGAGACCATATCCATAAAATAATTTGATGCCTTATCCCATGAATCTGAGCTGGCACAAACTTCTGTCATGATCATGCTGTGTACAAGGGCACGAGTACGAGTCTGTTCTGCATCAGACAACTAATGTAGTATTAGTGATCTTTATTAAGCAGTGTTTGGGATTTAACAACTTTTGTATGAATTTTTGCTTTAGATCTCTAGATTTATACTCCTATGAAATGGAAAATCAGTTCTTCCCTGAGTGATTAATATGGGAGGTCTGCTTCATGGGAATATTTTTCAGTGCACATTTGTATGCATTATATACTGAAAAATTAAACTAAGTTTCTATTTTCAATCTTTAAAATTTAATATATTTTCATAAGTTAGTGTCAAGGTAGTTGAATATAACTTTGCCTTAGTTTGTCTTAACAAAAAGCTTTAAACATTGAAATAGCTCACGTTCTTTTGTAAAGTATTTCACCTATGTAAGCAATCTATACGCAGGCATAAATTTTTATTTTTAAGCTCTATCGAATGTCACAAGACTGCAGACTGGGACAAATTTCTGAGAGTATATCAGACCTGGAGTTTGAAAAGCCATCAAACACGAGAGAAATATTTCTTACTTCCTACCAAAATTAATGCTGGCAAGAAGCCTACAGACTTTGGAAGCACTTAGATTTATGGTATGACATACACATAATTTAAATTACATTGCAGAATTACATTTGCTATATTAATCACAAACCTAAATTTCTGCTGTTTATACAGGTCCTATTTCTAGATTAGCTCAGAGTGGATTTGCCTAATTAAGCACGTCATTGAAGCTTCCTGGCAATGCAAACTGTTGTGAATCAGTGACGTGAACTATCCTGTGTGAGATTCTAGCGAAGGCAAGAGTCAATAACACTAACGATGCATTTCTCTGTACAGCATTCAAAGGTTCCTGTCTGAAGTCCAGATGCACTCAAAGGGAAACAGGCTACCTAGTGTAGAAACAGCCTGACTGAGCTGAACCTTGACTTTGAGTGTCCCTTCTCAGTCCCCACACTGATGTGCATGCCTCAGGTGTCCTGGCAAAACAAGAATTCAGTTCGTCTGCAAAAGCTGGAGGGTGCTTGGAGAGTAAGAGGGCAGAAATTAGTAGTCTTAGAGTTTTTGGTCGTTTTATAGTGTTTGAATTTGTGCATTAGAATGATGAGAGAATATATTGTTACCACACACTTTATCTTTTTTTTTTTAAAATTACAGACACATAAATTACATTTAAGAGGATGAAGTGAATGATCTTTACCATCTAGGGGAATTAATCTATGTAATGTGCTGCCCTAAATGTGACACCTGTCACAGCCTCTATCTCACTTGGGAAGATGGATTCTGTACTTATGAGTAGCTTCTAGGTACTGTGGTAGCCGCCAGGGTCAATTAGCAAGGGGTGTGGTGCAAGAGAAATTGATCTGGACACCACCACATTTGATGCCAAGGACCTGGCAGCCCATTATATGCGTCCTGAGGAGTACTCTGGACTAGCTGTTGCCAACTGGATGCCCATAAAGTTTGGAGCACATTAGGCGTTCTCCAAGAGATGACAGCTTTCTGATTAGTTTAACCCAAATGTCATCCTGTCCATGTACCCAAAACAGTTCCACAATGAAATCAAGACGTGGAGAGCTCAGGCCACTGGGAGATTTCCCTCAAAAACATGTTTCTAATTCAAATTAAGACACTCAAATAGACATATCCATGGATTGCAAGGCAATGCAAGCCACACCTGGGCCCACCTGCAGAATAGTTATTTTGCCTTGCTCCCCTTCACCCCAATCCCTGCAGCCAGGGAACCTGCACCACGTCATCTTATGAAAGGCAGGGAAGGGTGAGGGAATAGGTGGTCACTGGTAATATTTTACAGCTCTGTCGTTTGCTGGATATTGGTTCTCCATAGCCCATTGCAACTAAAGCAATTGATTACAGCAAAGGTAATATTTTCATTGCTGTCTTCTTACTTTTTGGTAGACCAGTTCCAGGAGTCAACTATACTGTCTTGTCTGGCTGCCAAGGAAACTTGGTGCTGCGGTGTGCTAAATAATTTGCGAAGGACTGTGTGAAAAATATTCTGAGGGTACCTCGACAGCATCCAGGGTCTGGATCTGAAACCATCCCAACAACCTAAAGGCTTGTAGATGCCCTTTTTCCTATAAGCATGTTGCTAACTTGTGGAGATGCCAGATCACCAGAAATTGCTCAGTTGGCTGTTAGGGAGGATGTGAGGGCAGTGGCAGCCTGCAGCAGTTCTGGTAAAGAAGCAGCTGACACTGCCTGTGCATGCTGCAGGAATATCGATCTCTTTTTTCATCCTGGTCTGGCAGGAGTCAGAAGGATACCTTACAGATCTTTTAAGTACCACAAGGCACTAGAAAGCTGTTTCTAGCACTGCAGAAAGAGCACCACAAGTCTCCTACTGCAGTTTGGGGTTGCTTGACCCTTAGAGCAGGACAGAGGAACCAGCTTGCTCTTCGGTAATTGTTTATTCTTTCCTTCTGACCCCTTTTGGACCTTTCCAGCTCATGAGCCATCATCTCTCCTGAATTCAATGGGAAGAGAATTCCTTGGTATGACCTTAGACAGAAGTTGCCCACCTGTATGCATTCTTCCCAGCGCCTACCCAAGGAAGATCAGGGTTACCGTAACTGGACTGAACAGGTCGAGGATCGACACTACCTCCAGTATTGTAGTGCACCCAACAACTGTGGATGCCCCATCCCTGGAAGTGTCCTAGGTGAGGTTGGATAGGGCCCTGAGCAACCTGGTCTAGTGGAAAGTGTACCTGCTCATGACGGGGGGTTGGAACTGGATGACCTTTAAGGACCCTTCCAACCCAAACCATTTTGTGATTCTATAATCAAAACATCTTTTTCACATTGTTAAGCATGGAAAAAGAAATCCTGCCATAAACACCTGCCCCAGAGTTCATCTGACTTCGTAAAGGTTAAAGGGGAGCAGAAACTAAACTACGCAGTGACTAGAGGTCATGGAGCAGAGGATGAATAGAAAAGACAAGAAATGAAGAGGACAAAAAAAAAAAAACATGAGGAAAAAAGGGGAAAAAGGAAAATCTTTAACCTGTCAAGGAACTAATGTTTTGAAAGGCAAAAAAGCAACCTAGAGGATTCTGTGGGCTTAATTGGTCTTGGTTCTCTGTAGGATGTCTGCTTTGAGCCCTGCTTTTTGAATGCACGTTAACCTTTAAAAGGCAATAGGAGTATATTGACTTTTTGATTAGTCTGGAAGGCAGTCTAATTCCCCAGCCATGCAGCTAGACATTGTAAGAGAGTAAACCATAGGCAGAGCATGCACTAGTCACACAGGAAAAAGAGACCGTCAGCATTTATTTATGGTGCAGTATACACAGTTTCAAACCATATCCCTTCTTTATGAGGAAGCTGGATGCCTGTTGACATGAGCTGAGCAAAACTGGGCTGGAGTTCTAGAGGTGGAGAGTGAGCAGCAGGCATAGAGAATGCCAACTGCCAATCCCCACCCATATTCACTTATCTCCCAGCAGCTTGCTGTTTTGAGGTCAGGCGAGTGGGGAGGGCGATCAGGATGTAGCAGGAAGAATATGATTACCCAAAGCCGAGGATCTTGGTGTTCTGCCTTGTGGCTTTTGGTTGCTTGCCAGAAGGTCCAAAGGCAAAGAAGGACGAAACAACAGGACTGAGGTCTCAGTCTCAGTACATGCCTCACTTCTTTATTTTGTAGAAGTATTTTCTTTGGAATGGCTCCTAAAATTACATCTCCTTGCAAAGAGGAAAAATGAGTTTCACAGCATATTCCAGCAACCGTGTCTATCTTAAGTACACGGAAGTATCAGTATTCAACAATAAACTGTGATAGCTCTTACTGAATGTCAAAGAATAGAAAATACTAATGACTCATTAAATCTTCTTCCCCGATCAGTTTCAGCATGGTAATGAAAATACAGCAGTTACTTAGTCAAGCCTTAGCACAAAATTCTGACTTGACGTAACTTCTATAAATCTTTCAAATGCTGACTGATTTTTCTTTCTAAAATGTCCCGTTCTGCATCACATATATTGAATTCCTTCATTTAGAGGTGGAATAATCGCTTCCCACCCGGATGATATTGTCTTCCATATTTCCTTCGTTCACTTCGATCTTCTAAATCTGAACTTCACTGAGTTAAACTAAATGAAACATAATGAGAAAAATTGACTGAAAAACCGAATCTATTTTTCCTTGTCAAGCCCATTAGTTGGTCAATGGTTATAATATATCTCCCAATTTTTGCAGCTTAGTTCAAAAAAATCATTTTCCAAGGGTTATTGCCTCTGAGAGTTGCCTGCACTAGGACGCATATTCTGTTTCAGTAAGACTAATGTCAATATCTACAGCTCCTTTACACTGAACACTAAGTTAATTTATTATTTATGCCACAATAAAATGTAATATGCAAACCAGTACATTTTTAATGAATCAAAATTTAACAGCAATTATCTTAAATTTAAAAAAAAGAACATTTATTAATTTTCTATCAAGTAATCTGGCTCTTTCATCGCAGAAAAATTTACAGGAAAACTTAGAGTAGCATGAGATGCAGCTTAATATTAAAACTGTACTTTCAACTTAACAATGCCAAAATTATGAATTCAAATAAAGTTTTTGTGCCAGTAATAAAAAAAATCACTGGTCTCTTGTGAAAATACAGAAAAGTCGTCTGATAACATTATAAGAAAACCCATAGGGTACAATTGAACTCAGATAAACATACTGTGAAAATGTCTGTTTAGAGGCAATTGTACGTACACAGGAACTCCATTAGAGAAAAATGATTTGGCTGGAATATAAGCAGCTGTTCATAAAGCACCTCATTTTTCCAGGAATTCTGAAGCTTTTAAAAAAAAAATCTTCAGTGACCCTATGTTGTAACTTAAAGACTGTAACGTGATACAGCGATTTTTTCTAATTTGATTTTTAAAGTAACCTTTTTTTCTTGATTCTTCTGCTTATTGCTTAAATGCATTAATGAAAATGTCATTTCGGAAGGTCCATCATTTTGCCTCCAATCACTTGGGGAAGTCTCAAAATGTGCTGTCCTTTGCTGACAGCTTGTAACATCTCTGACCTCTGAAAATAGACAGAAATGTACCTTGTAATGCACTGAAACATCCCAAATACTTTAGTAACAGCAGGAATACCCTGAAATAACTACACAATGCTGTAGTAGGCTCTTTTTTCTCTGGTGGTCTTCCTTCCAGACAATCAGGTTCATGCACATAGACAGTCAGTCCTAACGTGTGAAGCACAAGCAAGTCCTTACTTACAGCAGTACAGGACTTTCATATGGCATAGATAATATTGCAGCAGGATCCTTTCTTACATGTTTATTAGACTCCCTTCCCAGAGGTCTGTGTTGGTAAGGCCTAGGAGCACTTCATTACTCAACCATTTCAGGGTTGAGTTCTCGTATCTGGAGGGGAAAAAACCTCACTGAACCACTTTCATGCTTCCCTTTCTTCCAGCTCCTGGGAAGGGGTTTTCATCATACACGACACAGCTGGGCTTACTGAGCTTGGCTGCAATGAAGGGGAGTCAGAGTGAAATGATAAAATTGTGGAATGGAGAAACCGAGAAATCAGATCACAAATACTCACTAGGCTCAAATAAGCAACCTATAGGAAATGCATTTTCTAAAGCTAAACCAATCTTATAGTGACCTTTTAGAATATTGAGCCACTGCACGGAGTCTAATGGATCTTAGACTCTTTGTGCTTTCTACATTAAGACAATCATTGTATGAAAATGAAATCATAATTAATCAGATTCGATTGTAAGTTCAATTTCCCATAGATAAATGAATCAATTTATCCTTATTTATTCCTGTATTTAAATAATTTTATCCATGGATTTATTACAAGCTTATAGCTCAAAGACCTTGGATATGGAGTCAAATCTGTTACTTGCCCTACTGCTGCATCAGGGTATCTAACTTTTACATATTCCAACATTAGAGATGCAGGACCCAGGAAACCAAACTGGATTGTGTTCCTCTAATGATGTCTGTGCTAAGGACTCTATGAAAGAAAAGCACTTTCTTAAATATAAGATTTTCATCCTTTGTTGTGCTTCAGGCTGTGGGCAATCTGATGATCCAAGATTAGAAGAAAAGAGAGATTGTGCTATTTTCCTGATACACATTTGAATATTCATAAGCTTTAAGGAGTAAGTCAGTTACAGGAACACACTGGAGATGAGTGTGCAGAGTAGGATAGAAAACCAGAAAAATCCTCAAAACAAGAATTGCAGGAGCCAAGGGAACAACTGTAGAAGATAATAAATGTAAACGTAAATACATGGCAGGAGGATGCACAATTATCAAGATTAGTATAAAAAAGAAGTCTGAGTTTGATGGAGAAGATACGGAGGTGGTTTTGAAGGAAGAAGAGATTCAGAAACTTGACAGCAATGAAAACATTTAGACTGTATTTGAAATTCTCGGTCTTTAGTGAGTGTAAGACAACCATGGATTTTTACCAGCTAAGAAAGGATACTTCTTTTAGGTAAATATGATGGTGTCACGACTTTCCAGAAAAAAAAAGTCATAGCATTGCCAGGGCCTCCAAGCTAATTATTAGCTTGGAAGGACTCATTACCTCATGCCTGATATCAAACAAGAGCCAGTAATTGGCAGCATTTTCTAATCCTAGTTACACGGTTATATAAACTATGATTAGGAATTTAGATGAATCTATGAAATACTGGGTTACAAGTGGAAAAGCTTTATTCTGCAATTTGAACATTTCCCAGCACTTGTTTCCCAGTGCCTTGTTTCTTATGATGAATTTTCATTTCTTCAGACCTTAACCAAACATGTAGTTGGCAAGTGCGCAATTCCTCTAAAGAAATGCAGTTGATCCCCTGCGCATCCTTCAAAATTAATAGAAAGAAATAGGTACTGCTAGAGTACAATTAATCTGCTCTACTTTAGATATCTCTGTAAAATGCCCTCACAGCATCTGTTGCCTTCCACCAAAAGGTGATGAGATGTGGTACAGGTATCTACACCTAGACGTCCAAATGAATTGAATCAATTCTACCCAAACATCTGCCCAAACAGCTGTAAACCCTCGGGAGCATGCTCCAGGGATGTAAGTCTCTATGTGGGTGGATCCCTTGTGGGAAGATCCCTTTCCACTTCAGTGAATGAATGAATGAATGAATGGTTTTGCTTGCAGAGAGAGGAGTATTCTAAACCTGGATGGGCATCTGAGATGCATCTGCTTTTTCTGGGCACACACAGATCCTCTAGGTTTGGACCCAGTTGTTTGAATGCAGCCTAAATATGAAAGAACTGAATGGTAACCAGGAGTGTGTGCTGAACCACCAGCTAAATCACATGTATGAACAATGAAGAAATCATTTAGAATCAGAAAAAATGTTAGGCACATGCAGATGAAGAGATTTTTTTAAGTTTTCAGTTTTTAGCCCTACTCTATATGGATAGGAAGCACAGTTGATTTTTAAAGAAATAAATCTATTGGGTTTTTTAAAGCTCATTTTGTCTTATGCTAAAAATGATCAAGGATAATGATCAAGGGCAGAACCCCAAGGCACTCCATTCCTTTTGGGTGCTGTTCAAGTGTTGGGAGTATCTGCTGCTTTTGAAGATGTCAGCTGGTGTTTTCTTCAGCACATTTCACTTTTGTTTAATTTAAATTTAAAAACTCTTATCGTAGTTTTATTTCTTGAAATAGCCTGTGTTCCAAGTTAGCTCTGTATTTATGTTGTAAATCTGAAATGCGTGGCAGCAGATGATTCTAGTAAAGCTCAGTTATGAGATTCTGGATTCAAGGGAATTGTTCAGCATAAGCACAGCAGGCACTAACACTGCTTATGGCTTAGGGGGGATCTCTGTGCACAAGCACAATTACAAAGCCAGATATGAATAACAGATGTTTCCAGCTCCCAAGGTTTTGGTTAACAGAATTTTTTTTTATGTTAGCAACATAAAAGAAGTGTTCAAAGTTCTAGGACAAATGCAGTTATATGTTCTCTTAAAAAGAGAATAAAACACTTCCCAGTTTTAATGGCACTTTGAAAAGGCTCTAAAAGCAATTTAAAACAACATTTATAACACATTCAAAAACATAGCAGGTATGATTATCACAGTGTACTTAATTGTTTACTAATTCTCCATCCATTTTAAATATTGAGGTGTTTTTTCCTGTTTGCCCACTGTCACTCAATGCAGAGTTGTTGAAGGAATGAAGACTAAAGATAAGACTGAGATATGATTAAAATAGAAGCTTCTCTCAAGACTGACAGTAGTGATGAAGAGTGGTAAGAGCTAATTCAAAAGAGGTCTCTGTGATGACCTCAATTTTATGATGTGCTGACTCTCCAGGTAATTAAAAATGACCAAGGCCCCAGTGAATGTGATTAAATCTGGCACATTGCAGATGTTTCCAGCATGGCTATCTTTTTCAAATTACTTTAATAATATTATAAAATAATATCTTATATTATAAAATTTTAATCTCATATAATAACAGCATTTGCATCACTGTTGTAAAAAATGTGCTTAGCATTTTCCTTATGAGTAATTACATAAAATTATCTTCCAGGTTGAAATTTGCCATGCCTTTCTTTCATACGTATCTCAAGCAACTTTTTCTTTAATATGCTGAAGCATAGAAAGATTTCAAGTCCCTGGAGTTCTTCAGTACATGCTATTCATAGCGTCCACATGTTCTCCATGAAAACAAACACTCAAGTGAAGAGGCTTTGCTGAAAAGCAGGTCATACCCTTTCCTTCTTGTGATTTGTTGGTAGAGCGGCTGAATGTGCCACACTGTCTTTAGAGTCCTCACAGCTGAAGTATCACAAGTGTGCACACAGTCTGAGCGAGAGGGGAAAGAGTGAGTAGTGATGGTGTACACGTGCAATGCATCTTGGAAAAGTTACTCTTATCAGGAGACACTTCCTTTTCTTTTCCCAGTGTTTGCCACACCCACATCCTTACGGTGGGTTTCTCCTCTTTCATGCCTCCTCCCCAGTTCTCTTGATATATGGGCAGATACGAATGTAGGTGAAAGACAATGTAAAGGATGATCAGTATTACCTCAGTTTTATAACTTGGACCAGTGACAGCACAATCAGGCTTACAAACAGGGCTCCAGGTGGCCATCTGCAAGGTGTCTAAAGCTGTGACCATCACTAACAAAGTTTTCACGGTGGCTTGTGCTCTGGTGGAATACGCTGTAATCGCTGACGACAATTTCACTTTAGCAAACTCACTGAGCAGTCTGACATTGTCAGGGACCCAGTCCAACAGCTGCATTATTCATTACGACTTTGCTCTTCGTGCTACTGACATAAGCAGCCATGGAAAATACTTATATGACTGTCCCATACAAGCAGCAGAAACAAATTTTATTGGTTTTAATGTGTTAAGTAGCATCTCCGAAAAGCTGAGGCTTTAGGAAGAACATCAGCCACATGACTGAAGCAAGTGAAAGTCATTTATGAGAGTGCTTGCAAAATTCTTTTCACTTTAGGATTAATATTTACGGGTAAAATCACTGCTTAAAAGACAACCAGATGTGATGTAATACACAAGACTTTGCTAATAGAGTATTTTAAATATCCAAGTCAGAAATACTTCTGAAAAGATGAGAAACACAATGCCCTGTACTATCCAATCCTTCTCAACTATGCCTTTTTACACATTTGAGTCCATTAGATGAATGGAAAGAAATTCTTTAAAGCTTCCAAAAGCAGTATTTGATGGTGTTCTTAGTTAACCCGATTGCAGTAAAGTATATGAATGCAAATTTATATCTAGCAAATTAAGGCCAGGGCTCGTAAAATTACATGGCAGGAGAAATATCTCACTAGTCAGGGAGCAGAGGTGCCTTGCAAACATTGAATCACAACCATAGTCTTACTTTCCATTATGTAATTCATTCTCTTCTGACTCACTGGGCTTTTGATTTACATAATGAATGCAAATCAAAAAGACTGTACTTCAATTAGTTAGATGGTATTTTTAGGCAATTAGCATGTAAGCATTAGTATTACAAATATGATTAAACAATTATTTGGCAAATGTTTTCACCCTGGTTGGCTTCTATACATTTCTCTAGATTTCCTTCACAATTCTTACTCATACAGCCATAAAACTCCACAACTTCAGCTTCCAGCTTTCTCTCTGTCTTATTACACAGTTTAACCACAGCAAATACTTCAATTGCAAAAGGAAAAAAATATTATCAGTGGGGAATGGAAAGGATAAAAATAAGACTTCAGAAAGAATCAGAGAGAAGTAGAAGCCATAACTCCATAAGCAGAGTTACTGGATGCCACAGAACACATGCAAAATTAAAGGGTATATGTTAATTATGAATACATAGACAGGGAAAGGCCTACCATCAGTACAGTAATCTACCCTAACCAGATACCTAGAAAACATGTAATTGGCCTTCAAATTATCAATATTCTGTAACATGTTAGTCACATACCAGTAAATATATATTTTTATGCTTTTAAGTGTTGGACAGGTATTTCACTGAAATATAAAGCAATGCTTCTTAAATTACACATTGAAAGTTTTAATTAATACCAATATTATACATTTGCTTGGAATACATCTGTTTCCCTGGGGAATATTGAAATAAATTTCAGCATATACCCACAGACCATTAAATAGACCCATATTCTGGTAACATATATCTCTCTATAAATTTATAATCATACTCTGGCAAAAGTTGACTCTCTGGAACAGTGATATCATTCCTGCTATAGTGCTTTCCAGAATCAAGAGTTGTGGAATGATGTGGATCATTCTGAACTAGGATGTAAACCTCCAGTTGAAGGACTGTCAGAATACCACAAGCTGACTGTACTAAAAGTGATTTCCCACAGGATTTGTGCTCAGAAGGCACAGTTGCTGGCTGCCAGACAGCCATACATGGCAAATATGAGAACAAAGATAGTACTAATTCATAAGCATTATATTCATTATTCATAGCATACAGTTAAAAGATAAATGGAAAAATGCTATATTCGTAAGCACATTTCTGTGAGTTTGGGAAATGCAAATGCTCAGCTCAGAAACATTGTTTTGAGATTTAAAGAATTTTGCTGACCCACTGTATTCCCTTAGAAAACCACAAGCCACGTAGATCACAAGAAGCGAATGGTATCAAAGTGACAAAACTATGTATGAACTCCATGGTATTCAAGGATACAAAATTTAGGAGGAACAGAGGAATAGCGTAAATGATATTCTAAGCCTAAGTAAGTTGTCAGAAAAATATGTTAGCATCAGACCGGAAAAAAGTCTAAACTTAGACACCAGTTTTCGCAGAGAATGTTATTTGGTAACGGGGCATATAAAAAGGTATGTGTGCTGGCATGAAACTCTGGATAACATCAGAAGAGGCTACTTCCAGTACCTAAAAGGAACCTGGGGAAAAGATGGCTTTTAGGAAATTGCTATAAATGTCTCTGTCTACATCATCTAGTTCCAGCAGTTGCTGTTACAGATTTTTGACCTACATTTTGGATCACAAGGTATGTGTCTGAATATGAGCTTTCCTAATTCTGTTTAAATTCAGGTTTTTCTAGGAACAAAGATACCTGTTTTCCATTAAAACTTTGCTGCGATCCAGTTATCTGTGTCAGCTAAACAAATTCTTGGGAAGCCCGAGGAGACCTGACTGAGGCGAGTTCTTAAGGTGCCAAATACACATGGAAGTACAAGGCCTCATGAAGAGCTATGGAAAAGGCTACAAAATAGCTTGGCAGGAATAAAGAGCTGGATTGTGGCAATCACTGACACATTTCTGTTCTCACTAATGACAATTGGCTGTTTTCAACCAGGTGCCTCCTCCAGAGATATTTGTCTGGGAAGGATATTTCCTGGATATATCCAAATCTCCCTGCTGACTGTAAACATGTCTTTGAGATGTTTGTCGGACACTTATTACATGCAAGGCCCTGTTTTCAGGTGTCCACTGGGTCTTAAAGTCTTAACAAATTTTGTAAATGAAAACTATGTATCTTATTTAGATATAAGAACTCCATTAAAGGAACTAAAAAATAGGCAATGTTATTTTAAGCTTAGGAAAGCTACAATCATGAAATATAGATTTTGTTGGTTTAATTCTTCCTACCAGTTGGAAGTAAGTGCAAGCACATCTCCTTTTCTTTATGAGTGAGTCATAAATTAGATCCTTTAGACTGAAAAGGAGTCTATAATTTTCCTTCAAATTACAAATGAAAAGACAGTTACTGACCACAGTATAATTGCATTGCTCTGCCTCCATAACTTAGCTATAAAAAGACACGTTCTAACACACACATCTCTTTGTTTCCAGAAAAGCAGTCTATCTTGAAATTCGGCATTTGGACAAGAAAGCCAGCGGAATGTGTAATTCAGAGGCCATTTGTGTCAGCTTTGTTTGAAATCCTGCCCTAAATCTGAATGTCAGAGAAGGAATGTGGCCCCCGTTCATAGGACACAAGCTGAAAAGTTACGAGCGTTAACAGCTTTCCAGTCAGCTCCTTGAAACCTGCAACTCCACTTGCAGTGGATGGGGCTTCTCGAAACACTATTCCCCACATTTAATGCTGCAGACCATGGCACTTTATAACACATTCATCCAGCACATCACATCCACATGGCGCAGCACAACCACCGAAGGAAAAATGGAGGAAAAATAGCAGAAGATTAATGAAAGTGTGGAGATAAGGCTCAAGGTAGGCAAATATGTTATATTACCTATAACTCTGTACTCACTACCCTAATCTGGAAAGGAAGCATGTTCAAATCCAAAATAGAAAAGTCATACTTAAAATTGCATTTTAAATTTCCATATTGAAGTGCTTTTCAGTGGGTAGGTTCCTGTATTTAACAGTGTGGAAATGAAGTGGAATATTTATGAAGCATTACAAAATATCCATTTTTTGGTAAACTTGTCTGAGCTTTTTCACAACAGAGCGCATGAATTTTGTTTATGCTGTTTAAGATTACCCTTGAAAGTAACCTTTTTCCAGCTTGACAAAATGGTCTTCTCTGCCTACATCTTCACTTACCATCTGCACTGCAGACCAGTGCATTTCCTTCTTAACCTTCCCCAGAAGCCCTTCATGAAAAAATGAAATCACTGCTACCTCTGCTTTCAAACCTGACACCGATTATGACAGATAAAAATATAAAATTAAAGGACTGAGGCATTCTGAACTGCTCTGGGTAAAGGCCTGCCAGGACAGGAGAGAGGAGAGGGACGTTTTACAAGGGCATGTAGTGATAGAACAGGGAGGAAAGATTTAGATTAGATGTTGGGAAGAAATTCTTTACTGTGAGGATAGTGAGGCACTGGAACAGGATGCCCAGAGAAGCTGTGGATGGTGGAAGTGTCCAAGGCCAGGCTGGGTGGGGCTCTGAGCAACCTGGTCTAATGGGAGGTGCCCATGGCAGGGAAGGCTGGAACTTGATGATCCTTAAGGTCCCTTCCAGCCCAAGCTATTCTATGGTAGCACAAGTGAGTGGTGTATACACTGCACAGCCTCATGCCCTGATAATCCATTTTCTTAGGGTTAAGCTAACTCAGATTCTAGCACAGGTGTTTAGCAGCTCTGGATTCATGTCAAATACTAACAACACAAGTGTGTCAATGGCCATGTAGCTACTTCCCTGACTTTACAATAATTACTAGCAAATTTCTGTTAATTCTGGAAAAGTCTGTATTTCCCACTATTTTAAGTTAATTGAAGACAGAATTGAGTGGGATTTTATGTATTACATTTGAGCTCTGCTAACACACAGCAACATTCTAGATCAAAACGTGTGTTTATAGTTGACATGGTAGAAATCACTAAAGAGGTAAGCTGCGAGGTAAACTCATCCATGGAGAACTTTATGAACACTTTGAATTAAGCTCAGTGTTTTCCTTCCAATGCTATCCTATTTCAAAAACAGGTAGAAAAATTGTAATAACAATAGTTGTATGTAGTCAGAAACACCATAACTTTTTAAATGGAAGCGCGAATAAGAACTTGAAACGTTACATTGCATAACAGATGTAGAATAAAACTATCAGCTTTAGACCTACTAAAATATTAATTGATTATGCGTTTGAAGCAAAGTAACAACCACAGAAAATAATAGATGTGTATCCAATCAAAATGTTCAGGGAGCTACTTGACTTTGCAATTAAGAAATTCGATTTCCTACTTCACTAAAGTTGAGATAATCACAGAAAATGTCAAATTTCCAACATAATGAATCCACTCTTTACAAAACCAGACAATGTACACTTAAAATGCAGAATATTGGTCAAAGTCTGTCACATCCAAATTCTACCATAACAGAAGAAACACATTTTTGAAAGAGGACATCAACATGTAAAACATAATGCCTTGAGCTCACACCATCTTCAAATGCAAGCACAAGGTATTTTACTGCAAGTAAATCTTAAATATGAATGAGAAAATCAAAATAATTATCTTAACAGTCTCTCTCTCATTTGTCATTCTCAACTTGAAAACTCAATCAGCAAGTTATAGACAGTGTTTTTGAGAGCTTTCATCATCTTCCACTACTGTCTAGTAGTTATCCCTACTGGAGACAAAAACTTAAGAAGAGAAATTATGACAGAAAGTAGCAAACTGCCAAGGTATGAAAGGACAGAAATACAATGGTTAAAGAGATCCTCTTTCATTTCAAATCTTTCTTTGAACTGGCTTATAAAATCAAAGATAACATGTTCATGAAGAGAATATAATTTGAGTTTATTACCTCACATAACCAGCATATTATAAACTAATTTGGGATACTCAAAATTAAATAGAATAATGCACAAAGAAATGCTATCCCAGAATTAAGGAGCTCTGAAACACACAAAGTACAGAACAATGATTTCTCAGCCCAAACTGCTTTTTAGTCATATTATAGAGGTTCATACATTTCCATATTTTCCTTCTTAGTCTGCTTCCTCAGACTGATACTAGTTTTCAAAAATCTTGACTAATTACACATTGATGACCTACTGCAGACAAGCGACTTATATTGTAACACTGTAGAAAAAGTCATATTTCAAAGTGTTTCAAAACACAAAACCAGAAGTTTACAGAAAATCTTTCCACAGCGGTTTTAAATATATTCACCATCAGCAATAATTAATTCAATATTTCAGAACTGCAGAACAATATATATGGTTTTCCTTCAAAATAGTAACTTTTTCACACAAACCAGAAAAAAAGTTACTAGCAATTTTGTGTTGAAAATCGTGTGTTCGAAAAATGTGAATATTTATTAACATTTACTTATTAGATTTATGTATAAATTCTTACCTAAGCTGTTTAAAAGCTTCGGCTTTCACAAGTGGTGTTTCTACAGAATGTTCAAAAAGTGCTCCTTCAGGCCCTGCAAAAAAAAATCCAAAAAAACCAAAAGAAAAATACTATAATGCAACTGTTCAAACATAACAAGAAAACAGCAAGAGGTTTTTTTTTTTAATATGGCCGATTTGATATTAGAAATCAAGACAAGAAAACATATGTTAAGAATTATAAGACAATTGAAATATAGCTACATTATTACCATTACACTATTGATTGGAACAATACAATACAGAAGTAACGACAGCTGTAAATTCTTAAAATTAAATCCAAAAAGTCTGAAGACAGAGAAATTTTAAACTATTTGGGACAACAAAATAAGTAAATAAGATTTATACAATGTAACTTTTATTAAAGTTAATACAGCTAATTAAAATCCCACAAACCCTAATCATATTTATTTTAGATTGTTCCATGCATATCACAACTTCTGTCATATAGCTTTATCAAAGATTCGCCCCCATTTATAGGCAGACTTGCTGCATATGAAATGGTATGTATGCATGCAAAATGGTAATCAATATGGGATCAGACAGTTTACCTCTTGAAATAAGAGCAGTTTCATTCCAAAGAGGAAGAAACAGTGGGCACCCAGCCTCACCAGGAGCCTCCCTGTTGGAAGATCTTCCAAGGCTCTCCACTTCTGCTCTCCTGAGTCTCAGCATTATTGCAGTATCACCAGCCTGGTGACCACCTCCCACCTAAGCTCCACTAGAATCAGGAAATTGGCTGATGTAGGACAAAAGCCCCTCAGCAACAGAGACGGCTCAAAAAAGCAGCTGACCACCACCATCCATAGCAAGGGTGAAGCCTCTCAACTTCTGTTCCTTGGCTTTGTGAACCTACTCATCAAAAATGGGAGAGGTCTTAGGTTGAGAGATCTTCTCTGGCTTTGAGGATTCACATATCTGAGCACTTTCCAGGTGAATATGTAGGAAGGCAATATATTTTAGTAACTATAGTTAGTATATTAGTCAAGGTGGCTTGTCTGGCTGCTCTTTATGCTGTTACCCTCTGGAAAGAATCCTGGGCTGTAGAAAGCCCTAAGTTAGGGATTTTGGCTCTGTCTAGACAGAGAATGGCAATGGATGATTAGAAAGCATGGTGTAGATAGCATAGATGTGGTATTAGAGTATTAAATGTGGTATAAAGGGAAAAAGAGAATAAAAAATTGGTCAGGGCAGCCTCAGAGAACATGGTAACAAGAAAGGAAGTGAAATCAAGAAAAAACATTAAAAATGAATACATTGCTGAAAAAACTGAAAGGAAGACTCTCACTTCATGAGGGCTGCAGGAAAATTCTCAGAATGCCCTGAGAAAGCATGAAATGTGCTGCTTTTTGAGAAGAGTTTTAGCTGAAATCATGATTCCTTAGAATGAAATCTCCTTGTCTTAGATGGAAGAGAAGTACACAAGATGTAAGAATTACCATATTAAATCACTTCAGCACTTTGAGGAATCATTGATTTACTAAGTTTGTATTTAAATTTTATTTGGCTGTTGATACCCTCCTCATCAATTTAAATTAATTAATCTTTCTGTAAATTACAAACTGCCATGAATATAATACTGGAAAATTTAAAATTTATTAATTCAGACAGAGCTTTAACCCTGCTGCATTAACATTTCATTTCATTTTCATTAACACTAAGATTATTCTGCACCTTAAGGAATTAAGAATGTTTATCAGAAAATGCTGATTTGGTACAACTAAGGTATTTTGCAGGGATATCCTGACATGTCAAAAGCGCCAAGAGGTCACTTCAGGACATGGTTTAGTGGTGGACTTGGCAGTGCTGGGTTAATGGTTCAGCTTGATGATCTTAGAGATTTTTTCCAACCTAAATGCTTCTATGATTCCATGATTCTATAAAGACAAGTAACAGAGAATGTATCAGTTTCATGGAAATAGGGGCTAATGGAAGGAAGAGAACAGGAAACATCAGTGTTAATCTTCTGGGCAGTGGTGGGCAGGTGGTGTAAAATGTAATGAAAAGGCTTATTTCCATATTCTAGAGCTATCACCTCTAAGCAAGAGTAAAACCTTGCCTTTATGTGAGAAATCTTCCTCATCAAACAGCATTAAGTTTTAACAGTATGCCACTCATAGAAAAAAACTCTCAGGGCGACTTTTTTTGGAAAATGGCCCTAAATTAATTTATTGTCTTCATTTCCTACTTTATCTTTTTAACTCTGATATGACTATTACTATATTTACTATTTTATAGGCTACTGTTCATTCATATTGTAATCTAATCCCAAAATACACAAGAACAAGATACTCATTTTCTCAATGAGAGGATCGAAGTCAGCAAGATTCATTAACACCCTGTCAGGCAAGGACCATTCGCCTCCTCAAAGTCTAACAGAATGTTTGCTCATACCCTCAGACTGCCTCCTACTTAACTTACCTTCTGAGCAGAAGTGTTTAAATTAAACACACACTGTCACACTTAGCTACGCAAACTGAAAACCTTTGCACAGAACAGAGCACTTGAAAATCACAGGCAATACTCAGCAAATACTTTAGGGGATTTTCATAAAAGACAAACAAGCAGAAGGACAAGTAGTAAACTGGAGAAAGAGTGACATAAATATGCTTCTCCATAAAAATATTGATCCTCTCTGTCCTGTCAGCTTTCCTTTAAGAAAAAAAAAGGTGTAGATGTGGCTCCTGGGGATGTGGTTTAGTGGTAAACAAAACTGTGTTAGGTTAATGGCTGGACTCAATCTTAAGAGATCTTCTCTAACCTTTACAATTCCATGTCTCTGTGAGCCTGCCATGACGATGTTATAAAGCAATCGGCTCTCTGACAGCCAATACAGTTACGAGGTGGTTTCACTGTCACCAATGCCAGCTGAACGTACAAAACCCTCCCAGAACAAAACATGGATGTTCAGGACCTCCACAGCAACATAATAAATGTCTGCAAAATGCAGGTCCTTACTGAAATAATATTAGATGATGTAGTTGGAGTCCATGCTCCTTCGGGAGCAGTAATTTTCATGAAGGGTTAAGCCAAGCTTCAGTTTCCTACACTTAAATGTGTCTGTGATGTAGATGTCACAGATGAGCCAGAGGCAGTGTTTCGCTGCCTAATCATCTGTACTTACTGTCATCTGGAACACCCTTGTGCATCCTGCCTGGCCTCCAGCTGCCATGATCACAGGAAGCATCTCTTGGAGATAAAGCGATATCATGAGGTGTCTCATGCACCCCAAGGTGTTTCACACACAGCTGGATGTTAATGTTTGAGCACGCCAGCTCAGCTGCTATCCACTGTATCCAAGGGAGATGACAAGCCCTGGAGCTCTCCCCAAAGCAGAGAGCAGCATCTGTGGGCACAAGAGCTCTGCCCGGGGCAGGTGCCGGTGTCTCCCCGCGCTCCAGGGGAGTGTGGGCACCCAGACCTGTCAGTGACCCTGCGGGATATTGGAGGCACGTTCCCGGTCGAGGCTTTCCCCACGCATTTGCTCTTCCTTCATTCGCACTGTTCTATTCTACACATGGGCCAGAGAATGTCTGACTGAAATAGTATGAGTTGAAACATATTAATTGTAGGAAAATGACAATTCTTGAGGTGTTGGATTGGATTATATTACTCTTAGACCTTTTCCTTTGTCTTGAAATATCATAAATCATAGACATTTGCTCTCTGCTGTATTATACTCTAGTTGAAAACTGTCAGGTTTTCTTAAAAATCATTACTGAGCTTTTCGTAATTCACATAAATAAGGAGAAGTAAAATCAAATAGTTCACTACACTGTACATAAAAAACTGCAAAATGTTCTTTGTGTATTTTAAGCCCAGGGTTATGTTTTTTATGGTATGAACTTCTCAAAATTTATTTCACATTGATCTTGCTCTCTATCTAAAATGTTTAAAAATAATCTCGGTATGCAAAGTATTACTAATTTATCCTTCATGCTAATAGTACAATTTAAATCACAATAATTTATCCTTCATGCTAATAATATCATTTAAATCACAGTTTTAATAAATTAATTTGAAGCAAAGTAGGCATGAATCTCCTCTCACTTACATTAATTTTACACTAAAATAACCTCACTGACTTTAATGTATTTGCTTTTGAATTTTACTACAGTGTTAAAAAAGAAACAGGCAATGTGTCTTACTACAATATCTGCTGAAGTAAATAATTATCAATGCACTGTAAAGATTAATATTGGATGAGTGACTCATTAATATTAGCATAACAATTTCAACTCATGTATGAATGATTTTTACTTACTTTGAGCAGAGATAGACCTTTTCCAAATCAGTTAACAATTATGCAGTTTTTCATATCTTTGTTAAACACGCTTTTCTATTAAAGTTTAGCATCCCTTGGGCAAACAATAATTATTTGATATGGTTTCCTGGTTAAACAAAGTTGTAATTTCAATTAGGTTAAAAAGTAAAAAACCTTAAGATAAGACCCTCAGGCGTAAACAAAATGTATTAACACAATTATTATAACTTAACTTTGGCTTTGAAAGACTAATTGTATAGTTACTACCATATTTATAGTTTCGACAGTGAAATAATATGAATCTATTAATTAAAATGAAGACCTCAAGATTTCAGAGGACCAGTAATTAGCAAAGGTCAAACATGATAGTTGCAATCAGGTAAAAGCTATTTAAAAATTAATTGAAAACAAATTACAGAATAATTTCAATATTTCCTTTGATGGATTCTTCTGCTCAAAGAGAAATCACGCCCTGATGTATCTATTTTAATGCAACCTTACACCTAGAAAACGAAGGTTAACTTTATCGGGTCATATGAAAGGAAGTAGTTTTTCATGTGATAATTCTGACATATTACTTTGTAAATGAGTACTTCAGTGATTTGCAGAAATAGCCTAAGTCAAACTTGTATCTTGACAGATGACATTTAAAATATACTACAAATATCATCCTGTGACATATGTGCTACTCACAGAACAGAAATACAGTAGCTTTGACTTTGAAGGATAAAACCATATAAAAATATCAGAGAGAGCCTAAAGTTTTCACAAATCAAACTCATTACTACTCAGAATGGAATATCTAGAATTTTTTCAGCCTCAGACAGTGTGCACTGGAAACAATGCATAATTCAGAAAACGATGCACCAGTACAGTTCCAGTTACTAATGGCTTTAAAATAAAACACACATATACAGAAATATTTACATTTTATATATATACATATATATGTATATATATAAAATATATTATTTTGTGTAAAAAGTTCTTACTGATTATTTATTGAAAAAGGTCAGATTATCTTCATATTTCTGTTTCCAAATGAGGTAAAACCAGAACTTGCATTCACACACAACAACATATTTAAAAATGGCATTTTTATTGTGCTTTTCATATGGGTATTATTTGAACGTTTCTTAAACCATTACAAACCTGTGACTCGAAGCTTATCTGTGCCAATTACAACTTCATTTTCATCCACTGTAAAAAGTGGCTTTCCATCCTTTGAGTTGATCTGAAATTGCTGACTGTGGAATTCTACCATTTTAGGACCTGCAAAACACAGTAGAATAATGGAATAATTACATCATCTTTCTTCAATTTTCTACTAAATTATTAATAATTTTAATTGGTGTCTTAATAATGTAGTGCCTCATTTACGTGCATTAAAGGTCACCAAGCACCCAGGTATGCTAAGGATAGCGGCCCTGTAAGTACTGAAATTGGGTAAGTCTATTTACATGATCTAATTTGCTGTTCAAAACCATGCCTGGAGTCTTCTTTTATAGTTGGGTTTCCACGGAATCTAGGAAATCCCACACGAATTGATCCAGACAAACGTTCATGTTCTTGGTGTTGAAACTGCTTTGATCAGAATGAATCCATCTTTTCTTTTTTTTTTTTTTAAAAAAAAACAGAAACTAATTATCAAAGTCTTTGCAGCATCATCCCTTTTCATTAGGGAGGCTCAAATGCTTTAAAATTACAAACATCCTAGGTAAGACCAGGACCTCAGCTCTTCATAACAGTTGCCACTTTGGCTCCACATATCTAACAAATGTTACTGATCATATTTTTAAGGGTTTCAGGAAGCTACGAGAATATTTGCAATTGATTCTGGTACTCCAAAAATGAAAAATAATTGTGAGCAAGAGAGTCTTTGCATACTTCCAGATCCTAAATTCTCTAAAACATCCTATTCTACGGTATTGGCTTGGTAAGTAGATAAAAATCAAACCCTTAATATTCCCTCTTCTAACAACCTGATCAATTAAAATTCACACCACATCTAGCCTGAATATCTATTACACACAGTTGTCATCATAAATCTATATTCAGAATTAAAATTACAGAGAATGGTCAAAGCAGTTGAGACTCCTTTCTAGCAATTTTTAATAAATGTATTTCACGGACTATCCATGGGACTGAGAGGCACTGAACTGCTTCCTTCCCATTAAGAACCTGTTTTACCATGTCTGCTCCCATAAATGTTAAATATATTCCAGGCAGTAATTCTCAAAAGAAATAGTAATTTTTATTTTTTTTTTTTTTTAGATCTTATGTTGAAGGGGCATTAGGTGACATTGATACTGCTAAGACATACATGCAGGTATTTCACATAATCTGGTTGGTAGCTGGTACGAGAGAAGCACACCATAAGGCTCCATACAAATTGCTTATTGCTTCACTCAGCAGATGCAAAGCATTGCTTTTAACTGCCCACTAAACACAGAAAGAGTTAGAGAAGCCATAATGTCCTAAACTAGGGCAACAATTTTAAAGCATAAAACCCAACACTGATTCTACCTGAAAATGGTCAGGTTAGAGGGCTGAGCTCTGTGTTATGTTATGCTCTGCTGCACACGTGCACCCAAGCACAGCCTTATGGACTCCAATTTGGCTCTTCCCTAAAGGTATTCTGAAGCCCACAACCTTATTTTTGAGAAGTGTGTTGCAAAAAGTGAGATCAAAAAATATCTTCATCAAGAGAAAAGGCCTTAAACAGTATTTTTTTTTTGTTTGTTTAATTTTTTTTACAGCAAAAGAAACAGTTCTGGGTAAGTGAGGCAAGGATGGATCCCTGTCAACCAGGCTTCCTAGAAAATCCTGGTTAGGGTTTTATTTGAGGTCCCTTCCAACCCGGGCCATTTTATGGTTCAGTGATTGATTGTTCCTGTTTGTGCCCAGCAGCACTAATGAAACTGGCCACTTATGTGGTGTAGCTAGATCCTTGTGTTTTCCAAAAAATCAAAGGTCTGAGTAAAATGGATGTTATCAGCCCTACTAGTGCTGCAGGGGCTGGTCCCTCATCCTTCCCATTCATCCAACCCCATGATTTTTAAAGCTAGCTTAATTAAGAAAAAACTCTGCAAGCACTGTGAGAGCACTCACTGGACATTTTATACCTTCCAAAGGCACCTTAATTTGTCTCTCTTTGAAACTCCAACTCATGGCCTTGCCCATGCTGGGTTTGCATCCGGATTGCTTGATCCTGGGCCTTGCACACTTGAATAAATCTTTAGCAAGAATCTTTAGGTCCACAGTTTCCTTAACAAAAGTTCCCCAGTAACGTGGGACAAGGGTTGTCCTATAGATAATCTTCATTATCAGAGAATGGTATGGATATAATTGATGTATCTTAAATCTTAAGAGGGAATGCTAGGGTAAACAAAATTCAAGCATATGTTTTATTCATGCCAGAGATGAGACATCTCAGTATATGTGGAACAAGTTTCAAAAAGGAATAATAGGCTTTTACATAAATGGGAGTAAGTTTATGTAATGAAAACTAGCCATTAATTTCTCTTAATTGTATTCCACAATACACGTGAACCAGCTATATTGCAACAACACTAATTGTATTGTAATCCCAGTGAGATTAATTTTCAACTCATAAACAGCAGCCAAACTCAATATCTGAAAGTTTAATCTCCTAATGCCTAAATGTGTTTTGTTTACCAGCCTAGTATATTAACTACATGTAAGTCAACTAATACTATATAATCACATTTGCTGATAAAATCCTACGATTAAAAATGCAACCTGACTGAATGCAGGTTGCAGAAAGTGTTTGTTTTCTGCTTGCTGCCAGATGTGTCACACGAATTTCCAGGTCAATGGATTATTCTTGCTAATCAGGCTGATTACTGCCCACTGTTCCTGGGCGTTTCCTCCTTTAATGCGCAGCCCTGAAGCAGACCTTGTAAGCAATCTTCACATCACAAACCTTTTCACACTGAGGATGCTGCTTTAAATGATGAGGGGTTTTTTCCAAAAAGATCTGACATACTGCTAAACAGTCTTCCTTTTCATTTGTCCTCCTCACTCTCTACTTCCCTAGAGTTTTTCCCGGGGAAGGAAGGTCTTTTGTTTAGTGACTCCATTTCAGTTGAAAAGCATTTTAGTAAACTGCCTTCTACTGCTACCCAACCTTTGAATTCCAGGCCAATACAAATACAGATGTACCAGACAGCAAAGGATCTTCTGTCAAAAACAGGGCCTGCCATAAAATAAATGTCCATAAATGCTTAATGCCAATGAAATTTGGGGAGTCTGAAATTTGAAGAGTCTGCCTACATGTTAACAGCAGGCAGACTCTTCAAATAGTTAGTTCTGCCAAATACTAAGCATTTTTAGTGTGTCTTTAGATCTTTCAGAAGAAAAGGCTTTCCAACATTGAATTTACGTCTACCATTAAGTAATTTAATATCTTTTATTTTCTTACTCTCTTTTCTTATCCATCATTTCCGATTAACCTATGGCTGTCAGCTACTCTGTATGCTTTGCTCTTCTCCTACCACCTAGAATCATTGAAGTATTGGGTATAAACCAAAATCCTGAGTGCTTTGGGGTATTCCTATGCAATTTCCTTTTTTAGTTAATTTTTATTAAGCTAAAGCACCTTACTTAAAATAAGATCCCATTAAAAGTGTATTAAAAATGTAATACTCCTACAGATTCGGTTCTCATTCCATGAGTGATAGAATACAATACCAATAAATGTAAAGTCATTACTTTCAGAAACATAAAATTAGTCATATTTTCATATGGAATGGTATGGTATTTCATTAGAACAAAGGCATTATTACAGAGAATAT
The DNA here is from genome assembly GCA_013398855.1 of Mohoua ochrocephala. Taxonomy (NCBI): domain Eukaryota; kingdom Metazoa; phylum Chordata; class Aves; order Passeriformes; family Acanthizidae; genus Mohoua; species Mohoua ochrocephala. Next base: position 18,928 of record VZTA01017987.1, on the reverse strand, counting down.
GCAGCACATTGCATATACACACTTTATATCCATATCATACATCTCTCATAACTCTGAACAACAACTCTAATACATTAATAGAACACTTGCTGCTCCTGTTGCCGCTTTTTCCCTCAGTTCTCCTTTTATGCAATGGATGAAACAATGATGTCCTCTCAGATCAAAGTAAGAGAGCTTTACTGTCACCACTGTTTATAATTTGTTATTATCTGTGATTGAACACAAGTCTAGAGATCTTAAAAAGTTCGTTCTGAAAGGCAGTGGCAGACACTGATCATGCAGTGGCGACCTCACTAGTGCTAGGTATTTAGGTGACGGTGCTTTCCACTCTCAGAGTGACTTAGCTAACTCACTGTCTTCATCCACTTAGGCATTAGTCTTATATAATACTCCATTTAAATACAGAAGAAATAAACCCATGAAATATTTCACTGTAAAATGGGTCATTGCATGTAGAAACCATGGCAGGAATGGGAGATTGTGTTTCTCACAGTGACTTGACAGAAAGGCTAGGTGTCCCCTTTTCTCACAGGCTTAACGAGTCCAGATTTTGTAGCATGATGTATAACTTCAACAGAAAAAGGTGAAACACACAGTCCTCAGATGGGTAAGGTGAAAAGGAAAATACTAAAGGAGATGAGGCATGACAATTTGAAACCCTGTACGCAGAGAGGATAGCTGATCTGAGTCTCTCATTCCTAAGTGAATACTTTACCTACTTTATCGTCTGTATAATGTATATTCTTCTTCCCCTTTTCCTCTTTTTTTAAAAAAAAGAAAGCCATGAGTGTACTTCCATGAGGTCAACTCCTGCACTGTGTTTCAGCAGTATTCTAAGCATACCTCCTGGATCTGGGCAGAGGACAGTGTGAGAGGATCAGCTGAACAGACGGGGCATGACTCAGTCCACGCCATCGCTGTCTAGTGCCATTATACATTCTTCCGTGTTCTCTGTCCAGCCTTCGTCTTATTTCAGGTGTCCTAGAGTATCTAAGACTTCTATATCAGACCAGAAAGTCTGACATGGGGTCTGTAAGCAACGTGAGCCCTTCCAGCGTGTCAGCTGAAGACTGGGCAAGATGGAATCACAGAAGAATGCAAGGCAGAGGTCACCTCTGGAAGTCCTATCTCCTAACCACATCAAGGTCACCTTGGTTGGAAGTTCGATAAAGGTGCTTGGGGTCTTGTCCAGGTGAAATTTTAATACCTCTGAGGAAGGGGATTTAAGAGCCTCCCTGAGCAATCTGTTCCCATGGTTAACCATTCTAACAGCGGTAATTCTCCCTCACCCCCTCTAAACAGTTGCATTTTGCCTCTCTGCAGCACATGACCATTGCATTTTTGTCTCCTGCTATGTACCCCAAGTCTGGACTCATGTTAGTGATAGGACAAGGGGAAATGGCCTCAAGTTGCACCAAGGGAGGTTCAGGTTTGATATTAGGAAAGATCTCTCCACTAAAAGAGTGGTTAAGCATTGGAACAGAGTACCCAGGGAAGTGGGTTCAAAAGTGTTCAAAAAAACGAGTAGATGTGGCACTTTGTGATATTCTTCAGCTGGCATGGTGGTATTTGGTCAAAGGCTGGACTTGCCCTTGGAGGTCTTTTTTTAACGATGCTATGATTTATTTTGTCTCTAGCCCTCCTAGTATCAGGCGTAAGTTAGAAGCTCTCCTTAAGCTTTCTTTTCTTGCAGGTTAAACAAACACAACCTCTTCAGATTCAGACTCTTGCACTGCAAGTGCTTCCACTCCCTGGCCATCTGAACGGCTCCCTGCGGGCGCCTCCTCCGCTGGCTCACAGCTCTGTCACACTGGAGAGGGCTCCACAGTATTCCAGTGGCAGCCTCCTGGGTGTGGGATGACACAGCCCAGTGTGCTGTTAGTGCTCACTGCCACAAGGCTACACTGCAGGTACATGTTCAAGCAGTCCATCAGCATTGGGGGTGTCTTCTGCAGACCTGCTGCACAAAGATAGGGGTGTAGGTCCTTTTTTGGGCTGTAGCTGCCATCAGGATTTGAAAGTACTGTTGCATTTGAAGTGACTAGGATTTTAGACGTACTTAATTATCCAAATTCTATCTTAGATTATAGTCACAATAACTTTCAGCTACTTTAAGCCCACCTTTACAAATTCATCTAGCATCAACCAAGGCAAATAATTCAGTATTTTTGGTGCAGGAACCGTCCTCATCTTCAGCATTAGCTATTATCTTCTAATTACCATCCAATTACTTACGTTAATGATTACCGTACCATTGAAACCAAAATATATTTGGGATTGGAAATTTACTGAAACTGTGAAAGCTGAGAAGGTTATAAAGTCTTTAATAATTCCCCTTTTTCCTCTTATTTTGAATTATTTTTTCCCATTGGAATAAAGAGACAATGAATCTGCTAAGATGAGTAATTGCTCTCTGATGAGAGACAGGTATACCCCAAATGGTTATTTTCCAAATAAAAAATGGTTTCCCAAACATTCGTGGTTTTTTTTCAGAGCCAAACTCTGTAGACTTATGCTCTCATCTAGACTCAGTGAGAAGAAAAGTGAGCAGCATAGGATTCAAATCCCCTGGGCCAGGTTAAATTTCCCCTTAGTGTGATGCTGTCATATTTAACAGGCTGGCAATGCACATTATCATAGAATCATAGAATGGTTTGGGTTGGAAGGGACATTAAAGAATGCCTAGTTTCAACCCCTGAAATGGGCAGGGGCACCTTCCACGAGACCAGGTTTCTCAAAGCTCCATCCATTCCGGTCTAGAACATTTCCAGTGATGGAGAAGCAACAATTTCTCTGGGCACCCTGTAACAGTGCCTCTCCACCCTCACAATAACTATCTGGTTAACTCCTAGAGGATGTTTTAACTCTGGCTTAAGTCAGCCTGTCTGTGAACATTATCATGTATTTCTTCATAAAAATTATCGTATTTGGGGACAGGGTGTGCATAGCTTGCCATGGTAAGCACCTTATTCTACCTGGTGCATAGACCATCAATGCTATTTCTTTCCAGAAGAGGATACTTTTCATTTGAGTCTAAACTGCAGTTTGATATGCTTAGCTAGCTCTCATTTAAATATATCTTGAATGTTTCTTACTGTTTTCTGCTATTTGTTTTAATTCTTTTCAATGTGATATACATTTAAATACACAATGGTCTCAGAAAAGACTAAGAAGCATATGCATTTAATGCGTATTCTCTTAAAAAAGAGAATTGGTTAAAAAATCTGTAGGATGTTTTAGCAGCCACCTGTCATTCTCTAAATCTTGCCTATTAACCAAATTTTACTTTTAAATAAAACTAGCGTGTATGTCTTGATATGATCAGATTCACTGATAGTTAAAATTTTTATACTCTAGGAAGTAAACACTCCTGCTTTAATCCCCTTGGAATAAATACTGTAAATTCTTGATCATAGGAAGACCTAACCACCTCAAAAATACTTCAATGAATTTTTAGATTTATCTTTCTATTAATTGCTCCTATGTTGTATCATCCTTTCTTACAACCCAGCTGGACAGCAATTAAAGTTGTGCAAATAAATAATCATCTTCTTGCAAAGATCTTCAAGAAATATGTTCTGCCTTTTATCTTAAAGATAAGAAAGAACTTATTTGGACAAAAATGGGGTTTTTAATGAAAGACTTCTGGGAAAAATAGAGAAGGAAAAGCTAAATGATTTTACAATGTCATTAAGTTTATGAAACTGGCTTCAGGGTTTTCCCTGTGAAAACAAGATCAAACTCTTCTTAGAGTCATCATGCTTCCTTAGCACTGTTTTCTTCCTCTTATGCCTCTGAGGAAAAAATACCATCACTTGAAAACAAAATATTAAAATGCTGATAAGAAAACCGTACATGATTTGACTTTGGAAAGCAGTAGTTTTCTAAATGACAATTATTACTGCTAAAGCAATATATGAGGTGCTGACACTGATCTGTTTCCTCAGAATGTTGTTCCAGTTTGAAAAAAGCGGGGTGGGACAGCACAAATACTCTCACTGTAACAGCTGTTCAGATCAATGTTACAGACTCGAAAATAGTCTCTAAGCAGAATTTTGACTGTAATTCTGTTTTCACACTGCATAAACCATTTTGACTTTCACCATATTCCCATGCTTTCTGAGTGAAGCTGATTTCATGCTTAACAATGCAGAACGGCTTCATAATCCAGCTATCAAAATAAATTCCTTCAAGCTTTAAACACTTTAAACCCAACCCCTGACCGGAAGCTACTGGTGTTACTATTCCTTGGTGTAAATGATTGAACTAGGAGGAGGATCAGCAATCCATTCTACTGGAGTCTGTTCTCACAGACCTTTCATGACTCTGTAAACCTCCTTTTTCTTTTTTTTTTTGTGAAAGTTTTTAATTTTAAAAAAAAATTTCTCCTGAAAAAGTCATATTAAAAGAAGAATTTAAGGTCTTCTGTAGGTTGAAACCTCCTTACATGATCCTTGAAAGATATCTTAAAAATCTGGTCCTACTTTTCAGCAGTGACAGTTGGAGAAATGCTGCTCTTCATGCACTTATTATCCACGACTGCAACACAACTGCAAAAGCTGACTATTATTTTCATCTGCTGATAAGCTGTACATAGAAGCCTATGTTTACTCAGGTAAAACATCATTTACTGTTTGTTACCAATGCTGCTCTTAAGTATTTGATAATTGACTATATAGTCCATATGTTTCTTTTAAATGTAATATATTTATCAACACTCATTACTGAAAAAGTTTGACAAGTTTTTTGCACTAAGTTGATTTATTATTGCTCAGGATAGAAATGAAAGAGCTGCATTGCTTTTTTATTCTAGGATTGAATAAGGCTTTGAAGTGGTTAAGAACAGGAACCTTGGAGATGATAATTAGCAGCTTTCTTGGATTACCAAAGAAAGTTCTAGATATTTCAGTTTTGAAAGTTGATAAACCGTAACAATGACACCTGAATCTTATTCATGATTTTAAAGAGAGGAGATATTCTAATGAGAATAGTTACCACCTGTTCTGTAGACATCCTTGCCTTGCCTATAAGCAACTCTCTCCACAACTTTCTTAATTCCCTAAGACTATCAAGCCTGTACATTCCCATAACTATGCCTTGCTTAGATTCCTTCCTTGCTGTCTGTTGGCCAACATCCTTCTAAGTCCCATTTCTCCTAGAAATATTACCAAAGTAATCACTTCCCTTATTATCTCCTTTTTTACCATGTTGTTTTGTTCTTGTTTGTTTATTTGTAAAAAGTAATTCAAGCAAAACGGGTGTTTTTGTCATCCAGGGGGCCACTGAAGTCAAAAAAGAGTAAAGAACTTTTTAAAAATTTTTTTAAATTATGATCCTTGTTATTTTGAAGGTATTCTTTTCTTGGAAAGCAGTTTTAAAAATATTTGCATTTAGTGAGGCTTCTGAAAGCAGTGTAATTATGGATCACAGTACAAAACTCAACATCTACAGCGTTTTGTTTCAAAAGACTACAATGTCCAGACAACTCCTGCAAGAGGTATTTCATGCAGATTAACTGAAGGGCATGGAGAAGCTTTAGAGCAAGAGTGATCATGTTGGAAGTTGCTCACATTTTATGTCTTTTCAGTATATCAATGATTCATGAGGGAATGCATAATATGTGCCTGTTATCTTCATATGGGGAATTTCACAGAAACTCCTCAAGTAAAGATTTGTTTCACATCTCTCTTGTAAATTACTTCTGTTGAAGACTGGGTATTTAAATCATTCTTAGTAACTTACTACATTATTTTAACAGATCATTTGAATCACATTTTCCATGAGTTAAAAGGTATTTCTGTTACAATCTTGTGAGAGATTCTATGTTATATTGTCATCTATGGAACAATTCTAAGCTTATCTATACAGCCCTTCACAATTGCAGCTCATCCTATTTATAGGATGACTAGAGTTTTAAGACATAATTCCAGCATGTTGGCAATTGTGGAAGATATTAACTCTTTAGCAAAGGCTTGTGCATATAAAATAAATATGCCACACACCTATTTGTCACACTCCTTATAAAGGACCTTATAAACTTACATGCATGCATTTTATGACTGGCTAAGGACGACGGCTAAAAATGCCAAGCAGTGTATTTACTTTAACAGACCGTCCCCCCAGTCACTGCTGGTTTCTTTCAGCAAAATTCACTGTTTGTAGCATTGAAGTTCTCTTGGTTAACAGGAAAGATACACTGTGGGTGAATATCTCAGACTGCTCCTTTATGGGCCTCAGTTACATTGCAGGTGCTGAAGTCCGAATGCCCAATGATCTATACCACTCTGAAGTGCTGACATTTCTTTCCCCAACAAAGTTTCCTAACTGTTCATGGAGAAACATTGCCAGATAAGCAATTTGCCTTCCACCTGACAAAGGTATCTCATGTTTCCAGCTTGCCTTATTTGCACTGGGATGAGGTCTCCTAAGTGCATCGTGAGTATGATAAATTACAGTGACTGAATTGAGCTCGACAGACAGGATGGGCACATGACTACAGGGGTGGTACACGTGTCCCCATGATGGGCCACCACAAACAGCACTCAGCAGACAGAAATCATTAGCACAGGTATCACGTCACAGGATGTTAACCATGGATGTGTTTGGATTTGGTCATATGGTCACTGAATTTTTAATTGCTGCAAACTGATTTAATAACTTCACTAATAATATGAAACCGTACATTTCACACTCTTGATTATGATCAAAATGAGATATGAATGCCAGGTTTTGATAAATATTTAGGGGCATTTTCTTAAGACAAGTCATTCAGATCTTTATGATCGACTGAATTTAAAAAAAGGAATTTCAAAACATTTAAAGGCTAAATTATGACTAATTGTATAACTGTACATTTTTAAGGGGAATAGCAAGCTCCTTTATACATTTTTTTTTCTTTTGTTTGAAAACTGTTTGTTTGGAAACAGTGAAGCTTGCAAAATGTTCTATGAATAAAATGGTAATTCTACAAACAGGAGTTGTCACAGAACTTACATAGTCTCAACAGCATGGAAAAGTTGCTCATCAGTGCTCAGCTGGGTCTCAATTTAGTAAACTACTTAAACATATCAGGTTAGTCTGCAGTTAAATAAGCAGGAATTTACACTTTGCTGCCCGAGGATCTTATAAGAAATGAGTTAATAAATTGTTACATTTTTCTCCAAAGTCAAATAAAGGTTGAAAAATAGTAACAAGGCTAAGCAAAATTCTGTTGTAGCTGACACATGCTGTTGCCGTTCTTGCCTTAAAAGTATGATTTAAAGAGCAAGGTCTGCTTATTCTTGCTGCCAAGATCTCTCACTTACATCTGTCTAGATCTATTGATTTCACTGAGTAAACCACTGTATTTTACTGCTATCATGGATAGTAAAAGATATAAATGTCCGAGTTTTGAACTAGAATTTTTTAAGGATGTCTGCTTCAATGTATTAGTCTCTGGAATACTAGGAAATAAAGAGAGACTCTAGCCATGTTCTCCTGTTGCATTTTCTCAGAAATTGATTTGCAACTAACAATAGATATTTACACAAGAAAAATACCGATAGATATTTACACAAGGAAAAAGGGCAACTTTTGCAGAGACCTTTCTTCCCTATCTCTGCAACAAAGAAGCACTTCAAATATTTAAAGAATTAATACTTAACTGAGAAATTGAAAATACACTGTTGCTACTTACTGAGTGGCAGCTGGACTATTCAAATATGACCATAGCAGTAATAATCATGTGTTTAGTGCTTTATATTCTCAAATCTCTATACAAATAGTCACCACAATGTTTCCAAAGCAGTGGACAAGGAATAATCACTCAGACTTACCCACATTTAATCTGCCTGTGACTTCCCCATTTGAATTGCGAGCATTCACGGTCACATTGTGAGTAGACTGGAGAAGCAGTGATGAGTCCTGAAGTATGGAGAAAGTAAAAAAGTATGTTAGGCAGGACAATTAGAATTGTGAACAATTTTCAAAATTTAGTCTAGGGTTGGTATCAACTCAGTCACCGAAAGACCTTTGCAGCTACAAAACTATTCACAGATGTCATCAAATAATGTGGGCAGATAATTCTGATTACTACAACTATATCAGATTTATAATAAGAAAAATAATTATAGGGAATACTTCAGGTGAACACAATCTGTGTTACTGGACCAATGAACATGGCTGCTAAGATTTTATCTTTTGGATAAAATGCTTTAGTACTAGATTTACTACCTTCCCATACATAACTGAGACTCCTAGAAGAGAGCCATTTAACTGAGTGTGAGCACTCCACTTTGAGAATTCATACAGTTCTATTAACTTGGTGAGAAACATGCATGTGCATTCTGCTTCCTCAATGGTCCACGCAGTCTTTAGGCTGTGGCTTAATTTTGGCACTTGGCACTGACTCTCCTGGCAAGGAAGCTGCAACAGTGAGTGATGGAGGAAGTGGCAGGCTGACTAGATCAATGCTGACTTTAACAGATGACAGTACAAATAAGTCTGTTAGTCTAAATCAAATTGTCTCCCAGCCCGCTGCTCTGAAGGATGACAGAAAGAAGTGCATCAGTGAAATGAACAGCATCACCTGCTCGCCCAAATCCCTCAATCATGACTTGAGCTGGGATCTTTGCTGAGCAATCAGAGCCTCGTGCCTACCCATCATTCTGTGCTACTTAAGGAAGCCAGGGCATGCCAAGCAGGTGTAATTGGTATCTTTGTTCATCCCAACCACACCTCACCACAATCCAGACTAGCTACAAGAGGCAATTCAAAATTTCATGTTATTCTTAGACTGCGGCCTGCATGGAATTACTTCACCAACACCAAAACATCCCATTGTGTTAACTCACAGCTGCTTCTTGTGCTTGTTGACCTCCTCCCCAGTGATGCACCATTTCCATTACTTATTTCCAGACCTGCATTTAAATTCTGTACTTCAGGCCCACTGGACCCTCTGCAAGCTACTCCTTGTGTTGAAGGGAAGATGTGTTGATAGACCCAGCTGCACACTGTGCCCCATCAGACTACACATACAGACACTAATGAATGTGGTTCATGGCAAGAGACCTGGAAGGGGGCATTTGGAAGTGTTCTAAAAATTTGTGAGGAAGGCAGAGCGGTTTCTTCTAGCGTTTTTACTTAATTTACCACCTGAATTGTCTTTAAGTGCGGCTGATTTTCAGGGCTATCATAGTGGCCACTGTCTTTACTTGACGTTAAGTATCAGGAAATTATCTGGGGACACAAAATCTTATCACGCTCATTTGCATCAGCAAACTGTAAATACACTGGTAGACTCAAAAAAGGGGAGGAAGTTTTCTGCAGTACAGGTGCTTTCATACTAAAGCATACTTTGTGTCTAAAGGACAAGAGCTTAGTAAGTGACAAGAAGTGCCTAAGCAGATCTAAGTTGCCAAAGTATGAGGGAATACATGATACGAAGAGGGTATTAGCAAGCTTCCTGCTTGTGACTTCAGTGGAGATACTCATTCCTAGACAAATAAGTGAGTTTCTAACTACTGGAATATTGTTAAAAGATCAGTCTCTTTCACAGCTATGGCTTCTGGTACTTTTTCTGGGCTCGACAGAGACTATGCAGTACCTTGAAGGACTAATCCCTGAAAATAACCCCCAGGCATGTTCTCATCTCAGTTTAATGCTTAGAGTATGAGACGACCTGGGAATTTTAAACACTTTTTACATGATGAATTTTACTACAAACATTTAGTAACAGAACCACAAACCACTGCAACCTGATTAAAAAGTAATAAAATAAATAGAAGCAACACACGATTTGGAGTCAAACTTACGCTTTTTTTTTTTTTAAAGACAACAAACGGTATCTTACAAGTAGGTAGAGAGGCTCTCTCAAAAGAAGTCACTAAGTGAGCAAAATAAACGAATCTTGTTTTGTAAGTTATATCAGGAAAACATGAAAGCTCACAGAATTAACACAAATAATGAAAAGTCTTAGGAAAAAAGTAAGCCATGTGTTAGAATGAACGTTAATGATAATAAGTTAGTATGAATTGGAATAGGAAGGTCAGCAAAGATTGGGGATTGGGTAAATATAGTACATTTAAGTAAATGTGCTCAATGACCCACAAATCTGGGCATCCTTATTACATTTATTTGATTGACACTGGTTGATTTAAAAAATGAGTTATTAATTTGTGATATCAAATGAAAGTGTGAATAAACTGTACTCTAGACCTGCTGCTGCCACATATGTGGTTTTGACTAATTAAAATCTAGTAACATATTTTAAAATGCTTGTCTTTTATCTTTCCATGAAAATGTATTAGCAAAGATGCAATGGTCTTGCCCACAGCTCTATGTTGGACTCATAATGAAGGCATAAACTTGTAATAGGCTCCAGAGACAATGCACAGCAAGTAGATTTTCTGCTACATATTTTCTTAGCACTTTGGAGACCTCATTAGGTGAGAAAATCTGTTAGAAGACTGCAAGGGGAAAACTATTAAGGCAAGAGAGAAAGCTGCTTTGATAGCTGGGAGAGGCCCAGTTCTCCAAGACAAACTTAGGAAAAGAAAGCATAACAAATAAGTAACATTATGAGAATAAACACATAAATGGCAACTCAGGAGATTGAGCTACAGGCAATTAAGCCTTTAGAGAGTTCAAATATTTAAAAAAGCAAGGATACAAACAAAAAACCTCTGATGAATTGTCAGTAGGCAGAGAGAAGCAGTAGCCTGAAGGCTCTAATTAATGCATGCTACTAATGACCATGACGGGTCATTAGACAGCTAAGCTTATATTAGCTGCTGCCACACCTCTTTTTCCTATATTGTGCTAAATGTATTAAGAGCTGAAAGGAATATTAAGAGAGCAGGAATGGTAGCTTAACATTGCATAATGATCTTTGGGAGTAGAGGGAGTTCTTAAGTATTAGCTGTGCTGGTCTTAAAAAGATACATGTCTTACTGGATAAACAACCTCAGGGGAAATACATCTAAGCACATAAATAGTTTTCTCACTGCCTGTGAGGCAGAAAACAATACAGCATAAGAAACTAAATGAAAGTACAGATATAGTAATGGAATTTCACTGTCTTAATTAAGAGCTGTTCCTGAAACTGGAAATACTTGTTGCAGAAAGAAAGAAAAAGAAAAGCTTAATATACGTAAAATACGTTGGCATTACTTAAATTTTAGTAATCAAGCATGTTAACAACATCATTCTGATAAATTTATTTACATTTTCTCTTGCTATAGCAGTACAAACACTAACTTTTTCCCTAGGTTCAGAAAAGTCTCATAGCTGGCTATTTCTTCTCGTTGATGAGAATGTTTACAAAACACAAAACTTTATTTTGTGAGATGTTAGACTATGGACAATAGTTCTGAAAAATATTTATTTTATTGGCCAGAAGCAGATACCTCTCTGTAGAAAAATTCACTGGAATAAGTTTCAGAGTTCCTCTGGATAATTAAAATCCAAATCAGATTCTCTCTTCCTTATTCTAAACCCACTACTTCCATACCATTGCCATTCTCAGGGACATTTTAAAGTTAATCATTTTGATAAATATTTAACCAAGTATGGTATTCCTTTTTTACCTCACTAGTCATAACAACAACAAACTTTTCTGTCTAGGTAAACTAGATTAAATACTAAGTCTTTCCATTTGGACTTGTAAATTTTATATACATAAATATATAAACATACCATACATTGCATTGTCCTTGAAGTGACAAAATCTGTATGTTTTAGAGAAATTATAACTTTTCCATTGGGATCCACTAATTTTAGAGATATTGAAACTATTCTGTAGTGGATGAATAAACAAAACAAGCAGTTTCCTAGGGAAGCCTATATTAAAAAATAATCTCAGTAAAAATAATGAAAAGCTTTCTATACACTCTGAAAGTTTCAGCATGACTTATATATGATAACATTTGTAATTCCTGTTTGAGATGCTTGTCACATGCCTAAGAGATAAATGTTAATTCTGTCAAAGCATCGTAACACCAACCTTGTAAAGTGTGCAGAAACATGTGTGTATACAGATGTACATACACAAATATATATCTCTGTGTTTCCATGACAGATGCCTGGACTTTGCTTAACTTCAATTATTCAACAGTGCATTAATTTTATTTAGTATTATTGAAAGATTACCCACTTACCACTCTCGAATGGATTTCTTTGGCATAAAGAGGGAATAAGAATTCAGATTCCCCTTCCAGTCGAAGGCCTTCTTTTGTAACACGCAGGTGTCCCATTCCAGTCTGAGGAGAAGATGTGAGAATTATGCACATTTTATTATTGTTGCTGTATTCATTTTATGTTCTTTTCATGAATTGAACATTTTCAGAGCTGCCTGCCTCGAGTCTACTGATAAATATACAAATAGTAATGCATTTAAAATCTGGAGAACTCCTTATTTTTTCCAGGAGTAATTTTCTGTGAGAAATTGCAGGTTTCAAGTTATTAAACTTGGTGCTTGGGGTTTTTTTTTGGGGGGGGGGGGTGGTGGAGTTGAAATACAGTATTATAGTCATTAAATTAAAATGAAACGCATTTGTATTGGCTGTGCTGATTTAGCTTTTGTACTTGCCTTCCAAAAATGTAATGAATAATAAACTTTTACATATGAGTACTCACATAAAACAAACCTTATTTTAACATCTCAGGGTTCATTCTATCAATAATGTAAGCCTACAGAACAGGCAAAGAGGGATTTTTATTTGCTTCCATTTTCAGCAATTACTTCTTTCTAATTAGGTTTTAATTAATTGGTTTAGTTTTTTTCTCCTCTAATTGTAAGTCAAGGCTCTATATTTCATTATCATTACCTTTTTCTCTATCACCTGCTTCTCAGTTTTTGTACTTTCCTCATCCTTTCTTCATCATTCCCTCCTGCTTTTAGCCCAATTATTCTTTCCAGCTGATAGCTTCTTTCTTTCTTTTTACTTTCTTTCATCATTATCATAGAATTGGTAATGTGAAAAATGAGTGAGGAATTACTTCAGTAAGTACATCTGAAGGCTTGCAGGCTTCGGCTGCAAGGTATTTCACAGGTATTGAGCTAATTTGTATAGGATTCACCCCTTTCCCTGACATAAAGAGTGACAGAAAACTTGCAAAAAAAAAAAAAAAAAAAAAAAAGGCAGCCTTCCACCTTAGCCACGTGAAAATATTTCAGGACAACTGCTGCAAACTACAAGGAGTAGGTGGAAGGGATAAATAAAAACCAATAAATCCAGAAAGTATTTCCACTCCAAATAGTTTTCAGGTTGTTCTCCATGTAAGCAGAAGAGATACATAACAGACCACTGATTATACATCAATAAATTGCTCATCTAATGAATTATGCTTACCACTGATAAAAGTTATAATTGAAGAGCTGGTAATTTGTTTTCAAATATATGTTCTGACTAATCAGATTATATATGTATATATGTAACACTAAGTAACATATCAAACCAGCCTTCAATGAAAAATCATAGCTATTTTTTTAGCAGGCCTGAAAGGAGACAAAGAGAGAAACAAGTTTTGCTTAAATTCCATAAGGTAAGAAATATTCATTCATTCCACTGGAGAGTACAACTATGATTCTTCCTCAGCAAGATTTGCTTCTGGAAAGAGGCTTTTAGAACAGCTATTTATGGAATCTGTTTTTCAGGGTCAAATATTTTACTCTTTTGAAATATATAATGTACTGACTTTTCTCAGCGGAAACAGATACAGTTTCCAAATTCTAGACCATTGCAAAGCTTTTAAAAAGTACCCAGTATATACTGATACATCCCATAAGGCAAAACTAAAATAATATTTATGACGAGCTTTTATAATGACAATTCCTAGCCAGCACTGACTGATTTAGAAATATGTTTTTCTAGTGAACACTATGGACATTTTTTTCTAACCTGCAACACTCCAACATTAGAAAGACACACAGGTTTTAAGACAAACACTTTTGAAAAGTTTGATGTGAAATATCAGGATATTCTAAAGAAATACCACCAAAAAATATCTCCTCTTTTATTAACCAAATTTAGGGTCTGATTATTTGCTCTGACCTCGTGCCTTTTCCCATCAGGTGAAAGTAGGTTATATTAGCTATCAGGTTTAAACAGAGTTTGCATATTTTAATGGAATATAAAGAACTAAATAAGAAATATATTACAGAATAAGTACAAAAAAATTACAATGAAAAATCTGAAATTTAAGAAGGCAGAGAAAGAAGTAGCAATTAATTCTTGCTCTGAAGCAGACTGGGGAAAATTAACAAACTCCTGGGTGGCAATCTCTGTCCTGCTGTTGGCAGGAAGAAATTTTTAGTAAAGACAAAAAAAAAAAAAAAAAAAAAAAAAAAAAAAAAATTGATGTGGAAGAAAATTATGCAATTTACTCAGCACACTCTTACTAATGGATTCAGGTTTCCCAGCAATGATTATTGTGAAAATGCTATATAGACAAAGGAAATGGCTTTGAAATAAAGAATAATATGTAATATGACAAAACTTAGCACTTTTAACTTATCTAAAAGTTCCCATTTTTTCAGTAAAACCAGTCATATCACTCAGGATTACTAAGTATGTCCTCCAGTATGCCCTATTTTCTTCATCAGATATTTAATTTAAGCATTGACACAAAGCTCACATTCTCACATATTTGCCTAACTGCCTCATTATCCATTCTCATTGACCACTTGGGAAGTGCAAACCCAGGGAAATTTAGATTTGGGTTATGTGCATAAATGACTATCTGTGAGGACTTACATAAACTTTGTAACATGCATGCAAACAATAAAAATGTGGATTGCATATAATGATCCTCACTTCTATTACCTTTGTGGCTGTAAACAATTATTATGTTCTTAGTACCACAATATTTGAGCATCTTAAGATTGTAAAAGTACTGAGTTACGCAGTACTCTGAGATAGGGGAATTCTATTATGCCCCTTTTATGACTGGCAAATTGAAGTTACATGGAATATAAAAGAGAGGGATTTAGAATAAACAACTACCCTAATGCACTGAGATCCAATGCTAAGTTCCATGAAAAGGCAGAGCATAATGGTTACACATAATGTTCTCTCAACAACCACTCTACTTCTTACATTACCAATTACTATTTACTGAGTATTGCAACCTCCTCAGCGATGAACAAACTCGATGCTTTCTGTTTCAAGGATTTGATTCTGTTCCTATTCAAATAACTGAATAAAAATATTTCTATTGACTTGAGGAAGGGGACCAAATATCAGTCAGATGTGGACTTTGATGCAGTCATACAACAAGCCATTGCTTAGGGTGGGGGACAAAAGAGTGTTTCATTAAACACAGGAGATGTACGGCAGGTCTGGATTCTGGTTATCCTGATGCTGGTGACTGTCACTGCTTGAGTTTGCTGGCCCTGAGCTGTAACACATTGTTGTACATACAGATGTAGCTGAGACTCACATTTTGTAATTACTCAAAGCCCTCAGCGAGGCAGGGGTGCAGCTGTACAGAAGGGAAGGATGAAATGGCATCTCTGTAGACAGCAATCAGGCTTTACTGCTGCAAGGAGCTGACTAGCGTGGAAACTGCTGGCAGCTGCCAAACCCTTATGCACCAAAGACGCAGCTTAGCATTAGTGTTCACAAAGGTGTGACCAGTTTTCATTTCAGAACTGCTTCACTTATTCTAACTGGAGCAACAGGATGTCTTCAACTGCAGTAGAAGCATTTTTTCATAATTTGAAAATGCTCCCAAGCAGGTAAGTGCTTGAAGAAACAGAGACAAGGCCACTTACAAAAAAATTCAATCTCTGAATCCTCATAAAAGCTCATCAAAAGACTCCTTGATTGAGACATCCTAGTCTAAAAGACATTTGACATCTAGCTTTTCAGTGAATTATCTACATAGGGATACTCCAAACCAGCTGAAATGAGTAGCCACCAGTGCAGAATCCTAGGTAAGATGCATTGTGTTGTGGAATATCTGGATGGGAGGACCATCTTGGATGTGTTATCATTCTCTTGGACTCTAAACACAGACTCTAGGCTACTAGGAGTGGAAAACAAGCAAGGCTCTAGGGCTCTTGCACTCACAGTGACTTGCTCTCAAGTAGCTGAGCCTCATGCTGCCTATGGAATATGGAATCAAAGGAGCATCAGATGATTTATTTGGGATTTATCTCCCAATAATATGACAATGCAGGACTGATGCTGTAGGCATGTGACCTTTAGAAATGAGCATGAGGCATGGGGAACATTCATTCAGTTTACAATGAGTATTTCTAGTCACCTAAACTCAATCAATAATTACAGCTTGTATTTTCCTACCAACATTGAAACTGATACACACGTGGGCTCACTATATTTGGTAAACCACTCTTCATATCATATGTCATACCATATCACATCACATCACATCATCACTGTGTCTGCACCTTCTCAGCATTAGACTCAAATGCAGTAGTCAGACTTCTCTGAATAAGAGAAATTGAGCTTCTGGTCTGTGTATCAGCTAATAGCCGCATGGGAAGATGTGTATTTTCCCCTTTTGGGGAGAGATCAAATACTGGAAAGACAGGCCATATTAGCATGGTTACACCAAAAAAGTTCTCGAAGTTGATTCAAACGTTAGTTTTAACACACATTCAATTCAAATCAAGTAGCTTCTGGCTCAGGAGTTAAAAGCATGTTTGATTTGCAGTATCTGCTCCCTGAATATTCAACTTCTCCATATATTAAAAGTCCACACACGCTGTAGTGGCTGAATGAAACCACTAATGATATTAACTTCAGAGTAGAGAGGATGCAGCATTTCCACGCAGTTAAATCCTTTTCTTTCTTGTAGGATCCTTGCATCCTCCTTCTAGGCCAGTCCAGGGAAAGACCTTGGCAAGTTCAGACCAAGACAGCGCTTGTTGTGCCCCAAAGCTGG
The DNA here is from genome assembly GCA_013398855.1 of Mohoua ochrocephala. NCBI lineage: Eukaryota > Metazoa > Chordata > Aves > Passeriformes > Acanthizidae > Mohoua > Mohoua ochrocephala. The sequence continues at coordinate 2,041 of VZTA01017987.1, read as the reverse complement.
TTCAATTAATGGCTTTATAGATCCAGCTTGCACTGCAGTACTTCTTGCAGCAATTACTATTTAGAGAACTTGCTTTGCAAACAAGAGTGTACTGTTTCATTGAGATAATAGGACTGTGGGTAGAGATTGTTAAAGAGCAATCAGCAAAACAGGATTGGTAATGAATCTGATGAAACTCTCTGTTTGACTTACAATATCAATTTTGGAGCTAAGTACGTGCTTGGTATAATAACATTACTGATGCCTCATCTCATTTTCAGCTGCAAGGACTCTATTTACTGGGCTCAGACGGAGGTTATCTGACTCATCTGCTTAGATGACAGTGGAGTCATTTCAGTCAAAGATTGGTCAAATCAGAGCCCTAGGCAACAGCAAGAACTCCTGGTATAGAAGTTAATCTCGCCTGGCTTAGGGCTGGATACAAACCAAAACACCATTTGCAGACAAGACTAAAAAGTGAGTAGATAATATTTCAGGATTTAGAAAAGTAGATGGCCACTTTGAATTTAACAGATTTGTCAGAAAACAGCTATGAATTATGCAAATTATCATACCATTGATGTTTGCTTATTTTTTATAACATTTCTTTCATAAAATAGGATTCATATTTAAGATGCATACTTTCAAGATACTTTCACGTCCTCTTTTATCTTTGACCTGATATAGAGAATAACAAACTTCCTTACTTAAAGTATTAATTAAAACAGGTGTTACTCAAGAGGAAAAAACACATTCTCAAAACAGATTCAGTTCTAGCTTCATTTCCTTGTTCAGCAAGGACCAAATTCTGTCTTTGGTTCTGTACTGCACAGGTATTTAAAAATGCCATCACATCTCCTGTGTTAGACTATTAGAAAATAGACTGCTACTCCCACTGCTACATCTATTTATTTAGGAATTAAGTTTTTATAAGTTGGATAATTCATTTTACTATATTAACATTTGCAATTATGCAACTTAGCTAAAGAAGTGGAATCAAATATTTTCCTTTGATTTTTAAAGGCTGTCATAAGGATTTTCTTAAATCCACTTCTTAAACTTGCATGTACACTCTAATCTCACTGTACTCAGATTTTTTGTAACTCTTTATCAACATTATAAATTATTCTAACAGTACACTTAAAACAAGTGTTCCTCCACACCCTTTTACATACACATGATTTGGTTCGTAATATAATTCAGATTAATCAAATGCTTTAAGAAAATATATTTATATGAAAATATGTATCACTACTGAAAAGTCTTTCTTTGGCAACAGCTTGCTGCAGTAAGTGTCTCAATATTTTTCTATTCAACTATTCCTCTCTGCGTAAAATATCTAAATATTCACTTCTGATAGAGACATTACGAATGACCGTAGACTGATTGGAGGCAAATTGTATTTAACTTAATATAAAACCAGCAAAATACAGCTGTTTAGGATTATTCGGAATAGGAACTGTGAATGTTCATGTTCTGACATGAAAATTTGGATGAGAATTTGTGAAAAATCAAATAATTTATTTCCCTTGAGTATTAAGGTAATGCAGCATTCTCAAAATGGCAACTAATTCCATGGAGCACCCACTGTTGATCACAAAATGCCTGGAAAAGCTGTACAAGTTCACTGATACATGTCTTTAGTGAAGGAGAACTCTTGCTGTGAGTAAGTGTTCTTTACTGTACATTTTCATCGCTGTCTGGTCTGGTTTCAGGTGTTCCAAACGATTGAGCATCTCCAATTTAATAAGGCATACCATTACACAGTCTATTAAGTCTCACTGTCAGAAAGTGTTACCTGATTTTCAGTTAAAATTTCGCTTTCTTAATTCATCACATTCCTAGTTTCATATTTTTATATTTCCTTAAGTAACTCCCTCCATCTTCAGTTCCTGAATTTATCAAGTGTTTAAATAGCTGTTTACACAAGTATATTATCACAAAATCAGGTTTTTTTATTACAAAATACATATATTACTTATAGATTTAGAGCAGTATCATTATCAGCCAACTAATATGTATATATAGTAAGATTATACATAGTTTGCTTTTTAACATGTCT
>VZTA01017985.1:13528-77101 GCA_013398855.1 Mohoua ochrocephala | reverse complement strand
CCCCTGACTCAGCTTCATGCCAGGTTGGAACTTTGAGGTCCCTTCCAACCCAAACCATTCTATGATTCTGTGATTGTACTATCTGAAAACATGTATATATCTCTTTATCTCTTTTCATTTCCTTAGTTACAAGCATGAGCTTCCTTTCACAGCAGTTCCGTACGATCAGTATGCTGGTCTGTAACAGCCAAGGGTTCTTATTTTCCTTCTTTTCTTGGTACAAATATTGAGCACTGAACATTTTAAACTGTGGTTAAAAACTCAGTCTCTTAATGCAGCTTTAAAAAATTGCAATTGATAGACCAGGAGACTCTTAAGCTTTCAGAAGGGCTTGGTTTGATGTATATCAAATGGAAAACTGTTCTGTAATATCTTGATATTAAGCTTCATGCGATGCCTGCTTTTCTTTGCCATGAAAAAATTTTGGAAGAAGGTCCAGATGTTGATTTCCATTGTATTTCCTAGAATCACAGAATGGTTGAGGTTAGAAGGGATCTTTGAAAATGATCTGGTCCATCCGCCCTGGCCAAGCATGGCCACGTGGATCTATCCGGGCAGCTTTTAAGTATTTTCACAAAGGGAGACTCCACAGTGTCTCTGGAGAGCCTGTGCCAGTGCCTGGTCACCCTCACATGAGAAAAGTGTTCCCTGGAATTCAGAGAGAACCTCCTGTGTTTCATTTTGTGCCCATTGCCTCTGGTCCTGGCACTGAATGCCACTTAAAAAGAGCCTGGCTCCATCCTCTTTGCACCTTCCCTATTTGTAGACGCTGATGGGATCCCTCCGAGCCTTCTCTTCTCCCAGCTCTTCAGTCTTTTCTCATAGAAGAGATGCTCCACTCCCTTCATTCTTGGCCCTTGATTGGACTCCTTCCAGTCTGTTTACGTCTCTCTCGTACTGAGGAGCCCAGCACTGAACGCAGCACTGCAGGTGTGGCCACACTGGCGCTGAGCAGAGGGGAAAGACTGGTCACCTCCCTTGACAAGGTGTCACTACTTTGCCCAGTACAGCCCAGGATGCCACTGGCCACCTTTGCACCAAGAGCTCCCTGCTGGCTCCCGTTCAGCTCGGTGTCCACCAGGGCCCCTTGCTCCTCTCTTGCCAAGCTGCTTTCCAGCTGGGTGGCCCCCGGCATCCCCTGGTGCCTGGAGTTGTTCATGAGGTGTGTGGCTGAAGATGGCGGGCACGTTGTCAATGTCACCAGTTAAGAACACAGATCATAAAAGGCCCATTGTGTTCAACAAACACGCTCCAAACTCCAAAACTGCTGCTCATAAGTTTGATTGCTACAGCTGTGATGAACACAAATGTTAGATGGCCCCCACTGCAATCCGTAAAACATAGCTGTTTGGTAACAAAATGTTAAAAGCTTGGGGTGTGTTGACTCTCCCTAAGCTTTGATGAAGAATAAATATGATTACAGAAGATACTGCAGCTGTCAAAAGTGCTGGTGGTGGTTCATACTTCAAATAGAAATTATCAGCACATTTAAAATACCAGAAACATTTGAGAAAGCCGCCAGGATTTTTCCCAACATGAATCATTATCATGTCAGTAAAGTAAAATATTTTATCTGTCACTTAGTGAAAATAAAAGATCTTTATTTGCATATAGATCTGTATGTGCTGGGACTTATCAGTCAAGCATTGCCAACATCAAGGTTTGCTTTTGTTGTTTAATTTGGTGGGCTGCCAGTGTCAACTTTCTTTCAGTACAGTTCAAAGTCAAAGTACAGCATCCCTTCAATAAGTAGGTCACTTGGGAAAATATCACAAATGTTCAGATACTTGTGAATCTTTGCCAGCTCTTATTTATCTTTAATTAAAAAACAGATGTACTGCATGATAAACATAACAAGTTGCACTAAAGCAGATCGTATGATAATTTTGGGCAGTGCCTCAGATTCACACCACTTTTCCTTATTATCCTGCTAACTTCACGAGTCCTACAATCTGAAAAACACTGCTTGAATTCTGAGGGTGTCCTAGAAATACAACACTCCATATACTTGGAGCATCTGCACAGACCTACCTTGATGCCTGTGAAATTAGGTGGATGTCTGTAGTTCCGCACGTGACCGGAGACACCGTCAAATATTGACATCTGTCTCCAACTTATGGCCAGTTGCGTCTTGTCCTGGAGTGTTCAGCAATGAAAGGATCAGAGAGGTCTTAGTCATGGCCCTGTTCTGGAGCTCTAACCAGATTTTTCTAAGACTATGTCCCAGGACTGTCAGGGAACAGTCCTCTTCAAGTCAGCTCCCAAAAAGTACTGTGGACAAGAACGTACAAAGTCTGTCTTCCTCCATTTCCACAGTCTCCCCACAGTATTCCAGCAGGCTTTACACCTTCAAACAGTTCACGTGTCCTCAGGTAATGTTCCCAGGGCATTTAGTATACCCACAAGAACTGAAAACAGATGACAGGAGAGGGGAGAATAATTGTGGTGGTGTGAGACAAACCTCTCCTGTTTTAAAAGGGAATTCATAGTTTTTCACAGCTGGATATAATCCATCGGCGCAGTTCTCTTGGCACCCATGGCTGTAATATCACAAAAAGACATTGCCCACCAGCAGAGCCCTGAGGTAGCTGTCAGCCACCCTCCCACTCCTATGATTCACATCAGCTTTGGGAACTAGTACAGCCCATGGCACAAAGCATTACTCCCAAGGCTGTTCTAATTTATGAAAAAACTCCGGAGAACTACAGCTCAGAGCAACTGAAAATCCACATCGCGGCATGCACTGCAGGGACTTCTTTCATGTGTCTTGGGAGGATTCTCCCTCCACCAGCTGCAAGGCTTTTGCAGCCCTTGTATTCCTGTGAAGCGGTATTCAAAGAGGAGTGTGAAGAGGAGGATGATCCTCTGCCTGCTTCAGCTTCCTGAGGTAAAAGTAGTTGCAGGACACTGTAAAACCATAACCAGTTAGTGATTAAAAGATGATGCTGAAAATACTTTTTAAAGCTGCAGGAAATACTAATTATAGGAATTAAAAAATAGCTGCATAGATAATTTCTGTTTACCTCAGAGAATGAATCAAATCCAATCCAAAAAAAAGCCTCCTGGAAAGAGTTAGAAAGTACAAGATGATAGGAAATCTATGATCATTCAGACAATTAAGCACTGGAGTAAGGACATCTGTAGGATTTTCCTAGGATCATTTTCTTACTCTGAAATTTGCAACTGCTGTATACATACAAGTACCTAGAGTGATAATGATTTATTCAGTGAACATGGTAATCCAGCTCTTTTTCATCTGCTTTTAGCTTTATTTCATGTCTGTGAAAACAAAACAAGTGTACCATTTGGCATTTATCTTAGAAACTCAGGTCAGCCACTCATATTCAGGATGCATTTAGAAGCTGTCCTTTCGTGCAGAGGAGCCACCCTGTTGAACAGGGTAAAAATCAATCACGCACACCGTCTTTATAGCCAGACCCAATGTGAGTAGTTTAGAAAGTAATTGATGACCTGTTTCTGTCTGCGTAACGCATTCAATGTGCAAGTGAGCAATAGTCTGTCTGGACAGCTGCACTTTAGCTGCTATGCTTGAGAACAGCCACCATTTCCACCCTCTGCACGCTGCCTCCTGCCCACTGGATCTGCATAAACGTGGCTCCAGGTCCTGCCCCTCTTCTGAGCTGCTCTGCTTCACACGCTGGAGGTAGCGCTCAGCCCACTGTGGTGGGTTGACCTTTGCTGTCCACCAGATGGTCCCCAAAGCCACTTTATCACTCCCCTCCTCACCTGGACACGGGAGAGAAAATATGATGAAAGGTCTGTGAGTTAAGGACAGGAAGAGATCACTCAGCTTTTACCATCACATGTAAAACAGAATCTGGACACGGAAATTAATTTAATTTATTGCCAATGAAACAGAGAAGGATAATGAGAAACAAGAAAAAAAAAAAAAAAAACAACACTAAAAACACCTTTCTCCCACCCTTCCTTTCTTCCTGGACTCAACTCCAAGGACGAGGGTAAAGGAGGAGTGAAAAATTCACTTACTTTCCATGTCATAGATAGCCCATTTGATTCATGGAGTGTCAGTGTCACAAATTATCAGCCATTGTTTCATGTTTCTGTTTAAACGAAATGGTGTCTTCCATTCACAGGGAAGTTCTGCTACACTGTAATTAGAAGCCAATCTTACTACAACCTGACAAAAACCATTTTTCTCCATAAATATCTAACTCTTTGTTGACTGCAATGTTTGCTTTTGAATTGTCAGTTGCATAAAACTCCATCCCAAACCCCATAAATAAAGCATTTACCCTAACAAAAGGATGCACTGACAACATTGTCTTCTTCTGGAATACTGACTTTGAATGGTATTTATCAACACAGTGAACACCTCCTCTTCTGTACAGAAGTTCATTCTGCTCTTTATTTCACAAAGACATTTTCAAAATAATGAGCATATCCATCTTTTACAAGTGCTGCATGTTTAGACTGAGGTAAATAATTCATATTAATTTAAAGTTGAGTATTATACTTAGCTGTGGACTCCTAACAATAGAATGGGTACTGGTACCCGTTTTCAGTTACAGTTCTGTTTGTAACATAAAAAGAAATGATACCATTAACTTTGTCCCTTGTTGTCTTTTGCCAACCCTCTTCATTATTCCTTCCTCCTCCTTTCTCAGCTGAAAATTCTGAGATAAGTGGGATGTCAGCAGCAAAATAGCAAAGCATTTAACAGTTAACAAAGGTGAGACTACGAAGAGGGACTGAGGTGACAAAGAGCTTCTTCATGGAAGCCTTGGCTGCCCCTAGTAAGATATCTGCTTCTGGTAAGGTCTCTGCCTCTGTTGGGTTTGCATCAAAGGATTACATACAGTCTGGAAATAATGCATATATATGTATATGTGTGTGTGTATATATATATATATTTGTAAACGCACCAATTTACAACACCAAATTATATTCTAAATAGGAAAATTTTGGTGGAGACTGCTATGGATTAGCAAGGGACAATCATGACTTCGAAATCCAAAAGGTGATATCCTGGTGCACGTGTGCCAGTCCTGGTTTGTGGGTAGGCTACATATCCCAAAAAAATAGGCATATAGACTGACTATACCAGTAAGCTTATTAGATGGTGAGTAAAATCACTGTTCTGTGATGATCTATATTAAATTCTAATCAAAAACCTGGCATGATTCAGAGCTGAGCTTGCATTTTCCCAGGCACAGCTGGTACATGTACCATTCCCAACAAGGTTGGACATGGCAATCTCATTTTGGAGGGTGGTAAACTTTAAGTATATGGGATCTTACCTCATGCTCAGAAGAAAAAGGCTCATGCCCTCTTTTGGTTACGAGTACAGAATTTTTTCTCTGGTATGGATGCATTGAACAGGGGGCCAACAAGCACATGGTTCCTCAAGGAGCCAAGAAGCTGCAGAATCTCCTTTGTCTGTAGCTGGAACAAGAGCAGAGCATGGGCAAGGTGGAGAGAGAAAGCAGATGTTTGCTGTGCTGTGTCTCCTGTGTAAAGCAATGTTGTCAATCAGCCATGTCTGGTGTAGCCAATGGACACAGAAATGAATGGCAGAATCTTTGGAGTCCAGTTCTGCCTGCCACTCCCAGTAAAAATGCCTGCAATGTCCTTTTTCAGTCACAGCTTGCTCCATAGCACCAGACCCAGTGATAACCACTAATGAAAATGGGACATAGTTATTTTTTCCTTGGCTTGTTCAGACAAATTAAGACAGTATGAAAACAGAAATATTAGCTGCTGACATTTACCAGCTGGTTCTGGTGGCACAGCAGTGGGAGGCTTGAAGGAAAGTATGGATGTGATTTCTGCTCCGTTCACTCAGTCTGAGTCAACTTCCCCTCTGTATGCTACAGCACTATAATTAGTAGCAGTTCAATTGCATTTCACAAATGAAGTGTTGTGTAAATTATTCCCCTATTCAGCACAACACTGCTGCTCTTAAGGGATAATCCAGGCCAAGGAAGCATCCTGAGACTCCATGGAGAAAGACTACCCCTTCTTGGAGAGTGGAGGGGAGAGAAGCAAATGAGCAATGTCTATTTATATGTCTGTGTTCTAGGTATGTGTGTACTAGTTTTAAGACAAACCAGTGGGAGATCACAAGTCAGAATTACAATTTAATAGGAAAATTAAAATAAATGCAACAGTACAAGAACACTGACAGAGTCAGAATACAACCTGGCACCCTGTTAGTCAGGGTGGTGGTAGCAGTCCAGATGAAGTGGTCCAGTTAAAGCAGTGATCCTGTAGAAGGGTCTGGTCTTCACCTGAAGGCCCAGTGGTAGCTCTTGTCCTCTGGGAGTCCAGCAGGTAAGGGCTCCTTGTGCTGCTCTAAACCCCAGATTATATCCAGGTGGGAATGCTTGGTTCCTCCCCCTGGGCGGAGCATCTCACAATGGGATGATGTCATTCCATGAGCCATGTGGTGGGATCTTGACAGCCCCTTAAACAGAGAGAGCTCCTGGAGGGAGTTAGCAGGGATGAGTCCTGGTAGGAGATAACGAGCCCTGCCCCACCTGCTTTAACAGCTTGTGAAGATGACAATAAAATACATACTATTGGTTACATCTTACATTATAACCTAGGACAATGTGGTAGTTTGTCACGTTTTTAGCCAGAAGTAGGATTGGAACCAGATGATCTTTAAGGTCTCTTTCAGCCCAAACCACTCTGTGATTCTAACTTTTTGCTAATGAAAGGCTGTTAATGTAGGAAAGAAGAGGCAGAAGCAGAGGAGTGGACCAAATATTGCTGGGATAGGAAATTATCCTGGACAAATCCTCCCTTCTCTGTATAATAAAGCTGGTTTAAGAACCTGGAGGGAGAGAGAAAGGGATATCTGAATGCCTAGTCAAAGAGTACATGGGCTTTAAATGCTATTTAGTCCTCCATGAAGACTTTAAAACTCTGTACTGAGGACACAGAAGGCTTTTTAACATGGGCCAATGCTCCTGTGTTAGCAGCACAGTGTGTCATGCATGTAACAGAAGTGGCTTCCTCGTCCTTCCTAGATATCAGAGGTACAACGGGGGACAGCAGCTCCTTTGAGACATCTCCATAATCCTTTATCAAGCTCTAACCTCTACAGCATTATTAGATGTTGAAGCTCCAGGGTCAGACAAGGCACTTATTCCTTTTGGAGGTGCAGAGACACCTGTCTGAATTTGGGCAGCAGCAAATAATGAACAGCCCTGAACAGCAGGGTTGCAGTGGTGAGCTCAGGGATGCCAACCCTTACTGTTAACACTGGACTGCACCTGGGCAACTGTTAGAATATCTGGAATGGAGAACCAGACTGTACATGTCAGGGAATTGAACTTTGGAAGCTCAAATTTATATCTTGTCTGCCAGAATATGCTCCTACTGCTCCAAAGCACAATCTACCTTCTCCATGTATCATATTTAAAGCACAATTTCAGCAACAGGTATGCAAGATCTATTGCCAATCTTTTCCGTGTGACTAGATAAAGTACCTTCTCAGACAGGGAAAAGTGCTTAGTGCTTGGGTTTTTTTGATAAATAATCAGTTTTCTGGTATTTTTGGTGAACCAAACAGGTGCAGAAGTTAAAAGCATTGGTTAGACTCAGCCCAAGACTAATATTAGAATATTAAATTATAGGAAGATCTAAGTCAAGATTTGATATTTGAGCTTCCTTTATCTCCTAGTGAACATTATTAAAACTTTTTAAAGGAAAAATAGTGACAATAGTGATTAAGTTTTCATTTTAACAACATGAGTTAATGTCTTTCTCTTTTGTAAATGAGAGGTTTTTTTTAATGGAAACTTTCCACATTTGGCCATCATTTAGATCATCCTTTGTAGGGAGAAGATGAAAGACAATTTCACTGAGAGATGGTCTGAAGCTGTTAGTGTTGCTGTCCTGTTTTCTTGAGGATAAAGCAAGACAAACTTTCAAAAGAAGAAGGAAGTAGCAAGGAAAGCAGCAAGGATGGAAAATACAGCATCAGGGAGCAGCAGGAGCAGGTGAGCCATAAGGTGCAGGTGACAGTGAGGGACAGGACAGTGCCCCCCTGACATGGCCCCATCCCACAGCACCCAGCCAGAAGAGCTGAGCAGGGCCAGCAAGTCAGCAGGGCAGGATCTGCAAAAAACCAAGGGCAAGGCCCTGAGCCCAATGAGGCCACGTCAGAGCCAGCCTTGAGCACAGGCTGCCAGACTCCAACAAGGACTTGGTGTATAGGTTCTGCTTTTGGTGTTCTTATTTGTTCTTTTCTTTGAAGAATGTTAGTATGATTCAGTCAGCTGCTCTGTGCTCAGGCCAACTCTGTCAGCAGCACTCCTAAACACACTTCCTTGGCTAAAGGAGGAAAAAAAGTAAGAGAAGAATAAAAGAAAAAAGGTACAAATGGGGGAACAAGGTAAAAGAAGCTCCAGATCTAATATTAAGGCATTGCCAAAGCTGGTAAAGGTGGAGATGAGGGATCATTGGGTCCCTCTATGTGTCTCAGGGAAGTTACTCTCACTCCCAAGATGGGACGTGCCAGCACGCTCATACTGGATTGCACTTCCAGGTCCTACCTGTGTTACGGAAGTCATTTGTCATAGGTCCAAATTATACTGTTTGTATTAAAAGCTCCAGCAAAGGGTCTAGAGTTAAACTGCTCTTTTTCCCATTTTATTCATTTGATGCTCTTAATTTCTTACGTTACTGGCTTAGTCCTCTGGTTACTCAAACCACACCCTTTTTGGCTACTATTAGTATGTCTTTTTGTTTCAAATTATTCAATTTCTTTATGTTTTACTTTGGTCGGTTTTTACAAATAGTTTTGGGTGACAGGCTGGATCAGATTCCTGTTATCCTGGCTAAAGTTAAATATAAGAAGCCACACAAAGCTTTGTAAAATTGAGACTTTTTCTTATTAAAAAATGTATCCACAAATTTCTCAAAGACATTTCTATATTGTCTAGTATTATGATAGCACAGTCTTATTATTAACACAGTATTAATCTCCACTGGGAAAGACAGGAAATTCCATTATATGCCACTTCAATATGGAAAAAAAGAGAAGCTGAGGAAGAACTGAAATACAGAATAAAAAAATCAGCTTGCCTAAAGCTATACAGAAAGTCTGTGACATTGTAAGGACTTGAATTCCATCCTCCTAACACATAGGCTAATACCACTTCTGCCCCATAAAAGCCTCTGGCAGTTTTATTTGTAACAGACCTCATGTAGATGATTTGATGTGAATAATGTTCCTTTCCATCAGCACTGCAGATGAAAGAGCAGAATTTCCTAAGGCAAAGCCATTTAGAGGCAAAGAATTAACACAGTTGTTTTTAAAATATCCCACTCCCTCAACAGTTCATCACTACCACTATCAATTAATAAAAAAACCCTTGCAGTTCAGTGAATAACCTGCCTGTGTACACTGGTGGAAGCGGTCCCAGATGTGTCAGTGTGCGGCTCCAGCGCGGCGTGTCACAGCTGGCGGGGGCAGCTGACAGCAGCTCTCCCAGGGCAGCCCCGAGTCGTGCTCCCCGTTCCTAACCAGATCTTGCCTGCCATCTAGTGGCTACATCCATGCACCAAATTATTCACGGTTTTGGTGGGGTTTTTTTAAATAAAGGTACTGAAAAAGTAAGAATCTTGTTTGCAGTAGAATAATGTGAGAAAACAACCTACATTCTCAGAATTTACTAAATAACTTTGCATAACTTTTTTTGAGTAACTTCAGTAAACTCAGTTACTCAAATATTGTTTGTTCCCTTAAAGTCACTACAGGATCTTCACAGCAAGGAGATTTAAAAAATAAATCTGAATGTGGAATTCTTCTGTTATCGCCATGAGTCTGAGCCCTGTAAGGAAGCTGTGTTCACAAACCTTTCACTGCTGATGTTAAAACAGAAAGCTTACTTCTCATCTCCAAGGGCAAGGTTAAAATCTTGTCTGGAAAACTCTCTCCAGAACAGTGGCCTGTAAGGAAAAAACTGGGAGACTGAAAGAACAATAAAATCCCAAAAGTGAGCACAGACTCTTGACTTCACATCCTGCAACAACCACAGAACCTGGAGGGTACCTCCAGAGATCATCTGGTCCAGCCTTTCATGGGACGGGGGGCCTCCATGAGATTAGGACCCTGTCGAGTCATGTCTTGAAAACCTCTGGTGAACAAGGAATTCCCTCCCTCCAGCCACAAGCCAGTCTTCTCCTGTTTTGCACAATCCATCTCCAGAGGAGGCAGAGTCTGTAGCTGCGTCACCTGAACAATGAGCTGCACCGGCTGAAGTCACGCCTGAGTGTGGCTCACACAGCCAGAGCTGCAGCAAGGAGGTGGAGGGAAGGACGCCAAACAGCAGAGCCTGGCTCCTCACTGCTCCCCAGAAGCAACTGTGTGTTCTCAGGGAAAGCTGCAGCTGGAAATACAACTCAGCATCTGTAGTGTACAAAGTGCTGTAAGTGGGGAAGGGAGGGCAAAGCAGAGATATTGGTAGGGGATAACGGGGCCCAGCACCAGCCTTGGTGCAGCTGGCTTCTCATCCATTTGGGATTATTACTGCTCTAGGACATCTCTAAATATTAATCATCCATCCTGTTGGGGAGTATAGCAGGCAGAATACAGAGCAGGGAGTTATCCCATGTGAGAATATGCTGGCATGTATAGCTAGTCAATAGGTATTTGCAGTACTTTAGTAGGAAATATCTCCTTTTGAGTTGATTTCAATATAGGACCTATCTATTTCTGGATTATATTCAGCATCTAAGCACAGCTCAGAATTGATAAAGCCCGAGATGCTTTATATTACCAGCACGTACTCCTACTAGCAATAACAGTAAATTAAACAAAGCCTGGGCACAGTCTTTAGACACAGCAAGTGATTGTTTATACTGGTTAATTGTTAGGATAGAGCCTGGGGTATTTTTATGCTCAAAGTTTCCTAAACAACTCCCAGGCATAATTTAGGACTTGGCATATGCCATGCATCATTCTCAATTAAATGGTCTCCCTATTTTGAAGGGAAAAAGGGCTTGAAAGCTGGCCCCTGTGCAAAAGAAGTCATTTAACGTGGTACTACAGGCGTTGCCTTTGGCTACATCCATGCTGCTGGGAAATAAAAGAAGCAGACTAAAAGTTTAAATAATGTTCCCCTAAATACATAAGCTCTAGAGTTTCAGGAGCTTCTATAAACAGTTTCCCCTCATCGTGGGCTGCAGAAATCAGATTTTTTTTTTTTTCTGCAGCAAGCAGCTTGCAGAGTTCAAAAGTTCTACCAGTATTTGGAGCAGTTGTGTATAAAAATCCTCCTCTTTCCTAGGAATGCAAAGAAATACTGAAATTTAAATGTAGATTTAATTTCTTATTTGTCTTGCTGTTCTTTAAATAAAAGACAAAAATTCCCTGGTGGTGTTTATTATTGAGTAAAGAATTGTGCTCTGGATCTTTATGGAGTAGTGGTATAGGGAAGCATTTCCTTGATAAAGTCAAAATATTATAGAATCACAGAATTATAGAATGGTTCATCCAGTTCCAATCCCCCTCTCATGGTCAGGGACACCTTCCAATAGACCAGCTTGCTCAGAGCCCCATCCAACCTGGCCATGAATTAGATCAAATAGTTAATTAGTTAATTAACTAATCAGCACAATTATTTAACAAATATTAATTTAAAAAATATTAACTAATTAGTTTGCTCAATTTAGTTAATTTCAGTTCCAAAGAGCTCTAACTAACAATTCTGAGAATGTGTCCAGCATTTTTAACCAGTCCCAATTGGGTGCATATATCATGAAGACCATGCAGAAAGAAAATAAAAGTGTTTTACCTAGAGAATTACAGGAGTTACTAATGTGCCATTGGTATGTAAAGAATTAATATTGAATGATTATAAGTGAATGCACAAAAGGTTGGTAATTTGCAGAGTCCTCTTCCTGCTGGCCCTTCAAAGCCCCAGGTATCCTGATTTTAAAAATACTGTCTGAAGTACAAACAGCCTGAAAGAAACAAAAGTACTGACTGAAAATGATATGCTAAAATTTCTAAAACTCCCCAAGGAATTACCTAATTAAACTTAATTCCAAAAATCAGGCCTTTGTTCACTTTGCAAATCTCACTTGATCTATTTCTGCTTTAAAAGTTAAATGGCAGCTTTGCAAATGGATTGGATGGATTCTCAGTCTCTTTTACAACCCTTATTCTCTTCTACATCCAGTATGATATAAAGGAGCTTCACCATAGGCAGTCTGATCCAAAGTCTGACAAAGATAATGGGAACCTTCCCACAACTTGAGTAATTTTAGTGTGAGGCCCTAAATTGTGACAGATCTAAAAGCCTGAAGTACTAATATGGATGAATGTATCAAATAATAAAGAATCTTACACTTATTTAAGCACAACCATTTTTATAAATAGTTCTATAAATAAATACATGCAGAAATAACACTTTGAGCCAGTTAATTTAGCAATGATTTCCTGCATTGAAACTAATGAGATCCCATTGGAATAAATATTATCATAGCTGATCCAAGGCAGAAGCATAATCAAGCAAGATTGGGGAAATAACACACTATCATCGTAAATGCTAACCATATTTGTTTAATAAATGATACTTCAGGCAGAGTCCCCAAGCAAAATGTCCTTAAAGCCCAAAAATTCTTGAACCCCATTTCCACTACTGAATGATGGATGTGCAAATCTGTAGCAGGCAATGGCCAGAGCTAGGTGTCAGGAGAAGATGTTAAAAAAAAAAATTAAAAATCATCTAAAAATGATGCTAAAAACGATCATGGTATGCTTTCCTTTTTCTACTGAAATTAGCTGTTCTTCTAGAAACTGTGTTCTTCTAGACACCATGCTGCAGTGGTGGCCATGGTGTAACTGGTGCTGTTCCTGAGATAGGGTTTGAAGTCTCACTGGCAGTGAAGTCCCAGCTCTCTCTTTGTCTCAGGCAGTAGTTTTGTGTTGAGACTGATTGCAAAATAAGAGACCCTTGCAGATTTCAGCCAATGATGGTCTTTAGTGTGATGTCTATAAAGCATATATAGACAAGCTATTTTGCACATGTCAAGCCCATTGAGTTTGTACCCAAACCATGTAACTTGCTAGGTTTTGAAGCCTGTCTAAATGGTACCTGATTTTCCAGCAATGATAATGGTTTTGTGTTGATGTATACTGTAGTGCAAATGCAGATAAGCAATGCTAATTCCACACAGGAGAAAATATATCACTGTGTTATACTCTAATAACCTTCATAACTGCCTCTAAACAATTAGCTCCAGAGTATTTTTAACTCCTTTTATCACTATGAAGGCATTATGACCTTAGTCTTTGTCTTGGGTACATGCTTGATTAATTCACATTACACTCTTGGGAATCACCGGTGATGTTGACACAGGAGACTACTGTATTTTTGTGGTGTAAATAGTGAGATGCTCGTAGGCCCACCGAGGATAGTTTGGGAAGCAGATGTTAGAGATGGGGTGTTATTTGTTTGTATCGAAACACGGCTCTCATCTGTGCTGCTTGCGATGGCATTGTGGCAAACACAGGGTCGATAAGCAGTGTGTGAAGAGCTGTGTACATGCCCTTCTCAATGCCTTTCTTCTGCTTGAAAAAGTTAATAACTACTTCAGTTATGCATATGTTCTGCAAAGAATGTCTCTGTACAGGAACCATACGTCTCTAAGTCTTGAGCTGCTCCTTTTCAAACTCAGGACAATCAGAGCAGGAGAAATGGATAGGCAAGTAACAGCACTAGTCAGTGTAACCCTTCTAAGTATTCTGAACCATCATAAAGATCCCTTTGCAACATCTGTGCATAACCATCCAGATAATTTTAAGCAATCCTGAAAAAACCAAAAATTTCTTGGAATTAGTTTCCTTTTAGCACTGAGTTGTCAAAAATAAATATGCCAATAGTTGTATCCACTCTTGGGCTTGTAAGACTTGGTTAGTTTACCATTTGATAATCAACACAAGTGTCTTTATCTATTCCAGCTGGTCTCATAAGAGGGGGGAATTTCTAAGCAAGGAGAAAAAGCCTAAATATTCCTAGATAGAGAGCACATGCCTAAATACTGTTTAGATACAGCAGGAAAGGATGGTAACAGAGCATGTTTTAGTATAAGCCAATAGTACTTCCAAAGCATGTATTTGAATACTTTTCTGGAAGAAAACTAGTTGGAGGTTCCAATGGCATTTGTGTGAGTGATGTTTGCTTAAATAAATTTTGCCTTTATTTGAAGATAAAGGGTGGGGGGTTTGTTTCCAATTGCTTGTATTAACATTCAGCCATAGTTAGGCCAGTTTCTTCGATAATATTCCAGTGGGTTTAATCCCTACAGGATGAAGACAGCACCAAACAATAAATGGGACTGTTCACTCTTAGCTGCTGTGACTGCTTAGTAATGTTGTGCTCCTTGAGGAGCTCCTGGTTAAGGAACAGTCCTAATGAAATACTGTCATGGCTCCCATTATAGTAATTAAACTGTGAAAATTACAACTAAATGGCAAATGTCTAATGTGGAAGAAAACAGTTGTTAACAATATTGCTCTGTGGTGCCATTTGGTGACAGCAGTGAGGGCCCTGTTCTGTCATCAGTGGTCTGGTGTGATTGCAATGGGATCATAAGCATCAAGGGAAGTTTATCCCAAAGTGCTAATGTGGTGCAGGCAGTGAACAAAACTGTTCCCAAGTCAATAAACAATGTTCCTTTTTTTCTTCCTCTGGTTCTTTTTTTTTTTTTTTTACAAGGACAGGGGATCAGCCAGCCATTTGGGCCACCTGCAGTCATGAAATGGACTTGTCATTTAATGCCCTTTGTAAACTTATTGAGCTCAGTTGTAAACTAGTGAGGTTTCTTCCCCTGCTGCTTCCTCCTGGAGGATTGTCCCAGTCTGCTGAGCGGGAAGACTCAAATCGACATGTGAGACTGTATTTCTCTGCTCAGCATTTTCCTGAATGCAGAGCGCAGGTAAGTCAGCATTGCCGCTCCTGAAACACAAAACTCAGGAAGAAGCAGGCAGGTTGGTAACACTCAGCAAGAGCCCCAGGCCATTCGCACACTCTTCTTATTTTAAAAAAGTGCTTTAAAAAACTTCAGCGACCAAGATAATCTTGCTCCATGCGGGAGGGCATGGGAACATTGCACAACATTTGTAAGGATCTTCAGGTACTTCTGGATTCAAAGAGGATCCTCACCTTTTTCAAGAATATGATCCCTGGAGTAAATCGATGAAAGGAACTGATCCCTTAAATCAATAAAACCAGTGGAAATAGACAAGATAACATTATCCACAGTAACAGAACAGCACCACTGCAATTTCACAATCAAGCGTGCTAAAAAAAATGCCTGGTTTTTCATTAAGAAAAATGGGGGGTTATAAACAACCAAAAAAGGTTAAGGAATCTACTTTTAAATTAAAATATCTCCTCTATAAATGCAAAGACAGTGTGTTTAGCATGCAGTTTGGAAAATCTGGAGAAATATTTCCTTGGTGTATCTACCAGACCCTTCCTAGAGATGAATAACAAAATGTCCAGTTCTACTCTAAACAGTGAGAACTGTCATTCCTAATTACGTGGGCCAAATAAATCCTGGGTTTATGACAGACTATGTTATTTAATGCTTAGTGAACTGGTCTTTCACCAACAGAAGGTCTGCAGGAGATAGGTAATGACAGCCGAGGCTCTTGCCCCTGTACTGTTAGCCCAGAGCTGAAGGGCGCACAGGGTTGTGACAAGTTGGAGAGCACTGATGACAGAGGAGTCATTCTGTGGGTGTGCTATTCAGTCCTCTGTATTATGTTTTAAAACTCCTTGTAAGTTAGATGTAGTCCAAATATTCATTAAAAAATAGGTGAGAAGCTATTTGAACAGAAATTATTTTTAAAATACAATCTTCCAGACTAACATGGAATGGAAACCGATTTCTTATACAGTTTTTGCATTTTAGTTCTGTTTGGTTCTTCCTTTCTGGAAGCACATTTCTTACAAGACTGGCCACAGAATCATTTGTCTCTTTGTGCCCAGGGGAGATGCAGTTTTCACTGACTATTTTTTAATTTCTGTTTATTTGCACACAATGTTTCCCCTCATGTGATAAGCCATGTTAATTTGCTGCACAGTCCTAAACCTGAAACATTTTCAATGGAGTTCCCTTGGGGACAGAGGAATGGAGCCTTAGGATCACTAATTGTGTTTCTAAATATGTCTCACAGTAGCCTAGCAGGCTGTAAAGAATTCCAATATCTATAAGGAAGAACTGGACAAAAATAAAATCTTATTGACAAAAGCCAACACATGGCTCATACGGATGAATGGTGGAAATCTGCCAATAATGGCAAGGTTATTTCCTTCCCCGCTGTTCTTGGGGGCAACGCTCAAATTATTTCTCTCATTGACCCCTTTCAGGAAAAAAAATCCTTTCCTGCCCATTATTTATTGACCATATTTAGAATGGGATAGAATGAAATTATATTGACATAGGTTAGCCTGTAGGGTTTAATTAACACCGCTGAGAAGTCTGATGCCCAGAAGGCACAGCTGCTTTCATATGGCATGAGCTGGTAGAGTTAAGGCCAGGAGGAGAGCCTGAGTGCCAGTGTTGAATTCTGCATCTGTCAGAGCAGGGCTGCTGGAGACCTCCTGGAGTTAATCTGTAGGGTTAGCACGTGCTCCTTGCCAGAACACACCACATGGCCCACAGCGCCTTGTGGAGTGATACCTCGAGTTAGAATCAAAGTGAAAATAGTCAGGCAGGGAATATTGGAGGATGGGTCTTTTGTGTTCTACAGAGAACAAGGGAAGGGCTCCAGCCTGCTTCACTGTACATCAGGTATGCACATGCACACGAGAATCATCTGTCCTCATCCTTCCTACTGCTTTGTTATCCACTCCCTGACTATAGTTCAAGTAACCCACCCAAGCCAAGGGTTTGATTGCCAGCAAAAGATGCATGAACTGATAACTCTGTGAGACAGAGAAGTGTGTGGTAGGTTATACTGTTCCCTTCCAAAGAATCCTGGTGGTCAGATCTTAATTTGAAGAGCTTTTCAGGTGAAGTCCGATGAGGACTGAGAAGTGCTTTTGGATAGCAAAAAGAAGAGCTGCTCCCTGCCTTCCAGAGATACCTTCTTACCCTTACATATTCTTTTGTCACTTTCTTTGTCCTAATTTTAGAGAGTACAAGACAGATGTAACAGGGCAGCCTGCTCCAGAGAGGAGGTACTAGAATGGAAGTAACACAGCCAGGTGAAATTGCTTAAGCCTTTCCCATGGAGTTCACTGGTTCGGTCTCAAAAACATAACTCAGTGACATGAGAGGTACCTGAGCCAGTTCTGAACAAGGCAGCTGAGATACCAAAACCTGCTTAACAGCCCTGTTTGAGCCTGCAGCAGTCAAAGAAAGTGGAGCATACTGAGAAGGGAGAGCAGTGTGCAAAGGAGAAGGGAAAGGGCTGGAGAAGCCTGGCCAGCAATCAGCATCCCTTGTAAGCTGTCCGTAAAGTGTCTTCATGCACAAGCTAAATTGTTTGTCCAGAGTTTCATTTATGCATGTGTACACTAGTGTGCTACTGTGGGGGGAGCTTTGGGGGTATAAATCCCCTTTCTGATGGAGTAATTTGGCTGGCCACTAAAAGGAAATTACAAACTAGTCATAGAAAACAACTGTAAAAGTAGCCTTTAAGCAAACTGTAAAAGCTGGATAATGTTCCCATAGCCAGCTGGCCTGTGCTGCTGCATGACCACCGCAGCACACACAAAACCCATCACTCCTGACACTGCATAAGAAACATCCCCTACCTATCACAAGTGGCAACAGAAGATGGTCCTATGTGACCAAATCTCCTTCTGTAGGAAGGGTTCACACTATTTGCAGGTGTTTTTTCTATGTAGAGATTGGTCAATTTTGCAGTAGCAACCCCCTGAAGGAGTTTCTGGGCTGGCCAGAATCTCCACCCAGGATATTAGTCAACTCACATTTTCATTTCTTGGTAGCCATGACTGGACTTCAGCTACATTATATATAACATATGCTGTATAGCACATAATGTGTACTGTCTACCTTATATTTATGTATCTCAGCTTGCTGTTTGAAACTATCATGGCAATAAAAAGATATGAGGCATCTAAGAGCAGGTGAAGATCCAAATAGTTATTTATGTTTTCAGGCCTGTAAGAATCCTTTAAAATATGTTTTTAGATTTGAGCTTCTTAACAAGTGAAGTCTGTTTGAACCTGGAACTGTGAAGCTCTGCTTGGCACAAAAAGTGAAGGAAATTTCGATATAGTTTGGTTTTTGACTGTGACTAGGCTAGATGAGTCTTCTGCTGCTGCTTTAGCATCAGATCACCCAGGAGTGGAGAGGCAG
Source organism: Mohoua ochrocephala (assembly GCA_013398855.1). NCBI lineage: Eukaryota > Metazoa > Chordata > Aves > Passeriformes > Acanthizidae > Mohoua > Mohoua ochrocephala. The sequence goes on along the minus strand of VZTA01017985.1, from coordinate 58,765 downwards.
AAGCAGACAGGAATGATTTGACAGTGCTTAATGAGGGGACATTTCTCACTCAGCCACTAGATTTTGGCAGCTTATTTTGAAGTCTTGAGGTGTGTGGGTGAGGCAGACAACAAGGAACATTCACAAGTTAAGCTGACACTATCCATCCAAGTTTTAAAATGAGAAGAGCTTCAGTACCGGGGAAAGATTTTATTCTTTAGAACTTTTTACTTTAAATTGTAAAGCCTGTTTATTCTCCTAATTACCCTGGCAAATAGTCTGGGGTTTATATTTCCATTTCTGTTAAAAATCTTCTGATACTAGTTCTGAGACAGAACTTTCCACATTTGTGGGGAAAGGCATTGCCCATCTGATTAACTGTGCAATTGGCAATATGAAGGGAAACAGATGAAGTACTATTTTTCTGTGCGAATTTGCCTGGACCAGACTAAACTCACTGGCCTAAGTAATTAGTAGAAGATAAATGCAACAAAGATAGCTGCAGTATTTCCAGATGAAAATGTCTTGTCAAGTTAGTGCTTGACTTGATGAGACTCATCTGATATACAGTGATTGTGTCTTTTGTAATTATCACAGTTTTCTTTTCCTCATTTATTGTTCCAACAAAGCTGTTGAAGGAACTTCATTTAAAGTCTGGAACCAATAGAATTGGAAATATCAATTTCAACCTTAAATGAAGTTAATATAATTAATGGCAATTTTAAAATCATTTTCATTAGAATATGGTGGGACCTGACTTTCACAGGATCAATAACTATTTTGTTTTTCAGTAACTAGTGTCTGGAGTTTAAAAAAGGTAAAGGAAGTCAATAGATGTTATATGAGGACTGGAGGTTTGGAATTCCCATAAAACATGTGTAAGGTTGTCAGAGTGGTCACACTGGGTACGTCCACACAAATGGTGTTCTCAAAGATTTGTACTTGCATGTCACCTTACCCAAGAACAGACTTTCAAAATAGCTTAGCTTCCATTTAGGCCCAAAATATACAGAGTCGGGTATTTTTTGGTCCATTTCAAATACTGAGGTGGTTTTGAAGCCTTATTTCCATGGCTCTCCTGAAGCTTGAAGTGTGCAAGAATGTGGTTCTGATTATGGTGCTAATTCTGGCCTGCCAAAGATACTTGGAAAAATCCCAGCTAGCTCTCTGCCAGGCAATACCCAAGTGGATCTGAGAAAGAACTCGACTCCCCCCAGCACAGCTCCCAAAACACAGTGTGGGTGAGACTGCACCAGTTTTTGCCTTCTTCCTTCAGTGTTCTTCAGGGGAGAAAGGCTGACAGCTCCCAAGTGCCCTCAAGCCATGTGTCCAGCTGGCAGCGTGTAGCTGCAGTTTCATGCGCTGAAGACACCACACCAGTCGGCTCAGAATCAGCTCTTACACCATTACAGACACCCCAAAATGTGAATATGCAGAAGACGAACCTCATTGCAGGGCTACAGGGGCACCAAACATCATCCAGAGGAGACCCATGTCCCAGGGTAAGGCAGGTGGATGCAGATGGACAACTTGCCTTCAGCTATGTGGACTTGGCCAAGGGGGCCAAGGACCACGCTCATTTAGTTGTGTAAATGTGCCCTCAGCATACAGTCTGGATGCTAATGAGCTGTAGCTCTCAGAACTGCAGCCCTCTTCACGGCCTGAGGACACAATTAAGTGTACTTTCAAGCTACTACCAAAACTTGTGGACCACCTGCAGGAGATCTACAGCAATTGAATCAGAAAGCATGATAAAACTGCTAGTCAAGGTTGCATCTTCAGTTTTGGAGTTTTGTACAGTTTACCTGCTTTTATTTTCAAACTTTTTCCTCATTTAAATGGTGAGGCTTTCTAGAGCAAAGAGACTTGTTTCAGTTGTTTGGAGAACAGCCTCCCTACCAGGCTGTAAGGCCAGAAGTAGAACTACATGATATAAACCATTTCTAGTAACACCTTGACACCTTGTTTAAAGGATAAGATTCTGTGCCAGTGCTACATTCATTCTGCTGGAGTAACTGGACCTGCACTGATTTACACCAGCTACTGCTTTGGTCTCTTTGTAAAAGTACAGCAATTCTTTAGACATATCCATGGTTGACAGTACAGGTCTTTTATGAGCTAGCCCAGCTGGTATTAATTTTTCCTTGAGATTTCTTATTTTTAGATCTATATATTAAGTACCATTAAGCAGTCTTTAATTTTAAACTTTTATGTCCCATTATATTACTTTTAAATTGTCAGCCAGATGATATAACAGGTAACATGATGGACACATCCGGCATCAATTAAGACTTAAAAGCTAATAATGGTCTAAAAATATAGATGATTGGAATTACGTGAGAACAATTTTGTCAAAGCATCTTTAGACATGTGTAGGTCTATTATTCTAATGGTAAATGATCTTATCCTATGGCTGCCTTGCTCTTCCCAAGTACAGCTGAAGGTCAAACAGATATTCCAGCCTTGAAAGTGGAAGAGACCAGCAGAGGGATTCTTGTTCTCTAACTAAAAGTAGAAGAAAGGTTCCTTCTCAGTCGTGTTTGTCACACATTGAATGGAGGCACTTTACATCGCTCCTGCAGGAAAAACCTACAGAAGTTAGAGCAGGTAGAAAGTAGACTGAGAGATGCACACTGAGACTTGCAGCTTTTACATCTGGCGGACTTCTCCATGGGAACAGGAGAAAAGAGAAGATTTTTGGTTTGTTGACCAAAACCTTCAGTGGAATAAGGTTTCACAGGAAGTTTTTATCATTTTTCTACCTATCTTCTTTTTGTTTTCTCTAACGTTATCTTCTCTGTACTCAGAAGAGTTTCATTTCCCTCTTGCCGAGCTGCTTTTATTTTTCAATTTAAAAAACACAAAAAATAAAACTGAAAACTGTTAGGATTGTTCGTTCTATTACATTTAATGCCAGAAGAGGAAAGGAGGAGAAAGGAAATATTATCAAAACTATGAAAACGTCTAACGTATTTTATTTCTAAAAGTTGAAAGAACAAGAGGTTTTTATTTAATTTTTGAGATCAATAGACTTCTAAATGAGGAGAGATAACCCACCCTCAGTTGAAGGAATCCAGCTGAGAAATTAATTTCCATAGGAAATTAGGCTGATACAGAGATTCTTTGCAGTATTTTTTTTAGTCTGACCAGAATAACTTCTATAATTTCTATTCCTCCTGCTGCTCTATTCAGGACTTTGCATGAGCATAAGGTAGTCTCCGTTTTGTTTAACTCGAATTTTGTTCCCTAATCTACACAGAAATGATTCAAAGTGTTGAACATAAAAGCCCTATAGTGGCTGAACAAAGAAATTTAGTCTCCAAAACTTCCTAGCTGTACCTTAGGTGTTTCTCATATCTCTGTCACTATAAAGCAACTTCCAAAACTGGTATCAGTAGATAATTAATACCTCCCACATAGCTGTAAATAAGTGACAAAATAAGTGTTTACGCATTTAGGCTGTCCCTAAAAAGAAAATAAAAGTAATTCTTCCCAGAAAAAAAAAGTTTACAAGAAGAGATTTCTATGTGTGTATGTGTGCATGCATGTGTATGAAGAAGATTCTAGTGTGACAGGAAAATTACATACTTGGCAAAGAAAAACTTCCAAATATAGGGCTTGCCTTTCTGGGTGGATCTGAATGGCTGTCTGTCATGTGCAATGTTTCGAAAGGTTTGAAATATGTAATTTTGTAAGACAGTGAGGCCCAGATCCTGCCCACCTCTGAGAAAATAGCCTAACAAAGCCCTGGGTAAGAACTAGCAGTTGCCATTGTTCGGAATAACCCTGAATTTGCCTTTTTCTATTGCAGCAGTCGCCCCCTGAGATACCAGGGATCCGGAGTGTGGATTTTGTTATGCATTGAGCAGTGGTGTTTCTATTGCTGTCTTTACCAGGTCACACCAAGTAACCAAGGAGGTAGAAAGTCTATTGGCATTTTATTCAAGAGCTGTTCCAGCAGCAAAGCTCAGAGCCCACATCTGACTGATAGTTAAAGATTGCACCTTTTCATACACTATTAAGTGCTTCTAACTCCCCATGAGCAGTTCCTTCAAATGCTTTCTAATTAAGTGACTAAACCACACCAGGCACTAGATTGCAAATTTTTATGCTGTTTCACACAGATGTTAGGTAGTGTGTGGAGCAATAAACATCAGGGTATACCTTGGTTTGTAGGAGTGGTAGCTGTGAGGTGTAAGAGCAGCTCTGCTTACTCACCAACAAGACCTGGAGAGCCTTAATTTCTGCATGTGGCACAAGGAGACAGGAGAACATGCTGAGAAATTGTGTCAAAGCACTGTTATTTCCCACTTCCACTCAGCCGCACGCTTCTCCATGGGCAAGGCTGTGTCATTCTCCAGGGAATAACTGGGAAACCTCCTGCCAAAACAGTTAAAGCAAAATGCAGGGGGCCCAGTCCCCATAGCACACCTCAAAATAAGCTGCCCATTAGAATCTGAAACTCATTTCCCGGGTAAAATGTCTCAATCATGGCACTCAGCAATATTTGCTTCAGAAAACAAGGTGAAAAAAATCTGTTTCCAAAAGATGACTTATCAGTAGGAAGGGCCTCTGTGAGCAAAATTAGTCTTCTCTCCAGTGGAGGCACCCACATCCATCTCACGTGGATTCATTAAGAAGCTCCTGTCAAAATTCCTTGTCTTTGATTGTCACAGGCAAACGCAGCATGGCAGGTTTTGCTCTCCCAGTGTCATTCAGCTTCAGTATTGGGTGAATCAGGCATCAAGGAAAGAAAGGTGGCAATGGCACTGCAGAAATCACAGTGAGCTCTCATCTAAACCCCTGTGTACCGCAGGCCAAGAAGGATAAATTCAGCAGAAACAGATGCTTTGAAGCTATGGGCATTTCAGTCAGAGGAGAATATCTGAGGGGAAAGATCAGAGATGGGCTTGTTTACTCTACCAAAACAAGAGCTGAGACATAGCTGGCTGAGAAGATAAACAGTGAGCAGAAAATATATGTAAGGTAAAGCAAGAACATGTAGCTATAACAGGTTATGAATAAGTTTTAATCTTCATATTGGAGGAATGTTTTTGAACTCTGCCTGAATTAAAACTACTTTTAAATTTTCTGGTTAAAGAAGAGGATAATGCATGATGGCTTTCTGTACCATGAGAACCTGGACCCACTGATCCAGAAAAGCTTTTCGCAGTTCCTGAACCTCTATTTCTGTGCTGAATTTCAAAAACACCTCTCAAAATCTCTTGAGAAATTTTCACAAATATCAAAAACACGAAGAACTACACAGGATTCAAAAGACCTGAACATTTAATGTGGAAAAGAAGTTGTTTGTTTGCTTTTTATCATCAGATTTTCTTTATCTATTTGGAAAGTGACATCTCACCTAAATGCCTTTGCAAATCACTTTCCAATTCATATCACAATTTCAAAACTTTGTGAATAAGGGTAATTGAAATCTGTCCACACCACTGGCTGTTACCCTCTAAATAATATCAAAGATCAAACAGAGGCATCAATGAACATATAGGTCTAATTAAATTAAGTATTACAATGTTATAAAAGGAGCAATAATTATGTTTAAAGCATATTCTACATGGAAAAGGAAATTTTTATTATATCATTCTTTTGATTTGAACGAGAATCAAATGATACCTATGAAAACGCTGAATGCCTTAATGCATAGTTAAATGCACAGCAATAGGTGGATATTCACCAGGAAGCAATAAACATTCAGGTGGGAGCAAGATTGTGATATAGCTAGCAGCATTAAATAATTATTTATATGTAGCAAACGAATCTGTCAATAGAGCAAAGGAGAAAAAAAAAAGTCTTTTCCACTTGTTACTATTTGGAATCTGTCACCAGCTTTCCCTTAGATCTGACCTTGTCTCACTGGCAATAGTGTGGAGTGTTCACTCAAAAACTCAGTTGCTGTGTGCAGAAGCAGTGCAGCTGCCTGGCGACCACTCCATCCTGGGGTCCAGTGCTAACACTGGAGATTGCTTCGTGAGAAATTTCACAGAAATTGTCACCAAGAAAGTTCAAATGTTTCAGAAAAATAAATCTAAATCAAAGTTGGCTGGAAGGGAGGGCTGTAAACATTACTGCATGTGTAATAAATGTCCTAATAAATGGCTATTTCAAGCAATGTAGTGTTCTTTTGCGACTCCAGTAGGTGCATGCTTACCCATGACCACAGGTTAGAAACACTTTTAATGTGTTTTTGCTTGATTTACAACTGCAATATATTGATAATGATTAATAATGTATTGATTCTTTAATAAACCTTCCAGGAACAGAATCTAAAGACCTAAACAAGTTTAAAATTTTGACATTCCTGGAAGTGATGGTTGTGTCAGAGGCTTGTAACGTTTTACCCACATTCCCCAAAGATGATGATAAATTGTGATTCATGGAATTTTAAAAATGTGTCATGCACCACAGTCATGGATTAATTTTGGTCAAAACCCAGTGCGTATCGATGTAGATGATGAACAGATTTTCTCACACAGTCCTGCCTCAAAGTAGTGAATAAGCAAATCAGAGTTCACATTGACCAGTGAGACAGATACCTGTAGTGTACAGAAGTTACTAAACCACAAATACGCTTCAGTAAATTAAAAGTAATAAAGTAGGGAAACATGTTTGGAGGCAGTAATTTTTAAAAGGTTCAGAGAAAGAAAGTGAGCGTCATTTTCTGTGCCTCTGTCCAGTGTCTCTGGCAGCTCCCTTTATCACCATCCCACCCCACCCCACACACCATAACCTCTCAAAGTCTCTATAAAGTGAATCCTGTGGGTACTTGAAGCAGGGAAAAAAAATGAAAGAAGAAGCTGGAGTGACATATCCACTCTACAGGGTCTTAGGTCATTTCCCTGAGCCTTCCTCATGAAAAAGAGGAAGAATTTGAAAGTAACTCAATCTTGACTATCGCTGCTATTCCTCCTAACTCCTTCTACGGCCCCTGCAGTATGTGACACACCAGAATTCCAGTTGAAAGATAAATAGATGTAAGATAGGACAAGGGATTATATGCCCACCTGTTTATCTCTTCAATTTTTATAACAAAATGCTTTTTATCATGGTTTTGTTTTTTTAGGATTTGTGTTCTTTTGAAGGGACACAAGATGGTGGGGTGGTATATTGTACCTAGTTTCAAAAAGAGCAAACATTGTCAGGAATTGACTTGTCAAGGAAAGCTGTAGATGGCCTTTCTGGGAACTTCTGATTTCCTCCATTAAGTTTTTCTGCCCTGATTTGCAAGCAGCAGAAATAACAGGGCACCTGCAATTCCACCGGAATCCAAGAAACAGAGATGTCCAATGAAGTTGACATTTTGGCTCTTTCCTTCAGTTTACAGAGTATATAACTTTACAATGAGAAATTTAGTCTTTTTAAAAACTATTACTTATCCTGGCAGGAAAATGGAGAGCCATTAAATAGCAATGGCAAACATTTCCAAGAAGATGAGAATAATATTTAATTCATTTTTATACTGGTGTCTGATGTGATTGAAAAATACATATACTGTTTCTGTTAATGTAACCTTGGAACAAAGACAAGAATGAGAAAAGCAGCCTCTGTTTCAGACCTTGCAGTATGCCAGAAGAGTTCAAAAAACACAGTAAATTATGCAGCTGCCAGGTGACACTTGGGAGATAGGGCTCAAAAAAGTTCAAGCTCCTCTAGTTTACTCCAAATGATGTTTTCCTCCAAAGATGATTAGGCTCTTAGGAAACACCTGCAAATGTGTTTTGCAAAAGACCTAATTAAAACCCTGACTTGCCTACAGAGCAGCTGACTACCTTGCAAAACACGCTCTTTCTGTAAATCTGTGTCCTTGTTGCACTTCTCTGTTTATTCGCTGAAATTCCTCTCATTTCTCTTCTTCTTCTTCTGTGGACACTTCCCTAAAAAGAATTGTAAAGTCGATGCTGAAAATGGGCTCGGCCTCAGAAACAATAAACTTCTGGCTTTCTAATTGCACAGCATACCAAAATTCAGAACAAAACTTTTATACTGAAAGCAGACAAACCTAACTTGAACTATGAAATATTTTCACAAGCTACTGAATTTTCTAAGAAATTCTGATGACATCTGGTGTCATACGTAGTTACAGTGGTGGAGATTTCATCTCTTGCAAAAGACCCTGTATTTGTGCCTCCCAGATTGGGAAACAGCAGGAGGACTCCAGTTCTTGTCAGAGCTAGACTCACTGCCACTCTACATTTGCAATCCATATTATTATCCATATATCCAAATTATCCAAATCCATATTATCCAAATATGCTGAATATTCTTCTCAGGAGCCCCCTTTTTGCTGTGAGGTCTCATCGCCTGCCATTCGCCATCAATAATTACCAGACCTGCTCTCAGACCTGCCCGCTCCCGTTGCTGTGGGCTCTGCTGCCATCAAGTGGAAACCAGCATGAACTCGAAGGACCTCACCTCAAAAACCGGGGGGTGTTGGTGTCTTAACGCCTCAGGAATCGCCCTGAGGCCGTGGGGATGGACAACCCACAGCAGAGCGTGGCATAGAGCAAAGCTGGCTCCTCGAAAATACTCTGCTGTGGACTGTGCCATAGGGCAACCAGTGAGCAGTCATGCAAGTCTCTTCTCTGTGACAAAGGAGCGCCACTTACTGAAGTGTTCGAGTCAGCAGGGTAATTTCTAATACACAGACATATACCCCAAACCTTGTATAGATTGAGATGTCAGGCAGTGGTGCAGCGAGGGCAGGAGAGATGGAGGATGAGAGTGAGAGAGTGAGAGTGAGAGTGAGAGTGAGAGTGAGAGTGAGAGTGAGAGTGAGAGTGAGAGTGAGAGTGAGGGCAAGGGCAGCACCCTTCTTGACCGTGGAATCATAGAATCACAGAATGGTTTGGGTTGGAATGGACCTTAAAGATCATCTCATTCCACCCCCCGCTGCTGAGGACAGGGACCTCTTCTACTAGACAAGCTTGCCCAACCTGGCCTTGAAGACTTCCAGGGATGGGATATCCACAACTTCTCATGTCCCACAGCACCCAGTCAGAAAAGCGCAGTAGGTGAAGGGACAGGGACTGGGGTCAGCCATAGCCCCAGGAAGGCCAGACCAGCCAATGGTGACAGGCAGGTCTTGGTCTGTCAAGTTTGCCCCCCAGCCTGAGCAAACAGCACCAGAATAGGCTGGTCCCAGTGATGCCTTCCCATCACTGCTCCTTGAAGCTGAGCTGCTTTGCAGCACCAACGTCTGGACCAGCACCATGATCCCTTTTGCTTCCCCTCCCTCTGGGCATACATATTTCTCATAATCACCTTTTTGGTGCAGAGAGTGACTTCTCTGTTTGTGCCCTTGACAGTGCATGAAGACTTACCTGGCTGACTTCTATGTGCTACAACATCATTTAGAGTTACATTCAACCCACAGATGTGAGTAAGAAAATACGCTAAGAAAGAAAATAGCAAAATAATTTCAGCCTTGTCAATTTTTGTGCTAACATGTATTGCATTTCACCACCTCTAAGGATGGGACACATTTTCAAAGAGTGAACATGGTGTGGAAATCTTTCCCAGGCATCATTCAATGAGTGATGAGTGCAAGGAGAACAGCGAGCACCAGGCATTGAACTCCTCACACAGGAGCAACCCCATTTCCCTTCCTGCACCAGGCGCAAGGGTGGCCAACTCTCCAGCACAAATCACATTACCAGCCACAGTAGCCATCCAAGCACCCTAAAATGTTAAATCAATGTTCAGCCGTTATCTCTCACAATGACAATTTCTGAGGACAGCCTATCTCTGACAGCAGGTTTCACATGGGAGCCAAAGACGCTTTCCCTAAGCCAATTTAACTGCATCTGCAGACCAAACTACAATTCCAAATGTTTAGAATTAATGTTGCCCACTGAGAGGTAGTTTGTTTTCAGCTTAGTGTAGACAATTTGTATCGCAAATCTCAACTCTTTTAGGAACGAGACTACACCTCAGCTTTTCTGGTTCATGTTTGTCCAGGATTCAATCATCAAAAATTCAGTTCATCATACAGATACATTTTAGCAAAATAGTCATCCACGTCAGTATTGATGTGGTGTATGGGGCAGTAGTGCTGTGATTCTTTGACACATTTAATGCTGGGTTTGTAGCTAGTGAGAGAACTTCTATATACCTCTGTAAAGTGTGAATGAGGCACAAAACAGTAACAAAGTTACAAAGTAACAAAGTTTTTATCCTAGGCTACTATGTCATAGAAATCTTTTTATAAACTGATCAGGTTCCATCCTAAACATACTATTCTATTCCCTTTAGTCTCCTTAAATTTGCTTTCCAGAGAGTTAAAAATTTTCATAACTAAATTCTTTCATGAGGTCATTTGAGCTTTTTTGCCAATTTTGTCTTTCAGTTTACATCACCTCACTCCGTGAATATTTCCTCCGTTCCCTGACGTGTCTATCCTGGTGTATTTATATGGAGCAGCTGTATTACTTGCTAACCTTTGGTTTGGAAGGATAAACAAGCCAAAGTCTTGCCAGATTTTTCTGCATTAGTAATATCAAATTAGCTTGCACTTGCCTTCCATTGCACAAATGTGTAAGACTAAGTAAAAGAATGGCAATTGAAAGTAAGAACCAAAAATATTGTGGAAAGGGGGAAGCCACTCAAAGCCCTGTAAACAGGGGTGGGAATGTGGCAGCTGTCTCTGTTCCACAGCCATCCTGAAAAACCACAGCAGGAATTTGGTCTGGATGGAAATGTAAAACCATTTCTATTCAAATGTTCTACAAAGCAAACTGAGACAAATAGTTTTGGTTTATGTGGAAGCCTCTTATTCAGTCCTAAGTGAAGTGTTTAATTTAGTTGTCTTTTTGATTATTTGGTCTTTTTGTAGGCCTTGCACTCCACTTTCTTCTTTAGAAAAGAACTCTGTAGGTTTCAGGTAGATAATGTCAAAACAAACAATTTAGCAATACCAAATATTTCATTCTGAAAATGTTAAAATGAAATGTTTTGACATTTCCCCAATTTATCCTCCTCTTTTGCAGTCTTAACCATTTATCAGATGTGACGTGACCTCACAGTTTGCTTAACTAAAATGTCCATTTTTGGCAAAGTTACTGATCCTCAGAACAGAAAATGGTCCATATCTACCTACTGGATCTGCCTCATCTTACTCTTCATCCTGTTAAAAAGGGTGGTTTATGGCAGTATCAGCAAAATGACAAGTGAAATGTAGAGGGAGAACAGGTTTCAGTTATTATCTGCTTCTCCAAATAGAAAAGCTAAGAAATACCAGATGTAGTAGCAGATGGCAGGTTAAAAAAAAAATATTTTTACCACAGAGTTCCTTTGTACAGAATATTATGAAGACCAAGAAGTTTACATGGACTAGAAGGATAAATTTACGGAAAAGAAAGCTTAGAGGATGGCTGACAACACAGACATCACCTGTGACTCAGGAAGACGCCAAGCTGCAAACTGTTGAAGGCCGGAATAACATTTTGGCAAATGATTGTTGCATGCTTCCTCTGTTCCCCGTGGATGTACCTCTGGACATTTTCTGAGGAAAGGTACTGAGCCAGATAAAACCTTGATCTGACCCACTCGTCTGGTCTGAAGTGCGTTCGTGCAAAAAATGCAAAGGAACAGAATTAATGAAAAGAACCAAACTCGGCCGCAATGCCCGTTGAGCACAGCTGTGTTTCAGTGGTACAAACCTTATTATAAATGTCACATTTGATGTCTGCAATGCTCTTCTGAGTTCCTACTGAAAAGTGAGCAGCTGCCCATCTGGGAGGCTTTAACAACCCGGATATTATCTGTTTTATTTCCCTATTGGTAAGCTTATGATAGCTTGACCTATCAAACTGTTTACTGTGCCATACCAGTCTACTTTATTTCTTTTTGTCTTATGAAGGGATTCAGATATGTTGAAGACAGCAGTGTCAATAAATAAGCAGAAGGCATCTGCTGATGTCTTCTGCCAAGAAAAGGAGAGTGGGGAAACCAACATGATTTAATTTAGACATTTACTCAATTGCTTTAAGCCCATCAAACACCAATACTTTATAGTTCCCTTCACTTTGCATAAACATTTAGCACAGCACGGGGGGAAGCTGCTCCTCAAACCCAGCTCTCTCCACTCAATGCTGATTTCATTGCATCCTTTAAAGAAAGGGCTGGAAGCATTTCTCTGCTTTCTCTTCTGAAATGAGCAGAGAGAAAATTAAACTGATTAAGTTTTTTTTGAAGCCTCAGTCCTTTAGCTGGGTTCTTAAGCATCATGGTGACAGCTGTTGGTCTCACTTGAATATGTAGCCTTGAAAAACTACTTGAAAATCTGCTCTGTGATTCATAAACAGCATGTGGAAATCACTGTCAGTGGAGCTGAAGAGCCAATGTGTGGAATACTGCAAGAAGAGTCAGGCTACAGAGAGGAAACTCCTGGTTCTGTAACACCTGTAATAGCTTTTCCATTAATTACAACTCAAAAGAGTAATTGTTTTTGCCACTTCTAGAGAGATAGTAAGTGTCTTCTCGAAGAAGATGGTAATGTTATACTATGTTTAAAAGTTAAATTAGTTCTCGAAGCCTTGATTCATGGATCACTTGCTAGAAGTTTGTACACATTAAAAAAAATACAGTTGGTATCTTCTGATCCCCAGCTGCATTAAAAAATGTAAATTCTCAATAATACTTAAAATAGTATTTTGTCTGTCAACATCTCCTGATTTCATTACTGGAACGGTGTAATCCTGTAATTGGGAGTTTATTGACCATGATGGTGAAGGAGGTGACAAAAGTCACAAAAGATTACATGAATCACACACCAAAAATCAGGGTAAAGTTGCAAAAGAAACATTATGCAATGACTCACTGCTTAAGGACTATGCTAATTAAATATTAGTCAGGGCCTGAAGTGTCACATTGAGAGCTCACTTCAATTTGTGGCCCCAGTTACAGCTACAAACAGTTGGAAATGTGCCCAGTGAGACACAAAACACACTGCTGAAGTACTTGGGCACAGCTCTTCAAGTTGTGCATGCTACTGCATGAAGGGAGAGAAAATGAGGAAGAAAAACGAGGGTGGAGAAAAAAAGTGGAGCCATAAGCATTTGTGCCACAGAGAGATGCTACTGTAAGATGAATGGTGAGAGGCAGGCAGGTGAGGAGAAAGAAGAGAGGAGGCCACCGTTAGTAGGGAAGGTGCCAGGGAAGGGGGCAGCCAAGAGAAAGGGTGGGCCCAGGATGAACGAAGCCCACCCCTGCCCTGCACTGCAGTAATGCACCCTTGCCTCTACCCTAGTGCTCCCAAAGCAGTGCCAGCCACTTAGACTGGACATCCCCCAGTGAGGCTGGGATTCGCTTTCAGCCTAAAGAGGAGTTCTAAAGTAAGTCAGCTGTTGGAGCTGCAACTGGGAAGATGATCCTGAGGGTTTTCTCTGAAGTGGAGTGTTGTACTGATGCAGCAGTGGCTGCTAGGTGGCTTTCACAAAGTCCCACCTGGGTTCCTTATTTCACCAGGGAAAGGTCCCTTGTTTCATTTCTGTTTCTCAATTCTCATTACGTAAAATGAGATTATCTCCCCTCCATCTTAAAGAATTTTGTGGCAGTAAATACATGCCTGGATATTCTGGTTATAAAAAGCCACATGGAAAGTTGCAAAAGGAAATTAATATCTTTTTGTTTTCAGAGTAGGCTTTAAAGTTTTAAAATGATAAAGAATAGTGGTCATTCACTGAATGAGGGAAAAGTTGATCATACTAGACAGCCTGCAGATAAAGAAAAAGTATTTGATAATGCATGTGATAATTAAATGTAATGTAATAATACAGCTGGACAAGAAGTCTGATGCAGGATTGTGCAGTGTTTCATTTTTTAGTGCTAACCTTGCAATTTTAATAACATTCATTTTCTTCTGACTGGGTAGCACACATCAGAGGCATCTCAGATCACCAAATGATAGAGCATTCACTCCTTAATTGATCTAAAATACGCAGTAGGTCTTTGCATGTAGTAAGATGCCCTTTTTAGAAAGTATCTTTTTTCCAAGGTGCTATCAAATACTTCAGAGATTAAAAATCTCAGAAAGCACATAAGGAACTGAAATTGCTAGTTGCTTCATTGTAGCTTTGTGCACCAGGAGCTCACAAGTGCAACAGTAGGGCTGATGAATCCATATAAACTTTTCTGAGATGCAGACATATATATACAAACAGACACACACATGCACACCCCTAACTTTCCCTTTGTCTGAGTCTCTCTCACTGAGGGTGTTTTAGAGCTTCAAAACAACCTCGGTTATGTTCTCCTGCACTGTATTTCTCTTCAAAAATGTTTTCAAGTGTTTGCCATTTCCTCCTGGTGGTCTCCGCAAAGCTGACAAGAGGGCACACTCCCCTTTCCAGACTCTCGGTAAAGATACTAAATGGGCAGGTCCCAGGACAGACTCATGCAGTATCCCATGTGTTAACAGCCTCCAAGGTAGAGTGTGACCCATGAAATGTGACCCTTTAAGCCCAATCATGCCACCAGTTTTTCTGATTTTGTTTTACCCCCATGCAGCTCACAGTGCCCTAACTTGGATCATACATGTTTTATCAATTTTCCTGTCGACATCCCTGTGTAACATCAAAACATCAAAAGGCTAGTGGTAACAAAGGTCAGCAAGGTGTATATAGGAATTCATGTTCTCCTGGGAGACAAAGGAAGTTGCATCCTAATAAATGTCCTTACAATAACACTAAGTAGTCTTATTAATGCAATGATTGCGAAAATGCCGCAAGACAGACAAAAATCCAGGTTCACATGGGGCAGGAACACAAGAGGACGACAGTCATTAGTAGAGACATTGAAAGAAAAGAAGATGCCTTAGAAAAAAGACACTGAATGCTAATTCTTTGCTGCTCGTCATTATTTCAGGGAAACTGGACTCTTTCCAAAGCCAGGCACTTTGTGAATTGCTGTGCAACAATGAAAGAGCCATTTGGGGTCAGCTGTAACTGTAAAATGAATGGACAGCAAAGGAGTGCCTCATTACTCAGCTTGACTGGAGACAGAAGAATATTTGATGATCACTTTTATATTCTGTCTCTGAAGCTGACCACAATTAAGCCGAGCCAAAATGTTGATGGCTAACGGGATGCCACTGAGATTCAAATATTATGTAGAATCCCATGGTGTGTGAAGTCAGAGCCAGTAACACATTTCTGTGGTCTAATTAAAAACAATTACAGAAATTTAATGAACACTGTGTAAGTGCAAAACGTTGTCCTAACAAGAGAAGATGGAACACTTGTGAGAGCTGAAAAAAAGCCCAGCTGGCCAAAGGATCAAAGGGTCAAACATATTTCACCATTGTTTTTAGTTTCCTGCAGGAATTATAAACAGAAGGATCTTTGAGAAACTTAAGCAAGAAAAATAGCTACAGCAGCACCTGAAATGATGGTGGGCAAAGGAATTTCAATGGCATTCATTGTAGCCTGAAAGAAGAAATCGCTCACTTCACAGGGTGAAATGTATTAACCTCTAACAGGCAGTGAGTCAATAAAAATGATTTAAGACTTCTTTCTGGCCTGAAATTCCGTGAATCTATGAATACCAGATGACACCTGTGCAAAACCAACTGCTTATCATTCACACCATGATCTGCTTTGTTTCCTCAAGTATTAAAAGGACAATGTTCTTCTTCTCTATCTGCCTGCTTGCAGATACAAACTCTTAAGAGTTTGCAATCATATACCAGAGACTCTGAGAGTTGCTGCTGCCCTCTGCATGACCTACTTGGAAGCTGTGAACTTGGTATCCATGCACAGAACCGCAGCTGTGCTGCTACCAGCACATGATAAAAGTGAGACTACGACTAGGCCCTGGTTCTTTTATTTTTACCAAATTCTTCATTGCAAACTATGGATTTCCCACAAATCCCACAGCTCTCACAACATTGTCAGGATGCATGACTTCAGATTGTGAGCCCTGGTTTAGTCCCATCACAAGACACAGAAGACAAGGGCATCCTTGAATTCCTTAGCCATAAAGTTTTGAGAAGATCTTCCATGAGCTAGGGAGGAAAATATAAGTGCCTCTTAGGAACTTAGGGAGACTTCGAGAGAATGAATGGTTTTCCAAAAGTCGGATGGATGGGAAGAGAGAGGGGGTTGCCTGGGAATCCTGTCTTGGTGCTCAAGCTTTGATGTTGTGGAAAGCACTCCATGTCTCTCCCTGACTGCAGCAATCAGCTGCTTCCCTGGAAGATCAGAGGGGGTTTTATCGCCCTGTGCCACAGCCCGATCAGAGGAGTCGAGTCAGTCTGCAACTTGTGCAACGCCAAGAGCCTTCTGTTTGCACCTCTGCTGCTTTTCCCTCACTTTTCCCACTGCTGTCTGACAGTCACCTTCCTGTACAACTGTGCATCCTCATATCACAAGGGTGCTGGTGCAGAGTTTTGTACCCCTCTGATCAACATGCTGTCATCCTCCCAGCTTTGCACTCCAGGTTCTGGACCACAGCCATGGCCACTGCATTGGATTTCTCATGAGAAGCAATTGCTACCACTGTGTGAACCACTCTTTTTGTCTTCCTCTTCACCCTTTGTTTAGTGGCTTTTGGTGCATACCGTTATGTTAGGGAACATGAGTTGCCTAGTAGCTGCCAATAGGAGATAGCAGTGATTTAGGTAACCAACCAGCATTACTCAGCGATACGTTTGCAAAAAGCAGAGGAGACCATTAGCATAGGCAATGTGTGTGTAATCAAACCATGCTCTGAGCAGCATGATTAGCACAAGAAATAAGGATGAGTAATAAAGAGGTGGAGTGCATCAGGGTGAAACCATTTACTGTAGAAAGAATATCTGGGAGAGAAAACCAGACAGAGCACTGGAGAGGAAGACTCTCAGGGAATGCCCACCAGTACCGGCACCAGCACTTCACCTCCCAGCTAGCTGCCATGGAAGGCTCCCTTTTCTATTTCTCTTTCCCTTTTTTTTTCTCATATTCCACTTCTCCTTTCTCTTTTTCCTTTCCCATTTTCTTTTCTCTTTCTTAAATTTGCAGATTTTTTAATCTTTCCTTGAAAATGGCCATTCCCACCAGACCTGATGTCCCTCAGTTTTTGATATCATCAGTCACATCCAGACACACTCTCTGTAAAACATCTATGTGGATGTTGTTGGATGAAACAGCTGGGTAATGAGTCACTTCAGTGATTTATTGCTGCTGCCTAGGGTGCCCAGAGTTTCCACTTCTAAGTTTTGTAACAATTTCCTATGAACTAATACAAATTAATACCTAACAAGCCTAAAAGATCTTGCTTCTTCTTGTCTGTTCTTTTTGCATATAAAAATTCTTGTCCACAAAATTCTGTATCTTTGTCTCTCAGCCAAATGCTTCTTTTTTCAAAGAAGTGTCTTCTCTGTCTCTCTCACTTTCCTCTAACAGCCCGGAAGAATTCCTGCTGGGTAGTTACTGTCTCAGGAGTGCTACAGATCATCTCTGCACATTGTTTTGTTACTCATTTGTGGGAAGCAGCAGGCACCAGTGGACAAGGCAGTATACTGAGACTCAAGACTGCTGAGGTCTGTTCCTGTGCATGACTCGCTTTTCCATGTTTTTTGGCAAGATATGCCACCTTTGGGCCTTAGTTTCTTCACCTGTGGTAAACGGAGCATGGATACAAGGTTCTGATAGTTATCTGCAAAGTGCTTTGATTCTAAAGATGAGAAAGGAGTTAGATAAGTATGGGTGTTTTTGTTAGATTGATCTTGATGGCAATTTAATCTTTATGAAGAAATAGGTCCTAAAATTAGACCATTGTGAGGTCAGCTTATTTCATTTCACCAAATCTAGGAACTTGGTAACAAAGGAGAGAAGCTCCTGGAAAATGCATGGAGAGGTGCCTGGTCGTGTTCTTCTGCTGTTCTTTTATACAATCTGTGCAAATGAAAAATCCCTCATTCACAGCTAATTAATAGAAGTGTGACTTATTTCACCTGATTTATCCATATAGAAAGTAGGAATCTAATTCAGACATCTAATTTTCTGCTACAGTTGAGAGGGAGACACTCCTGGATGAGCAGGCCCTCCAGCTGTTAGGATACTACCCTGCCCAACGGCATCTTAATTTGGCACCTGTTTTTCTACTAAACCTACTGTAACTGCAATGCCCTGGCATTATTGGTACAGTTTTGTAGTTGCATTTCTTTGGTTGTGCATAATCTTTTTGTGAAAAAGCAGTCTGCTGAAATCTCCCTTCTCAGTTTTTTTCAAGACATGTCTTGTTCGGTGACTCCAGAAATTCTTTTTACTATTCCTTAAATTCATGATTTGACATTTTTTCCACATATGTGGATCTTTTTCCCATTTCAAGTACTTTGAATCTGAAGATCATCTGTTTATTTCTTGTGTGATAGCCTGAACTTCTATATTAATCATGTCCCGTAACACAATGTCATAAACAAGTTTTGTCAGCATGTTTTTACATTTAATCCTAAAATAGTGAAAATAATTAAGACATCAGTCACTGGACTACTCCATAAGGAACTCCACTCCTGACTTTCCTCCACATAGCACACTCCCCTTCAAAGGCACTTAGTGCTGTCTCTCCTCCATCTAATTCCTATTCACCTGAAATTTCTTCCGCTAATTTGCATCTTTTCCAATTTCCCATACAGCTGGTAGGCCAGACAGATGACATCGATGGCATTTCTTTTGTCTAGAAAATAAGTTAGCAAAGAAGGATGTCAGGCTATTCAAATGCGATTCACATTCAGTAAACCCAAGCTGCAATTTATCTCATTCTCCATTTTTTCATTGTCTCTGGTTTCTTTTTCCATGAAAATATGTGTCAGGGCCCTGAGGGCACTCACAGGATTTAATTGCCCTGATCAGCTTTGCCTGAGGCCTCCACCCACCCCTGCCAGCTCCTCCGCAACTGCCAGCCCTGGTTGTTCCCTGACAATATTTTCTTAAATTTCTCATACCTTTGGGATCAGAATAATGGGCCTGTAGTTAGACAAAGAACCATCCCTAAATAACATCACTGTGTTTTTATGCTTTCCCTGACTTGAGGTCTGTGTGGAAGCACTGCTATTAGACCATCAGCTTGGTGCATTCTCAGGTTTCTTTACAGAGGAATCTGTAAAGAAGACACTCTGTCCCTCACCTGAACTCACCAATTTCACTGACCTTTTTGTGTGTTCCTCAGTTCTGGTAACTTTTACTTCTGCATTCTTAATCACAGAGCTATCCTGCCTTTGCCCATATATTGAGCATGACCCTCTTTACTAACAAGTGAGAAGTACAACAACAATTAATGCTTCATCAGAAAACTTCTTTCTGTAGACCTTCCCTCAGTCAGGTCGTTAGGTACATGCCAAACTCAGAGGCCATTCAGAAAATGTGCAGGTTTAAACACTTCACTCCACTGGAAACCTGCACCCCGTTTCCAAGCTTACTGTCGCAAGACTAGTGACATTCTGCACTTCAGCTCACATAATGTAGTCTTCAGGCATCTCAAGGAGCTGACACAGGTGTCAAGAAACACTTTCCAAGGCTAAATATTGGAGTTTGCATTTTAATACAGTACATTATTACCAGCAAATATTCTCATCTAGCAGCCATGCACCATATGGTTATCTAGGTTCGAGCAGATTGCTAACCCCAGACTGCCTTAATTCAAATAAATCATGGCATTCTCTTAATATATTGGAGACTGCATCTGTTATCCTGCACCTGTCACTACTGCAGCAATAGAATGATTTATGGTTCTCAACTTCAGGGTGTTATGAAGTGGCAGATGGATAGATGCACATGCCACCATCAGTTTGGGGACAGATGGAAGTGTAGCAGTGTCATAAACTTCAGACATTTTCCTGATAATATCAAAGCTCTCTTTACTTTTGGGAAACACACCTAGAGGCTGGTTACTCGCCAGCATCTCCGTGTTTCTTTGATAACTGGAACTGTGCTTAACATCTGCTGGTTTAACTCGTCATATATGACATGAGGTTTGCTTAAAAAATTTGTCCACACTGGAGAAATGAAGACCAGTACGTAGCTTTGAAGTGCGAACAAGAAAAAAACCTCTCTAATTATTTGTTGTTTGCAACTCAATTTAAAGGTGATTTTGGTGGAATTGAGAGTGCGTGTACGTGTATGTATGTATGTATGTACGCCTTAGAGAAAACAGACCTCCTACTTATTCAAAAACCAGTAATGAAAAATATTCATAACTTGGCAAATAAAAACAACTGCAATCTTATTTTTAAGTTGCTCTTTCTTAAAGATAGGATTAATTTCATCTAGCCTTAAAAATCTAATAAAAACGTGTGTCTCTTGTGGCCCTATGGACGATGAAGGGTAATTCCACTCAGGTTAAAAATACATGTCAAAGAGAACTACCTTTTAAGTAAATACAGAATATGTGGGGTTTTTGTTATATGCCAAAATTTCATCACATAAAAGAAGATCAACCCCAAGACTTTTCTAAACATTAAGGTTAGGAATGTATTAGGGTTAGGACATTACGTGACCTGCTCAGTTTAAATTACTAATTCATCTGTTTGCCCTATTTTTTTTTCACAAGGTCCTTGCCCTAGCTTTCATCTCCCAGTTGATTGAATAATCACATATTACCAAAAACCTCTTGTTGATGTCTGGTCTTTTCAAGGTATTTAAACATAGCTGTTAATATTTTCAATTACAGACTATTTGAACACCATGAAAATAATTCAAGTAGCTTGAAATATTACCGAACATCTTGAAGACATTTACTTTGAAGAGTCTTCGTTTTTTTTATTTTATTATTTCAGCTTTCAAAATTATCCCACTGTATGCTTGGAGAGCAGCAGAACATGGTTTTCTCCATTATCACATAAGTCTAATACCTTAGACAACAAGATGAGATGGACCAAAAATGCATTTCCATATAGTCTTTCTTCTCTTTCATGACCGAAGTGGAGCAACTGAATTTCCAATACTATGTAATTTTACATATTAGTACAGGCAGACTATTTTTGATTGTGCTTTTCATTCATACCAAGAATCTGTAAATGACACTTGAGCTGGTCCAAAATTTTCTGTAACAAATCTTTACTCTAGTCTTTCATTCACATTACTTTTTTGATGGTTACTTACCTGGTTCCATGCCAACTTGCTTGCTTCCTCAGCAGCCACCAGGGGACCTAGAAAAATTTCAGATTCCTCAGCTTTTGACCTCTGTGACCACAGAGGATTAAACACAACAGCTACATTCACTATTTCTTCAGAAAATTATTGACTGACTCATGAAAGAGCACTTGATTAGTTGCCTCTGCATTTTGGTTCTTAAGAGCTTCGTCCTGTCCCAAACAAAAACCCTGTCAGAGCTCCAACTTCAAAACTCCCAGACTCTTCTACAGGCCACCAAGCAGGATATTGTGAAACAGAAGACATCTAAATCACTGGAGTATATCTGCAGCTAAATACTAAGGAATTTTTGACTCCATTAAAAGTTCTGGAATATTAACTACTCATCCCTGTTCTCAAAACTATTTTTTAAGATGCAGAATTTGCTTTTTCAGCAAGCTGTGAACTAGACACCATGCACTAACAGATGTTACTATGCATCTCAGTAGACATCTCATAGCTCACTAGAGTTTTCATATTTGTTTGATGCCATGCTGCAAGATTTTCAGGGTTTTTAAATATGCAAATTTGCAGCTAGAGTACTTTAAAGGATTTTCAGAACAGCCTATAGACATCTCATTCCACTGATTTCAAACGTGCTTTTGCATTCTATGTAATGAAAACAAACATTTCTGAAGTTATCATTATTGCCTCTAAGGCAAATACTCTGCAACAGGAGACAATGCTCTGCAGAGTAGAAATTTCTCTATATATTATGAGAACTACAGTTGTGCTTCAGAGCCTAGAAGGTATTCAAAATGCAAAATTATTGTCAAACTGTAAGCAAATTAGCACTGTTCTCTAAAAATTGCATGTATGGATTTCCATTCCTGAATGGAAACTGGTCTTTAATATAACATAAATAAACTTTAGGACAGTGGGACAAATTCTGCCTTGACAGAAACACAGTAAAATCTCTGTATTTTCCTGACAATGAATAGATTGTAAATCAAGACAGATTTTCACCAGTACTGAGCAATGGAAAAGTACCAGTCTTGGAGGAGATATAAGTTAATTTTTCTATTAAAATTGAGCTGGCTCAGACAAACCACAATTCTCAGTCAACAGCTTCACCCATACGAGAAACAAAAATACTATGCCAACCTTATGCTTTCAAGTGAAAATACATTGTCAATGTTATTACTTATTTAAGGATGGATCCAAAACCTGTGGAAGTCTGCCATGTATTTCAATAGACTTTGGAAAAAGTCTTTCATAATCATAAACAGAGTAATAGTAAATAGAAAATACTACAGAAAGCAATCTGAATGATATTTCATTATTTTAGAACACCTACACTTGGAAAACTACCTGTAGAAGTTATCAACATATTTCTGATGTATGAAACTACATATGCAGAGAAACCTGCACACAGAAATAAACGTTCTTCGTGTTTTATCTTTTGTTTTCTGCATTGCATACATAGGCTATTTCAACCTGAAACTCAGCAGCCCGAAGGAAGTGGGAAAGTTGGTAAAAATTCTGAATAAAACAGAAAAGGCAAAGAAATCGTATCTGTCTGAAAGTCTGACAGTTGAGTTTAAAATGTTTCTGTAGATTACCAACAATTATATACAAATGGACTTATTTAAGAAATCAATGGCTGTCAGGTTGATATTCTTGAATGAAATTACTAATGTCACCAATTTTCTAAATTTAATCATAATTTTTGTGCTATTTAGTGCTTTTCTAGTAGTTCTAGATTCTTTGGATACAGTAATAATGTAGTAATTCCAGGCTTCATGAGAAGCTAAATTAAATTTTTAATCCCTAGAGCTAAAGAGAAAGCTGCATGCCAAGGCACAAAACCGAATAACTAACAAAAAGATCAATTAAATCTACAGGGGGGTTTTATCCCAAATCATGCTTTCTAGAACTACTAGGATTTAGCAGCTGTTAAGAAGTACTGTTAAGAACACAAAAAATGCTAATCTTGCATGACTTGGTGTCTTATATTCTCATTATATCATTATATGATTATATTCTCATTAAGGCTTTGTTAATCAATGTAATTTGGGGGCTGGAAGTAGGATTTTGTTGGTGAGACAATTTTTCTTACATTACAGGCAGTGCCTTTATTTCCTTCCTGAGATGTATACTTGCCTCAAAAGAAGATTGGAATCCCAGGCAGTGCCCCCAAAGGAGTCAGTTGAACAGAGTCAGTCAAAGAGAGAGCAGTAGCAAATGTTAATACTTGGTTCAGAAAATATGACCTGCCAGGGGAAGCTGAAAGAATCAGGATTGTTTAGACTAAACGAAAGAAAAGACACCATGTTTGTAACCTCTTACATAAAATATTGCCAAAAAGCAGAAAAGACGAACTGATTCTGCATTCCTGGGATGGACAGGATGAGAAGTCACAGGATTAAGCTGCAAGAAGGCTCATTTAGGTTAGATATTAGTAAATGTAATTTGACATGGTTTCATAATAGCCCTTTAACCTGTCTCTCACAAACCCTATCACTGAACGTGTGTTAGGGAAAAAGCAGACTCAGAGAGAGGACATTCCTTATATTACTGGTAACAGAAAAAAAATACAGCATTCAATTCTGAATATCAGTAACTTCCTAGGTTCTTTAAAATGTGGAAAGCAAAAAGACCAAGAAGGCAGAAAAGCAGAAATTAAGAGGTGACTTACAGATGCTTTTTCCATACCCTTCAAGTGTACATTTTATCCTACTGAATTCATAATTATAATAATTCAGGATTCACCACATGCTAAAAGAATTGTCCCATCATTCCCATCCAATTAACAAAAATTAATCAGTCTTTTCTTGAAGCACACTAATCCAGTCCCTTTTAAGACATTAAGATCTAATATATACACTCAATCATAAGTTTCATATAACAAGAGCTTGATGTAAAGGGCTCATTATGCCAACCACTGAAATTATAAATAAACTTCTGCCAATTGCAACTTCTTTTTTTAATCCACTAGAAAAATTATGTAGTTACATTTATTTACTCTTTTTACCTGGAGCTATCAAAATACTTGAGAAATTTTAATTATCCTCATAACAATCCAACAAGATAGCAAGGTAGTTAGTGTGACCTACTTAAATCATAAGAAAATAGAATGACAAAGACTAAGTCACTTTCCTCAGGACATGCAGAAAATAAGTGGCTATCATTAGAGCAAATTAAATAATTCTTCTTTTCTATTTACTGGATAGTGCTTCCTCTCTAACCATGATAATGTCATGATTGCTTATTTATGGCAGAATTGTGCAGAAGTAATTCCACTACATTGCAATAACTGATGGAAATAAAATGAGAATCTGGTCCATCAAGTGTGGCATTTCTACTTCTGCTGTCATTTGCTCTTTCTCTCAATTTTAACATACAAATTTGGTGTCCCATAATAGCAACTGAACAGATCAAGCTTTTAGAACATCCAATTCACTGAAGCTGAAAGTGGAATACTTCACTAGGGAGAACAGACTCAATGCAAGTGGTTAAAGGTCAGCTGCAAGATATTCTGCTTTCTAAACTGCATTTCGAAATCGCATTACTTGTGCAGTACCATAATAGAATGGCTGTCTATTAGACAAAAGTAGCAATGCAGAAACCCCATTGTGATAATACCATCTTTCAATAATGTCATTACTTCATTTACATTACAGCTTCATTTAAGCTGGAAAAAATCGAGTCCACTCATTAACCCAACACTAAGTTCACCACTAAACCATGTCCCTAAATGGCCCATCTACACATCTTACATACCTCAGTGATGGTGATTCCACCACTTGCCTGGGCAGCCTGTTCCAGTGCTTGACAAGCCTTTCAGTAGAGACATTTTTCCTAACGTTTAATCTAAAAGTCCCCTACTACAACTTGAGGCCATTTCTTCTCATCCTGTTGTTTGTCACCTGAGAGAAGAGACTGACCCCAGCCTCTCTATAACCTCCCTTCAGGCAGTTATAGAGAGTGATAAGGTTCCCCCTGAGCCTCCTTTTCTCCAGGTTAAACACCCCCCACTCCTCCTTGGACTTGTGCTCCAGACCCTTCTTCAGCCCCTATGCCCTTCTCTGGACACGCTCCAGCACCTCAATGGCCTTCTTGCAGTGAGGGGCCCAGAACTGGACACAGGATTCGAGGCGTGGCCTCAGCAGTGCTGAGTACAGAGGGACAATCACTGCCCTGGTCCTGCTGGCCACACTATTGCTGATACAGCCCAGGGTGCCATTGGCCTTCTTGGCCACCTAGACAAGCACTGGCTCGTGTTCAGCCACTGTTGACCAGCACCCCAGGGCCTTTTCCACCGGGCAGTTTTCCAGCCATTCTGACCCAAGCTTGTAGCGCTGCCTGCAGTTGTTGTGACCCAGGTGCAGGACCCAGCACTTGGCCTTGTTGAACCTCATACAGTTGGCTTCAGTTCATCAATCCAGCCTGTCCAGATCCCTCTGCAGGGCCTTCCTGCCCTCCAGCAGATCAACACCAACGTTGTCTGCGAACTGACTGAGGGTGCACTTGATCAAGATTTCATTTTGGTGAATCCCAGTGAATCAGTCTTCGCTAAGTTTACATTTAGTTGTCTTCAACATATTTTTGTCTCTTGAAGAGTTTTACAACTGTATTAGGTTCCTGAATTACTGTTTCTAGGCTTCATCCACACCTATTACGACATAGACATAAAAAATAATAAATGCCTTATACTTCTACTTGACATTCAATAACTCTAATTTTTCCTTGTCATTCTGGAGTGATTCTTAGATGTTTCTGAATGCTTCGAGCACTCCAGTTCCAAATTACCCTAGCAATGAGTGTATACCAACTCTTTGATCTACATTTCACTGTAAGAGAGATCATTGCTAACATTTCTCCTGAGTGTTTAAGACATATCTTATAAACTATATCTGAGGTTCTTCAGAATCAATCATGTCCCATCCCCTGTCTTATCATAGAATGATTTTGATTGGAAAGAATCTTTAAAGGCCATCTATTCCAACCACCATACAATGATCACGACATCTTCAACTACAGCAGATTTTTCATACCCCTGTCCAATCTCACCTTGAATGTTTCCAGGGATGGGGCATCAGCTCCAATCTGGGCAATCTGTTCCAATGTTTCACAGCTCATAAAAAATTGCTTTTTTTTACCTACTCTGACCTGACCTCTTGTAGTTTAAAAACATTACCCCTTGTCCTATCACTTGCTACAGGTCCTATTAAAAAGTCTCTCTCCATCTTTCTTACAAGCCCCCTTTAAGTACTGAAAGGCTTCAATGAGCTCTCCCTGGAGGCTTCTCTTCTCCAGACTGAACAACCCCAAGCTCTCTCACCCTGTCTTCATACAAGAGGTGCTTCACCCTCTGGTCATCTTCACGTCTCTCCTGTGCACCTGCCCCAACAGGTCTGTGTTTTTCCCATGCTAAGGACCCCAGAGCTGGACACAGCACTGCAGGTGGAATCTCACCAGAGTGGAGTAGAGGGGCAGAGTCATCTTCCTCACCCTGCTGGCCACGCTGCTTCTGATGCAGCCCAGCCTACACTTGGCTTTCTGGGATCCAAGCACACATTGCCAGGTCATGTCCTGCTTTTCATCCACTAGTAGCCCCAAGTCCTTCTCTACAGGGCTGCACTTGAGCATCCCCCAGCCTGTATTGATACTAGGGCTTGCCCCAAAGGAGGTGCAGCACCTTGTGCTTGGCCTCTCATGAAATTCCCATGGGCACACTTCTTGGGCTTGCCCAAGTCCCTCTGGATGGCATACTGTTTCTCAGGTGTCAGCTGCACCACTCAGCTTGATGTCTGCAAAATTCCTGAGGGTGCACTCGATCCCACTGTCTATGTCATCAATAAAGACATTAAATTGCACTGGTCCCAACACAGACCCGTGAGGGACACCACTCATCAGCAATCTCCATCCAGACACTGAGCCATTCTCCACTACCCTCTGGATGCAACCATCCAACCAATTCCTCACCCCCTGAATAGCCCATCCATCAAATCCATATCTAATTTTGACAGAAGGATGTTGCGGGGGACCATGTCAGAGGCTTAGCAGAAGTCCAGGTAGATTTCACCAGTATCTCTTCCCTTGTCCAATGATACAGTGACTCCATTGTAGAAGGCCACTAGTTTACTCAGGCACCTCCCTGCTCTCCATGTGCCCCTATGTGTCTTGCTGACACTTGAACCTTTATGCTTCACCCTATGTGTTAAGCCATTCAGATTACCGCAGATGGAAACAGATCTACAGAAGATGGGAACAGACTCTGGCTCCTCAAAGGAATGGTTTTTGTCCACCTAGCAGAATATGTGCAGTCCACCTAGCAGAATAGGTTTTGTCCAGCTCTGCTTTGCTTCTTCCGAATGAATGTGCAAAGTAGTTGTGTAGAGTTAAACTAACAGATCAGTGGCTTTCACTGAGTGCTCACTTGGCCATCTCTGCACTGCTTCTCAGAGGCCCACTTAAAATGGTTAAGCAAATAGTTCTCAAATGTCTTAAACTTCTTTCGGTGAAAAGCTTGCAACAGAAAACCATTATTATAAAATTGGATCCATATATTCCTTTGTGAAAAAAATATAACAAATCGAACAAGAGAAGTGAGTGAGTTCTGTGATATTTTTCAAATAAAAGTATATGTTTAAGAACACAAAGGTGTTTGTTATTTTATTTCTGAGTTCTTCACAATGACTTTTTGATATTGAGGTGCCCATAACTGTTCATTATTGTGACAGCCTCTAATATCTAATAGCCCTTTAACTTCTCTGTGTACTCCAGTCTCACATATCTTTTCACAGTAGGATCTATATATTCTTCCTGCCCCAAGGGCACAAGCGAGTCTATAGTTCTCTTTTTCTCTTATTTTGCTTACTTTTTCTAGGAAGACAGTATGATTAATGTCTCCCTGGAAAATGTCAGGGAGCATTCACTCCACTCTAAGTCAGCCAAACTAGTTCCCTTCTAGATTTATTAAACAAACCAGTCCTTCTATTACTACCAGCACTATTATTACTCATTAGTTTTACTGCAGGAACACTGCAGCACCTCAGTTCATCTCGGTAAGGCATTCCAGCAACATATACAAAATAACTGAACCTGTTCTCATGAGAAAAAAAAAAGAGAAACAATGGATATGACTAATAAATGAGAAGAAATGCAAACTAATCATAGGAAACATTTTATGCCAAATTTATTACAGAGGAGAAAACAGAGACAATGATGTAATTTTGGTGACAGGTAGGCAAGCTACTCATTATATGTAATTACAAACAAATGCTCTCTTCACCAAAATATGAACATGTTGGTCTGGAAAAGGCAGTGTATCCTGGAGCAAAGGCAGAATGTTAATCCTGTTTCTCTTCTCCAGGCAGGAAGGCTTATAGCAAAGCAGACACAGAACCTGCAACACATTTGTAAATTCCTTCCATCCTATATTGTGATTTTAATCACCAGATGTCCATGCTCTCCCAGCTCTTCATACCCAGCTTGGTATTTGGATACTGTGATCTCCTTAAGGGCATAAACAGATCCTTGAATCCTTAAAAGTCCCTGTTGAAACAGAACTTCGCTGACATTACTTCTTTTCAGAGTTCACTTTTTTTTCATATCCAATATCGTCTGCCCTCCGGTGCATTCACAATTCATCCCTGAACAGTGAGTATGGTCATAGTGTTCAAAGGGCAGAAATATTCTGAAAAATAATATTCTGAAAAGAAACCTTAAATGGCACTGTATGGATGCAGCTTTCATTTTTTCCTTGGTGCCTCTAATGCAAGCTGTTTACTTTGGCATATTTGAAAGACCACGCTGTTATTTGTCCTAAAACTTGCTACAGATTGATTTGATAATCACGTCAAGTTCTTTTTGTTTCTTTTTGTCTTCAGTCCTAATAATTCAACTCATTTATCAATGGCAGTGAAGGAGTGGAATGCCTCTTGCTGTGCAGCACTTGCAGAAGTACGAGTCAAAGAACTTTATCAATTTACGTGTCCAGAAAGTGCTATGAAACACTCAGCATGGTTCCTATATGTTGTGTTTCTGAATTCACACAACTGTAACTTTTCTGTTTTGCTCACTTTTCTGACTTTCACCGTATTTTCACAGCAGTCCTTGACACAGATGCATTCAGCCTGCTGAGGACACAATGCCCTAATATTCACACTGAAAAGCAGATCACCAGAAACAGGAAGGTTAGCTTCAATCCTTTGATAATTATAAAGTTATATTCTGTTGTTAAGAAATTATATTTGAGGAACACTCAGAACTGTGTGATCTAGAAATCTACCTGCACCTATCTCCTGCAACATTTAACTGAGTTCTCAGGTGAAATCATCCCAAATGTAAATAAAAAGGATCAGTGTTCATCTGGAAAAACTCTGCTCATGGTTACTATTTGCATCCACTTTCAAACCTCACAGCTCCTTGATGAATTGCTCTTTATATTGCATTGGACACAGTCTGAACCAGTGTGACTCATTTGCCTGTGCTGGAGATCCTGACATATCACAACACAAGAGCTCCTAATCTCAGAGTCAATATACAGTTAATTTGGAAAAGGAAATCAGCCTGCCATGCAAAAAACTTAATAGGAGGTGTGGATAAATTCTGAAGTGTCTGAAAGACCCATAGAAAATAGCACTTGATCAACAAGGGCAGGTGATCTGAAAGAAGGTGTACAAAAATGAGCCACTAACACTGGAGTTTATATTCATGGAATTTGATGTCACAAGGACATCATTATTTTCTAAGTTAATGGTAACAGAAAATAGTTGGTTTAACACATGACAAAATAATGTAGCTAGCAAGGCAAATGCACTTCTATAATTTGGCTGCTTTTATATAGGTACCGCATCTTACAAACCTGTGTAGCAATACAACTTCTACTCTGCAGCTGTGGTAAAATCTACTGCAAATTCTTTTTTATTTTCTTTGCAGCTTCAACAAAACTAAAAAACTGAGAGAAATATTGTAAATAATGCATAATTGTCTTCATTTTGTATTTCTTATCTTATAAATACTTTATCTTATCTTACTTATCAAATAGGGGTAATGATTTTTTTTTCTATACCCTCTGAGTCTGTATGTTCATAAAATTGGAAACCGGATGCAAGTTTTAAAATACTCTTATTTGTAGAGAGATCAGAATGCATTTCATCATAAGCATTTGTTCATTTTTTTCCCTCCAATCCTACTTTGGTGCTGAAGAATCTCATATACTGATACACAATTTGGTCAACTACAAACCAGCAAACAGAGCACTAACATACTTTGATCCTTTTAGTCTCAGTGCAACGAAAACATAAATGCATACCAGAGTTATGGGCTTGAATTCAGATGTTTCAAAGGAAAGGGAAGAAAAGAGGCACTCTCTTAGGCAGCAAGACAGCTGCTGTGTTAAAGTACAATGTCCCATAGGATAAGGATTGCCACAGCCCCTGGGTCCTTTGAGGAAATTCTCTCTCTTTACGAGTTCAGACTGTGCCTATTAATGCCACAAATGTCCTGTTTTCATCCTTCCTGTTGCAGTCTGTTCATACTTTCTCCTGCTGCAAATAAAGGATACCCTGTAATCTATTTCTTGAGCAGAAGTAAAGGCAAAATATTCAAGCCCTGTAACATCCTAGTTTCTTTGATCACAGCTGGGTGGCAATATAGACTAGAAAGACTAATGACTTGTAATGAACAAATATTCCCCACACATTCAAACACATTTACCTTCCATTTGTACACCTTCTCCAAGTAACATGAAGAAATTCAGACAGTCTTTTTGGATAAAACAGAGTTAAAACCAGTGGGTACCAGATAACCATGATACTAATTAGCTGTGATTTTCTTTCAAGCCTTTGCCTACCTCAACAGATTGCACTGTACCATTAGACTGTCTTTTCTTTTTATGGGTGTACTTATGTTGCATGCTCTGTAAACCAATTATAACAATGTTTTTGAAAGTCATTTAGTCCTTAAGTCCATGAGGCAACGATGATCAGGATGCAAGACTTTCTTCCTGTCATCTTAGCATGTCCTCTTCCTATCAGTCTATAGAATCCATCTCTCTTTACTTTTTCCCCCGGTTTTGAATACTTATACACGCAGTAGCTTGATCTAGTTCCAATAAAAGTGATAAAAAGTACACCCTAACAGAGACCCTCTAGACTTTGGAGGGGGGTAAGATCAGTTTACCCAAACTATTTTTTTCTAAAGTTTTCTAACCTCAAGGTTATGATGCAAGAAATATCTCACAGCATTCGTGCCAAAGTCCAGCATTTGGTCTTCTGATTTCTGAAGGACACAGAAATCAGACATAAAACAGACATACACTCTGGTAAAGCCAGGTTCCAGTTCAAATATAGCTCTGCATCTTGTGTTTCCTATTGCTTTCTCCAGTTGGGCCCTTCAATGTGACATGGAAAATGAGAACACTCAGTGTAATGTAAAGGGTCGATGTAAGAGAATTTTCATGTCACTACTTCTGGCAATGAAGACAGGAAAGCAATAGTAACATTATACAAACTATGACAATTTCTAAATACTTTGAAAATCCTTTAACCATTATAACAGTCAGTCTTTTTGTACATAGAATTTGTTCATCAGAAATGGGAGACAATAAACTGAATCAAAAGCTTCAAAAATGTACTAAAAATGTGGCAGCCACTGAATACAATGTGAGACAATGGGAGAGGAAGAGGGGTCCAGCAAAACTGGTTGCTATTCAAGGATCACTCCCTTCAGGCTCAAGAAAGATCCACCCCAACAAGTTAGAAATCAAGCAAAGGTGGCAGGAGGCTGGTACAGGTGAGAAAGGAACTCCTAGGTGAACTCAGACATAAAAAGAAGTGTACAAGAGGTGGAAGCAGGGGAGGTTAGGAATGCCAAGACCAACCCGGAGCTGAATCTGGTGAGAGATATGCAGGGCAACAAGAAAGGTTTCTACAAGTACATTAGCAGCACAAGAAAAACTAGGAAAAACATGGTGCCATTGCTGAATGGGGCAGGGGAGCTGATGACAAATGGCATGAGAAAGGATGAAGTTCTCCACGCCTCTGCCTCAGTCTTTACTGCTAAGCCTAGTCTTCAGAAATGCCAGGCATCCCAGACCAGATGAAAAGTCTGAGACCCGAGGCAAGACATAAATTCAGAAGAGGAGGATCAGATGAGGGAGGCATTAAACAAATTGGACATACAGAAGCCCATGGGGCCTGATGGGCTGCCCCCACAACTACTGAAGTAACCAGCTGATGTCACTGCAAGGCTACCCTCGATTATCTCTGAAAGGTTATGGCAGCTGGAAGAGGTTCCTGAAGACAGTAAGAGAGCAAATGACACTCTTCTTCACAAAGAGCACTGAGAAAGATTCAGAGAACTACAGGCCAGTCAGGTTCAACTTAGTCCCCAATAAGATGATGGAGCAAATAATCCTGAAAAACATTTCTGAACTCATGAAGGACAAGAAAGTCACTAGGACTAGTCAGCATGGATTTACAAAGGGGAAATCATGCTTAGCCAACCTGATAGTCACCTAACTTGATGGATGAGGCAAGAGAAGTGAATGTTGCTTAGCTCAACTTTTATATGGCTATTGACACTGACTGTCTCTCATAACATCCTCATCAACAACCTGACAAAGTACAGGTTAGACAAACAGACAGAAAGGTGGATTGAAAACTGGCTGAACAGCCAGGTCCAGAGGGTTGTGATCAGCTGCAGGAAGTCCAGTTGGAAACGAGTCACTAGTGGTGAGCTCCAGAAGTCACTACAGGGGCCTACGCTTCTTTTATGACCTTGGTGGGTGGGACAGAGTGCACCTTCAAAGAGTTCAAAACCAATACAAAACTGGGAGGAGTGGCTGATAGTCCAGATTGGTGTGCTGCCAGAACAGACTGGAGACATGGGATGAGAGCAACTTCCTGAAGTTCAAAAGAGGGAAGAGCAAAGTCCTTCCCCTGGGGAGGAATAAGGCAGTGGACCAGTTCATGCCGGGGGCTGACTGACTGACACACGGCTGACAAGGCAGACAAGGACCAGGGGGTCGCAGCAGACATCAGTGCTGACCTTGAGGCAGGAAATGTGTTGTGGCAAAAAAAAAGTCAGCAGCTTCTAGGGCTGTGTCAGGAAAAGTGCTGCCAGCAGGTGGAGGGTCCACTCAGGGCTGGTGAGGCCAGATCTGGAGTACCGAGTCCAGTGCTTCCCAGTACGAGACAGATATTAACTTACTGGAGTGAGTCCAGAGCAGGGCCACAAGGTTGATTAAGGGACTGGAACTTGTTTCATAACAAGAGAGGCTGAGAAAGACAGGACTGTTCAGCATAGAGAAGAGATGCCTCAGGGAGATCTCATCAATAAATAAATATAAATACCTGATGAGAGGGAATGAAGAAGAGGCAGTCAGGCTTTTCACACTAGTGCCCACTGAGAAGACAAGAGGTAATGGGCACAAATTAAAAAACATGACATTCCATTTGCTTTTGTGCACTCTGCATGAACAGTGGGATTGGACTTGATCTAAGGAGATTCTTTCCAAACTAAACAATTCTGTAATTCTGTGACAAAACAGCAATGAAAAATCAACTAATTTATCCAAAAGTGACAGTGTTCATAAATTAAGATGCAGTAAAACATGCTGAATGCCTCATTCTCGGGAAATAAAATAGTAATTTGGTCTTACAGAAAACCTACTATTGCAAATGACTGAAAGAAGAGCACAGTGTTTCTACAGAAACACTATGTAGCTCTGGAAACCAAAATCCTCTGTAGAATTATGAGTATCAGTCATTTTGAATTACATTAGAATACATTATTGTGAGGAAAGATAGCAGACTGCTAAATCAAAGGAAATACAAATTCTGCTCTCTTTTTAAAGCCCTGCTTTTCTCATTACGAAAGCCTTAAGAAAATTTAAAGCTTACAGAACTTACCCTTATTGAAGCACAAGATATCTAATGGTAACTGCCAAATGAAGATGGTCAGGTTGAACAGTCTGCTAAAAAAGAACACATTTCTGATACATCATACCTCCTATGATGTTTGTCCTATTTAAGCAAAGTGAAAAAAATTCTGAATTTTGAACTAGGAATATAGTCCATGCCTTCTGATTCTGTTTTCTCTGTTCCTTGATTTAAGTTTTAGAACAGGTATAATGTCTGATAAATGAGGCTTGAGATCCTGAGTACATTCTTAGGAGTCACTACAGTGCAAATAAATAGCATGGAGGGGACAAGGTGAAAAAGAGATAGAGAAAAAAAGAA
Source organism: Mohoua ochrocephala (assembly GCA_013398855.1). Classification (NCBI taxonomy): domain Eukaryota; kingdom Metazoa; phylum Chordata; class Aves; order Passeriformes; family Acanthizidae; genus Mohoua; species Mohoua ochrocephala. The sequence continues at coordinate 24,471 of VZTA01017985.1, read as the reverse complement.
ATACATTTAAAGCATAGTCCCTTTTTCTGGATGGAAAAGGAATGGAAGGCTGGTGCCTGAGCTTCAGGAGAGTCATAGCAGGCTGGAAAATCTGACCAAACCATGGATCCATAGAGCCATAAATCAGAAGACCAAAATGATCTTTTTCTCTTATTTCCAAAAGAGAAAAAATCTGTTGGTTCTGTTTGCTGAGGTCAAGCAGAAAAAGGCAGGGTTTGGCTGCCTAAACACTGATGTCTGGTACTACGGTAGACACGGCAAGGTAACTAAAATACCTGCTAGCATGTATGAAACACAAAGGAAAATACTGAGGGAGCACGGGAACCCATCCAGATGAGAAAGAAATCATTTAGGAGCACATACCATTGCATTATTCACAGTTACAGAGCTTAACAAAAATAATACAAAGCTCCCTAGATTTCAATATGCAGTCACAGAGAAATAATCATCTGAGAAAGCAGCATACACTCACATTAACTTTGTGCCAGAACTAAAAGCTAATCCATAGTACTGCACAAGATAATGACTGTTCAAGATGTAAGAGAAATACTCACATGTAATATATATAGGATTCTTGAAAAAAACCCTAAGGATTAGGACAGAATTATTTAAGCCACTAATTATTGGTATGACTGCAACCCTGGCAAAAGATCTGCCAATAACAGAACAGAAAAAGACAGAGTTAGTGATCCCACTGGCAGAATTATTGTTGAAAATTCACAAGTTAAGACATACATATTACAATGAACTGCAGAACTCTCAGATGGGTTTGTTTCCATACTTCCTTTCATCCAAAATTATGAAATGAGAATAAAACCTTGAGCTTCCAAAGCAAAGTATAATGAATAAAAAAGCTGAAAGTTATTTTTACTTAAAGAGAAAATATGCCTCTCCCACTCTGAAATCACCGTTCTCTGAGAATAAATGATACTCTAGAAATGGTGATGTCTGAGTATGAGCTATACAATCCAAAGCAACCAATATCACGTTTGCCAAACACTTCACAGCTAACTAGCAATGATTCCTAAAAGCATCAAAAAGAGAATGAAAACGATAGCGTGTAAGAATACCAAAAAAGTCACCCAACCCTAACTGCAGTCCTATCTTCTTCATCAGAATTAGTTACGTGTAACTCATCTAAAAAACAAGTAACTTCCAAGGGAGGAAACCTTCTCTTCATTAACTGCTGTTTAGAAACACTCCATTTAGATCTCAAAATAAAATGTGTAGAAATACACTGTCAATAATCATCCGGCTTTGGAGTTCTCTGAGAGGTTGCAGTCCTCTACAGGTAAACCAAATAAACAACACTTGAATAACTACTCTTAGAAAAATGTCACGCTTTTCAAGCAGGTGTTAAGTGCATATCACTTCCTGTTCCCCCGCGTTCAAAACTGTATTTAAAAATCAGTCTTTTAAAAAAGAAAACAGCAAGTCAAGGAATCAAAATTCTATTAAGTAACATCTTTCACTTTCTGAGACATTGTTTTGACAAGCTCCTCTACATCATTTCATTAGCAGCAGCATTTTAAAAGAAAAAAATGTCACATGAAGTAACAGGACTACATATTCAAACTACCTGTGTATTTTCTGCTATTCTAATTACTCGAGATGGTGGAAAAGTATCACATTGATGGGAAAAGTGTTTCCTGAGTTTAAGATTCTGTTCAGTTAGCTTTAGACATATAATATACAGTTTTTTTATGTAAACTAGGCATCATAACTTTCCTTTATAGTCACTGGACAGAAATAAGGACTTTGAAGGCAAGTTTCAACAACCTCATTTTAGTTATATACACAGGAAGAGACAAATTGGGCCATGAAATTATTATCTCTGTTCATAGATAGAAAGTCAGAAATTTCAGCTGTAGACAACAACTGTGTAGATCTTTACAGGTCATGAGACTTAGTTTAACTTCATTTGACCTATGATCGTAGAAAAGCAGCATGATTTATAACCAGATTTTGAGGAATTTGTTGCATACCTGAATGACATCTAGATATCTATGTTAATTGTTTGTTTAAAGGTATAGGTACCTTAAACACACATATGTACCAAATATGTTTTTATGGAATACATATATTATAAAACTGATAGCATGTAAGTGAAAAAGTGGCACACGGTTTGTCTGTATTCTACTTCACTTCCTACATATCCTTTATCTCGGGTTAAAAAGGCAGTGAGAAAATAATGGAATATACAGCATGCCTTTTATCATTGCAATCTTTTTTTTCTTGTTTGCTCTTCATCTGTATCTTCACCTTTGTCTTGACGCTGTTTACGATATCCCTGTCCCTTCAGGAAGGAAGGCTGGACTAGGTGACCTTCAAAGGTCCCTCCCGTCTCAAATTATTCTTTGATTCTATGATTCATCCCCTTATATTATAAACTTTCTATGTGAGGAGTCTCTTACCAGAAGCTTCCTTAATTGAGGGCTAAACCAGCTTCAATCACTTCCCATGTGTATTGATGTGGAGATCAATAACAAAAAAAATGTGAAACTACTATGGAACTGTTGACCTACTATAAGCCAGCAGTGCCAGACAGTAACTTGTTAAAAACTCTCTAGAACACAACTCAGCACCCAGAACCTACTTCTATAGAAAATACATTTAAGGAAATAAAAATAATGCAATTAAACTTGACTAAAATAAAGTGTTCACACGATTGGCTCCAAGGAACTATAAAACCTTATTAAAATCTATGCTTGTCCTTGTGTACAGCTACAAGGAGTTACTGAGGTACAAAGGATGAGGCCTCGGAAAAATCCCTAACAGCAACAGGTAAACAAGAAAAAAGAAAATCCTTCGTAGTAACAGGCAGTAGGTCTTTACTGAAGCTAACAGTGCAGAAGTTGTACGGGCAAAATGAAAGATAACAAAAAGGGAATTGCAACAGCAAACTGCTTAATATGGAAATGATCTATTCTCAATTGACCACTGATTCCTTTAGGCATTTTTCAAATGTAGTTGAGTAAAATCCCCTTCTCGATTCAAAGATTTCATCTTAGGCCATTTCACTCTGTGTTCCACCACTTATGTACTCCATGCCTTCCCCAAACGATGCACGTACCAAACATATACCAACAGTAACTGGCTTTCCAGACAGTGAGAAGGATGCAGAATTATAAGCCTGAGTGCGCACTAAAAATGATAGAAGATATTTCCAAATTCACCATTTGTGTAACAACATGTCAAGTTTCATAACTAAGAAAAATAACCTACTAGACCCTGAAAAAATGCAGGAGGCAGAAACAGAAACGTTCGCAGGTTTGGCTCCATGTGGCAGTAACAGATGACTAGTCATGTGGCTTGGAAGTGCTCTTAAAAAAAGAAAAAAAGAGTAACATTCACTTCCCAAAACTTAAGGAAAGGACAGCGACGTTGTGAATCTGTTTAGACAGCACTCTCTAATGCTGCAAATATGGTTACTCTCTTTGCACTGATAAAGAATTCAACACCTCGAAAGAACACATGCTTTTTTTTCCCCCAAAGGTTTGAAAAAATGCAAGAAGAACATTAAAAAAATCTTTATCAGCATGTCAGTCGATGCTTTGATCTGTGGATTTTTTTTTCAGCTGAAAACGCAGTGGGAAAAATCCTTTAGACTCCATATCAAGAACCATCAAAGCAGCTTAATTTTAAATGGTCAGAACTGGCTGCTTTTTAGCACAAAGACGGTAAAATGCAACAAAGACGTTTACAATGTTTCCTCACAAATAAACTATTATTTAAATAAATATATTAAAAAGTATGTTAAAAACCTAATTTTCAGATGTGGTAGCGCTTAAAGGCCATGTAAAAATTTCTAATATCCCACTGATTCTGAAAATCTGAATGCAACCCCTCTGGTTTCAATGCAACTCTAACAGTCATTTTGCAAAATAATCAATGAAATGTGTTGAACCACACTGGAAAACCACTGGAAAACAGGATGAGAATGCAAAACACATTTCATTACAGCATATTAACGGAAACATTAGTTTGGCTTAGATTTATCTTTCTCTGTCAGGCGAGATTAAATTGCATTAAACTACTTTTAGCTGAAGTGAGTAAAAAGAACAATCTGTGAATGAAGAATGTATATGAATAATTAATGCCATGGCCACTGAGCTATTGAATCCCAGACAAGAGAATTATTGGATGAGATGACTTGTTAACTAAGCCAAGACTGTTTCCTTCATATTCCATGCACAATGAACAGGAAATGGTGACTGCTGCAACAGCTGAAGATAAAGGATAGATAAACAAATGAGAATATAATTAATATTATATCAATTTTCTATGTCTGGAAATTAATCTAAATAGTTTTCTGAAAAGCGTATGAAGCCTATGACAAATTTCAGAGCTGAGTCCAGAACGCATGAGTTCAAAGAACCACTCTTCTTCTCTAATTGTTAAAAGTTATTTTTATAAATTTGGCCTAGATAGTTTCTTTTTTTTTGCAGTAGCCATATATGAGATGGCCTAAAATCCACTGCTCTCAAGCATCCTCAGATACTTCAGGTGATCTGTTATCCTACTGAAGAGTTGCTTTGACATAAGTTCATGGTTTTGGCAGGAAGCAGGTAACATTTCAGAAAAATTGCTACAATGTAGGTGTGGCTGGCCCTATCTGCCTGGTCTATACACTCTGTAGAAATAAGAATTTTTGGGGCTGGAGAAATGAAGCTGAGAAAATCTTGGACAAAGACCCAAAAATCACATCAGTGAGGTCTATCTGCCTGTTGAAGAAAACCTCCTGAAGAGTGGCACCGTTTCAGTCAGCAGAACCCAGACTGGATATAAAGATCATTAGAATTGGCCTTTAAAGATCATTATGGCTTTGAGAGAAGTAGGTAAAGCAGAAGGTTCTTTATAATACCGTGAATTGAGTGGGGGAAGCTATTTTTAGTCCTCAATTTTATATTTGGGTTTTCAATTTAAACTACTGGAAATGTGGAGAGCTGAAAATATTGCTTTAATATCTCCCCAGCTGTGAACTTTCTCTGATAAGATGGAAAATACTAATATCACCTTATATGTATGCAGCTGCCTTTGTCCCAGAGGATCCCAGGACATCAACAAGCTATTCATAAAGAAAAGTATATTCACTCAATCATAGATTGCAGCAATCAGGTATTAGTCAGGAATACAAAACAAGTTAGAATAGGAGACTAAACAAGGACATTTTGAGCACCGATCTCACACAAATCTCTGTGCTTACAGCTCATGATTAGAAAACCCTGTAAGATAATAACTTAATTATTCAACAGCTGAATTTGAAAAGTAAGCAGCATTGGTAAGGGAACAAAAATTGAGCCTTTCCTGAGATGTAGAGGATGCAGAATACAGCATTTCTAGTCAAAGGTAATTTTTTATCTCAATGTTCCTAAACAAGGATGTGCAAGATAACTGTGGAGGATATGGAGTGTTTTAAAGAGATGGAACTGGAGTTGTTTTAAGGCAGAGGAAGAATATTCAAGATTGTGAAAGGATCACTATAGAACAAACCCATGGTGCCTCTAACATTACTAAATAACCATGTTATTTAACAACAAGGTAATAACTACATTATTTATTAATTGGTTATAAGTAATTAGTAACTGGTAATAATTCAGTTATTAGTGATGACCATGTTATTTAGTTATTTAGAAAACAATTAAGTTCTTACTGAACCAAGATCTTTTCTGCAGGCCCTTGTCCACAGTACAGCTGGTTTTATGCAACCTTAAGAGAGTACCTAATGACGTTCTGGAAATTCCATTCAAACTTTCTCCTTCATAACTGTTGCAAAATTTCGAAAGGAGGATTGCTTCTCCATTTAGTTTTTGTTCAGATCTCTGTCTCAGATCTGTTACCCTCTCCTGCTCTAGTAGCAAGGCAGTGCTCCAAGAAAGGCGGTGTGCTTATATCCACAATGGACTCGACAATCAAGTAACACAGGTACATCATAAAATTGTACCACAAAGCATAACTGTTGTGTAATGGATATGATTTCTCCTTCAAATGCTCCTTTGCCCAGCATCAGTATATGTACAGCCAGCAACTAGCATCCCAAACAGCTCCAAACACACAAAGGTGATTTGCGTCCTTACTGGCAGAAGCTCATTCCTCTTACTGTACAAACTACTGTTGTCCAACTCCCTTCCTCACGTGCCCTGTATCTCCCTTGCCTTCTTTCACCTACCTAGTCCTTCCTCAGCCTCTCTCAATTCTTCCCTTAATCCTGGTGTTTCTCACACACCACACTGATGTCTTTAAGGACTGCTACAGGACCATCTTCATTCTCAAGTCTTGTGTTTCGGATAGGAGGAAGCAAGCAGAAAATAAATCTCATTGCTCAAAGGCCAGAGACACAAGTAAAACCAGGGCTGATTTCTTTCCTACTTTCTTGTTTACCACTTTACAGCAACGATAGCAGTGTCTAAAGTGCGCACACATGAGCACACACACACAAAATTCTGATCTAATTGCTGTTTCCTAGAAAGAGCAATGGAAAAGGTAACTTGTCAGAGGTTGAAGTTCATGACATTCAACAGTGATGTTTCCTGTTTCCTTGTTTCAAAAACAGGCTCAAACCCTGGCCAGTTACTCACGAGAAAAACATAAAATGTGACAATGTCCGGTAGCCTGAGGAAACCATTCCCTGGATATATACTTTGCTGTTGGTATCTTCATTGCTTTGCCTTAAGACTTGATGGAGGTCAGGCTGAAGCCAGCAAGTAGCGGAAGAAGGCAGGTTTGAATGTACCAGTGAGGAAAAACACAGCCCCAACCCAAGCTGGCTCAGCCTAGTTGAGGCAGGGAGGTCAGCAAGAGCAGCTGCTTTGAGGAGAACTCTGCCTTATGCCCCAAAAATGTCAATCAGAAACTTGGCCAAGCAACCCTCAAGCCAGGAAGGGGCAAAATCAGCTGTAGCATTTTTCTTGCCACACCTGTTGTGTTGGAAGATGGAATACTTCGAGAATACCTCTCTGAGAATCTTTTGCTCTAGCCAGTCAAACACCCAAAATAAGTGTAAGATTCAGACATCTGTGTTTTGCATGTTTGCATATGCAAGTGTCTGTGTCTCTCTCTATGGGTCCTGCCTATTTTTCCCCACTAATTTGATTAGCTACCCTAAATAAAAAATAAATTGACCACGGCTTATATCTGTCTGACCAGTTAACCTTTTTGGATGATAGAATAGTGCTTACAGTATAATAATTAGTGATGCTTGCAATAAAGTTGCAATGTAGTCTTATGAGATGGTGGTGTTCAGGTTGGGAGGGAAAGTCAAGGATTGAGGCTCCACCCTTAGAAGTAACTGGGTTACTCAGATGAAGAATCCTCATTTTCAGCTTGTAGAAAATGTAGAGTATTTCTGTTAGCTCAAATTTTCTAGGAAAGCTTTGCTTGCTTTTGCTTTTTTTACCAGCAAGGGGAAGCAGAGTTTCCATTGCTGGTGATGTTACACACTTGGATGCAGTTGGCCCTGCAAGGAGCAGTCACACTAACTCAAGTTTCATCACTGAGCTGCCAGCTGTTAAGCAGAACGAGATGTTCAAGCAGACGCAGTATTTGCTCAGCCCAGACTCAGCCTTGAGCATGTAAAGGCTCAGAGCAAGCACCTGCAGAAGGCAGAGACAGCAAGCAAACATTGTGTTACTGTTGTTTGCACTCTAACTAGAATTATGGCTCTCAAGGTCAGAAGGGTGAGCGTAGATGTTAAGTTGATAAAAAGCTCTTTTCTGTTTCTAGAGAAAAGCAAGAGGATGACAAAGCCAGTATCCTACGTGCTTGCCTCTGAGTCCCCAGCCAAATACCTCTTTACAGTCAAGTAAAATGGGGGCTTAACTTTTCCAGGCAAGCCAAATAGCTCAGGCCTCATAATGCACTTCTACAGAAGGCAACACAGCAATGCTTTTTAATTGCTCTACCACTGCACCCCAATACTAATTCTGAAAATAATGACATTCAGATGATTAGAAAACTAAACCGTGACTCCAAAGATAAAAGAAATAAAATTAGTTAAGGCAGAGCACCTGATCACCCAAGCATAACCTGAACATACCATCTTAATATAACCAATATAGTGCTGCATCCTATATGAACACATTCTTATGCAAGTGAGCAAAGTGAACTCCCATGACATCTCCTCAATTGCTATCTCTGAAACCCCAAATGACAACTTAAATGTCAGCACTGTTAATTATTTCTCTACAAGTTATTTCAACAGAATATTCACTTAATGTGCTTGATTCAAAAAAGAAAAATTTAAATCTACAACATTACAAAACTTCCAATTATCTACTCCTCAGTCATTAAATTTAAATATGAGCAAAAGCAGCTTGTACAATTGTCAGCACATTTTGTGCCATTGAAAACTAAAATTGTCAAAGTATCATAAAATAATTTCAATTCAGGATGAACACAAACCACTGTTTGCTTCCTGTAATCCCCCCAGACAGTACAAAGTCAAATTTATGCTTCTAGAGCATTTATTTTTCCTATAACTTGCCTATCTTAACCAGAATAATTTTTAATAAATCCTTATGTCAGCGTGGCAACAATACAGCAACTGAGGCAACTGTGGCAGGAGATACAGCAACAGATGAAATGCACAGTCTCAAGTTTACCAGAGTCTTTTTTTTTAATTGCAGACAAGATAACACACAACAGACTATTTCATTTGATAAGTAAAAACAAATTAACCAAGAAGTATTTTTGTCTGTAGAGCTAGAAACCATCCACATGCTGTTAAACCATAAAATATGTTTAAATTTTTATGCTTCAGTAGGCATAACTACAAAGGAAAGACTATGCCATACTAAAAGATGTTGCAGTAATGTTAAACACTATTATGAGTTTCCCTAAAAATATTAGCAGCAAGCTTTAAACAAGTGATTGTTCTTTTGTGCGTACAATATCTACCATTACACAGATAAGATTCAACAAAGATCTTGGGTCACAACAACCTCGTGCAACGTTCCGGGCTTGGGTCAGAATGGCTGGGAAGCTGCCTGGTGGAAAAGGCCCTGGGGGAGCTGGTCAATGGGCAGCTGAACGTGATCCAGGGTGTGCCCAGGTGGCCAAGAAGGCCAATGGCATCCTGGCCTGGATCAGCAATGGTGTGGCCAGCAGGACCAGGGCAGTGATTGTCCCTCTGTACTCAGCACCGGTGAGGCCACACCTCGAATCCTGTGTCCAGTTCTGGGCCCCTCACTGCAAGAAAGACATTGAGGGGCTGGAGCGTGTCCAGAGAAGGGCAACGGAGCTGGGGAAGGGTCTGGAGCACAAGTCTGATGAGGAACAGCTGAGGGAACTGAAGGGGGTTAGTCTGGAGAAAAGGAGGCTCAGGGGGGGCTGTATTGCTCTTTACAACCTCCTGAAAGGAAGGTATAGCCAGGTAGGGGTCAGTCTCTCTGCCCAAATAACAAGGGATAGGATGGGAGGAAATGGCCTCAAAGTCGCACCAGGTGAGGTTTAGATCCTACATTAGGAAAAATTTCCTCACTGAAAGGCTTGTCAAGCACTAGAACAGGCTGCCCAGGGAAGGTGGTGGGGTCACCATCCCTGCAGGTATTTACGAGATGTGGTGCTTGGGGCCATGGTTTAGTGGTGGAATTGGCAATGCTGGGCTAGAGTTGGACTCCATGATCTTCAAGGGTCTTTTCCAACCTACATGATTCTACCATTATTTTCTGCCATCCTTAGAGACTGACAGAGAGACTAATTTGTAAGTGTCACAAAAACAGGCCTCATGGCACCGTTATCTCCTGTCTGCATTCCTCCAGAGCACTACCCTTAATTTTCAGGTTTCCTCTTACAGGATAAATTCTTACAATTCTCCACTTTTAGACAAGGTTTCAGCCTACAGTATGACATATCAATTGGTTTACCTGGCAAATCCTACTAAATCCAAACTCTTTCTGTTCTTTCCTTCAGTGATTTCATAAGCTGCTTAAGAAAAGAGTAGTTTCAGTTTAAACTAGAAACAAAATATTTAGAAACTGTACTCTTCATCTATGTCTGCATTATGTCAGGATTTATCAGCTCCTGCCAGTAAATTAGTTAGGCACTTTCAGAATCTTCAGGCACATTTTATGCCTGTCTCATTCTCACAAGCAGAAATCCCTCTTGCAAAGGTTCTTTTTAAAATGTCATTCTTCTGTTACTGCTTACGTCTTAAGGATCTTTTTCATAGATTTTATTGTCTCTCAGTGACTCCTGCATAGCTGTTGATGGATGGCTTATACTCAGCTATTCTTTTTCCTTTCTGTAAATTAAGTTGGTGTGTCCATATCCATTCAAACTAACATACAGAATGCAATTAATAAACTTTTATAGAGCTGCTATGAATCCATCACATAAATATCACTAAAATCATGTGGTTTCTATGCTAAAGAAATGAGTCTGTTTCTTATGAGAACCATACTGAGCTTACTGGAACAAACTGTTCAATCAAATCTGTCATCTGAGACTGCAAAGTAAGTTGTGAATATATCCTGTAAATACAATCTGTATTTAAAGTTAAATACACAAATGCACTTAGCTTTTACCTGCTATTACATATTGCTCTACAAAACCAACACATCTTGAAGAAATCAAGTGACAAATACCTAGGAATAATAACTAGTAGGTATATAATCATTTATCACTGAAATTATATCTAAATTATGTTACTCCTTTAACACCACCACTTTTATTCTGCCCTGAACATATTCTATATTGAATTGTGTATTATTGCTCTAGTATTAGAAACTCTCACCCCCTAGGTACAGAATCCAACATTTTGATTTGTTAAATTTCATCCTATTAATCATTGCCCAACGCTCCAATCTGAGATCCCTCTGCAAGGCAGCTTCCTAGCTAAAGCCTAGTTCCCCTTGCTTTAATAAACAGATCAGTGTTGTACCTTGTCTTGTTTGACATTTGTTCACACTCCGTTGTGTACCTGCCCTGATCTACTTTCTTTTTTT
>VZTA01017985.1:0-11092 GCA_013398855.1 Mohoua ochrocephala | reverse complement strand
GCTGCAGGGCTCGTACCGCGGCCACAGCGGCAGCAGGGGCGGCAGGAGCGGAGGGGGGAGCACGGCAGGTAACGGGAGGGGAGAGGGCGGCCGCAGAAGCCCGGGGGGGGCTGTGCGTGCCCCGGTGTCCTCAGGTGTCCGGGGGTCCGGGGGGTGCCGTCGGTGCCCCGGTATCCTCAGGTGTCCAGCCAAGGCTGGCCCTGTGCCAGTGTCACCTCGGGTGTCGATCTCCTACGGAGTTCAGTTGCTGGTCGTGTGGCAGCGTCATCTCTGGCGCCTGGTCCCTGTTCAGCCAGTGCGCCTCTGGCAGTGTCACCTCAGGTGCGGGTCCCCTGTGGAGCCAAAGCTGCGGTGCCGTGTGTCATTGCCCACACCTCTGTGGGTGCTGGTACTCGTGCACTTGATAGCCCCACTTCTCTTCCCCACGAGGAATTAGGGCTCTTTCATGCTCCCCCGCCACCCATAATGTTCTCGCATGCAGGCAGACATGCCCCCACATCCTTGTGTCCTGCTGGATCCACAGGACCCGACTGGTCCCAGCAATAGCCTTGTTCTGATCTTCCTGCCGAGGTATTTGACGGCTGCCTCTCTCAGGCTGCACCTGCCAAGCAAGGGAGGGACTAGTCAATAGGAATCCAAAATTGTGCTTGAGAGAAGTTACAGACTGGGTGGAGGTTAATCACGGTGTGCGAAGGTACAAATGTTTGATGAACACAGCCATGGATCTATGGCAAATCTAGATTCATGTGCTTCAGAGTGTCTTCGCAAATCATTGACATCACACAACAGGGAATGATCCAAAACAAATTTCCATATGGAGACGCAGGGCTAGGCTCAAGCTCAGCACCACCTCTGGTATCTCAGTGCTGCACCAAGTGTGAGAACTGCTGTCAGAGAGCCGAGCTTACTCCCGAAGTTTTTGTCTCACCCATTCCAGCCTGTGATTAGAGCTGCACTCCCCTGTCCTTATTGTTTGCAATGAGAAAATTACATCATGCGAAAGGAAAGCATGGAACTATCCAGTTTGCACTGCTTGGCTATGCAAATGAATGCATTTAAGAATCTGAATTACTTGATTTTTGGTGTTTTAACAGGTTAAAACGACAATCGGTGTTATGGAGGAGGACTTAGAAGTGTTCCAGGAACAAGCTGTGACTAAGTATGTAATGACTTGCTGTCTTGGGAGTTGAATATATGATGGAATTGAATTACGTCGGTTTATTAAAAATGTGAAACACAAAATATTAATGATTTTGGAAGCAAGCTTGATTCTCTATTACTTCTGATTTCCATGCAAACTGGAGAACTTGCTGATAATTAAGACAACATATCTTATTGCTTTGGCTAATACTCTACTCACTGTTCCTGTTAGTTATTTAAATTTTTTAAATATTCATACCTGAACAAGGGGTGGGGGGGGGGGAAATGAAAGCTATGTGGGGTTTTATTAAGATGTTAAGAAATGCTATTTCAAACTTTTTTTTAAAAAGTACTTGCAGTTGCTAGGCTACAGCAGTATAAACTTACATATCACAGCTCTTAAAACATTAAGAATCTTGAAAACAAGGCTATTCATTGCTAAAACCGTAGACTTATTTTGCACAGATAGTAACTACAACTGTTGTACCCAAGTATTAAGTGCACTTATCATAACAACACATAGTCATTTCTTATTTTTACTTAATCCAAGTTTAGTTCTTTTAATGTTAATCTAAAAAAATATGTTATTATTTAGTTAATCTAAAAAACATGTTAGCACAGTCTTTCTAAAGAAGTGAGAACATGGGTTCTGAGATTTGATGAGGACCTCATCCCATCCAGCATCTTTAAGGAACACACAAATATAAGAAGTACTTCCCCATATAATGACTTAAACAGAATATTTATCCATCATAATTTGTAAGTAAACTTACTAACTATTTTTCAAACAAACCAGTTTATTCTGTTATTATTACCAAGAAACAATACAAGGTGATACGATGCACATTAAGCATAAAAGTATGTCTTACAATAAAAGAGGCATGATCTATCATACCTTATTCTGGCCCAAGAAAGTTTTCAATGGGATTTAAAAGTGTCCTCTGTTGTACTGAAGAATAATGCATGCAGTTTTCATGACAGATAAAAATTGCTGCAGTAAAATATTCTGATCAGTGTGGCCTTTTTTTTTTTCTTTGAGGGCATTCTTTTTGTTAGTGGTAAGATTTGTAAAAGTAGCCATATAAAAACTTGAATTAGAAAACCCCGAAGATATTGCTGTTCTTTGGCTACGAATCAGAAGCCTTTTTCAAAAATTCAAGATTCTTCCTTGCCTTTATTTTAATCAACATATATGAAAGTTCAGGCTATTGCAGATGAATCTAGAGGGAGTTGTCCCATCATAAACCAGAATTCTTGCTAGTTAGTTATTTCCATTTATTATACAAAGAATCTGGAAGAGTAGTTTAGGACACACATTCACTGAAAGCAAACAATTTCAGTCTATGCTGCCAGTATTCCAGGGATAAGGCAGTGCCTTTAAAATTTGGGAAAATGGCTGAGTAATGGTGGATGGAAATCATGACAGTTACATTCCAGCTGCAAGGACTCATAAATCACAAACTGTCCATCCACAGATGTGTATGATTCTGTATGGCTGAAAGTTGTTAAATAAATTAGGTGTAGTTCTTAGAATGGAGCTTTGGGGTAGAAGGTTCTAATGGACTATTATGTTACAACTGGTTTATATATTTCCTATTTTTAGAGCAAGTTTTACAATAATAAAATGAATGTTGACTGTAGAAGCTGGGTTAAATATCAAAACCTAATCAATATACTATGTAAGATGGAAGTATTTATTAACTGCATGGGTTTTACTTGTGTTTGCATAAATATGGCCATATTTATTTTCCTATTTGTGAGCAAATGTAAATAATAAGGGAAGAAGGTATGAAGTCAAGACAGTGTGAACCAAACATTTCTTAAAACATCTGGTTTTAAATAACAGCTTTATTCTAGAGTGTACGGACAATAACATTCTTTCTATGTCTGTTAGGAAACAATCAGAAAGATACAGCCCTGTGCAGAACTCCAAAGCAAAAGATGAATAAATAGAGCTAGAAAGGTCTAACTAGTGCAAAAATCATTTGTGGTAAAGAAAAGGCCCAGAGGTGGTAAAACTTTTTATCTGGATTTTGGTTTGCCTAAATTTGGAAACATTTAGTTTTACATGAAGATAAATAGTTGTTAATGACAGTAGAATATGAATCATCTCTATTTTCACTTATATGGAGACAAAATAAAAGAAGACTAAGAACTTACCTACACCACTTTGAAATGAGATCACTTTAAATGTTTTGAGCTGTTTCAAAGTAAATGAACCGGAAAAAAGAGTAGCTGCCACTTGCTGAAGTACAAGTCATTACTTCCCTGTATGATGAATCCATTTGATGGATGCATTCAGCAAAGTGGGAATGCCGAATCCATGTGGTTAAAAAAACCCATGCATGCTTCTTTGCTCGTGAGAAAATTTGTTCTTCGTGTGTTTGTTTACGTGACGTCTTATTAAACAAAAGAAACCACTGCATTCCACGTCCAGTGATCAAAGTTCTCATGACCGGGGTGCCATATGTTTGGCCATATTCTGAGGGGGCTAATTAGCACTCTTCTCAAGACACTCGTGGACTAAAACAACTGTTACTGCAGCAAGTAGCACCTCTCTGCTAGTGGGTGGGGATGACTGCAGATCTGTGTTCAGTACCAGAGCCTTGGTACGGAGTAGTTTTGGTAGTAGAACAGCAGCAGCAATCTACAACTTCACATTCAGGTTTCCTTTTGCAGCTGCCAGCGTGCTTAGAGGATCCAGGTAAGGAATTAGAGAAAGTGAAGATAGACCGAGAAGCTCTTTCAGAAGGGATTTTTCTTTCAACAGCTCCCTTTTATATAATGATGGCTCTAGGTTCGAGAAGCATGTAAGAACTGTTAAGAGAAAATTTTTTAGCAACAAATGCAGAATTTGCTTTGTGCAGGAAGATCTGAAAGAGCCAGTTGAAATTTAAGAGTGAAAGGTATCAGCCATGGTGGATCTGAAAGGGTGTTCTGATGATCGAGGCTGGAAGTTGCGTTCTTACTTGTGTAACAATATTTAGATTATCCATGCGACACACAATGAAGAAAGTACCTGTTTCTGAAGGCTGAAATCACGTAGCTGAGTCACTGCTGGGGGTTCACCAAAGTGCTGCCACATGACATTACCTGAGGCTGGAAGTGCACGGGTCCCTACAGCAGTATCAAGGAAAAGGTAGTCCTGGTGGATTATCGCTTTATCTTCTGTTCTCAAAATCCCATTTTATATTCCACTCAGAGGGGATCAAAGTTTGCTCATCATTGATGCTACTTTTGAGATGGGTTCCAGGCACTTGGAGGGGGATATTTTTGTTTTGAGAGATGTACATCCCTTGCTTGCACCTCAGTTATTGTCATCCTATGATTCATATTAAATTTCAAAACAGCGTTGCCAACAGTTTTAACATTAAAAAGTCATTAAGATTTATGTGTGCATTTAAAAAGCCTTTCCAAGCTTAACATTGATACTGCTACAGTTTCAAGGATTTGTGGATGTGAAAAAAGTTTTAAAGAATTTAATTTTAAAAATCATGCCGAATTTTAATTATGATATTACAAATCTAACAAATTTGCTTAAATTTCCTGTAATAATTATCAAAATAAGGGCTATGCACAATTTAAGCACCAAATAAAAGATTTGTGATAAACCCATATCCACATTAAGGAACTGTTTTTTCAGTTTAGTTCAGTCAAAAGTTGACCGTGCAGGCAAACTCAAGATCGATGAAGTGAGGTTCCACCTACACTTGAAGGCATCATTTAACTTTCCCAGTTCTTTCTTTCTGTTGTTGGAAAGTGGTTAGTTCAATCACAATTAAAGTAGAATTGTAGCAATGTAAATAAAAATTTGTTTTCTCCCTTATTCTTTATTTGAAAAAATAAATCTCTTTATGTTTCTAGAGCTTCTCCATGTGAAGCTGAACTTCAGGAATTAGTGCATCAAATTAACATCATGGTAAACAGAAAGCAAGTAGAATGGGAAAGGAAGATGAGAACTTTGGAAGCAAAGATGGATATCCAGGATCAAGAATTAGCAAGTGCCCAAAGCAAACTGGATCAAAAAGGTCAAGAGGTATTTAAGAATATCACATTCTACAAAGAAAGTATTTATTCTGGTAGTTTCTTATTAGTATGCTTTAAATTCTCTATAAGGAGACTGTTTGTTCTATCATGTAAAAATACCAAACACCTCTTAAAGGTCATTAATTATCCTTAGTGTTTTGTTTTAAAGTGTGCTTCTGTTCTGAGAAGTGATTGTAAAAATGTCATTGAAAATCTCATATTTCTTCTATTTCCCTAAAGTCTACATCAAATATTCTCGGGTTAGCTGTAAAAAGATAATTTGATGTTTTTTCTAAATGCCAGCACTTCTCGTTTCATCAGAAATTTTAAATGGAAGAATGCAGTTCAAAAAGGTTCCCAAAATTATGTCTTTGTTACTCCTGTTTATACCTGATTTTTAACATTTTACATGATTTACTATCTTTGTATGATAATTTTATTTATTGTGAAGATTCAAAATGTATTGCTGCTTAGACTTTCTTATGAAACTTAAAGCCCCGGCGTACCTGATGTTTTCTGTACTTCACAGTCTTTTCTGCTGAATATTCATTCAGAAGCATCAAGAAATCCTTGCATAGCATTCAGTTCTAGTTCAAGCCAGCTGAATTTAGGCATTTACATGAGGGCATCCTTGTGTGAGCTAGGTGGTTAAATTGCCAGTGGGAGTTTTGAAAATGGAGTGACATCCCTAATGAGCAATTAGGAACTTGCCCTTAGTCCCTGCGGTCAGAGGAACCAAGAGAATTCAGGTAGGCCGTCCTCAAAGCATCAATTTATTTGCCTGTACAGAGACGTTATCTGAAATATTTTAGCATATTCTACCAAGCTTCCAGCTGCCCCTCCAGAAAAGCACAGATGCCATGTATGCACTCTGTCTCTATGAAACTCAATAATAATTCATGATATCTCAAATGGCACTGCACTTAGGGAGCTGAGACGAGTCTGCAGTGTCTTCTGGTAATTTGTACATAAATAGTGGAAGGTAATTTGTATCATTTTATAAGCCATTCAAGGAAAATTTTCACAGTGGGGAGCAGCATAGTTGTTACCATTTCATAAATGGTCTTTCATGACAGACTTGTACAATATTATCATTGTATCATACCATCAGCATGCAATGAGATTTTTTATTATAAAATCCCTAATTTGATGTTGACACAATCTGGGTTTGTGGTATCCAGTTTTATTATCAACTGACTGAATTAATACTTATTTTTAATATCTCTCTTTAAAGCAGTGGTCTTCTTTCAAAGTTTCAAATTACTTTCTCAAAAATTACGTATTTTGAAACATGTCAGAAAAGGTACATTTGAATGCTTATTTTAACTAGGTGGGACTACTTCAACAAGAATTGGAAAACCTACAGAAAACTAAATATGAAATGGCTCAGAGTTATGAAACTCAACTTCAAGCACTGAAATCTCAAGTAAGAAAAATGTCAGTTTCATTATTTTGTGATTGCAGTATAAAAAACGTATGCAGGCCAAATTGTATAGATGTGCCATTATGGATTTGGGAAAGATGAATCGCGTCATACAGATGATGATGACTACAGCTTCCTGCCAGGCTCCATTTTAATTTATGTACTGTCATGTCCAAACTCTTTGGATGGATTTTGATGTGGATGTGACATCTGTTATGAAGACAGATACTTGATTTCCTAACTTCAGACTAATAAACTAGAGCCTTGGTGAATGACTGAAATAGGTAATTGGATTCATGCTAATATGACTCTGATGCACATTAGGAATTTTAAGATTTATACTGTGCTTATCATGTCTTTGTTATACTTTTTCTCTGGTTTTAGTTTCTCTGATTTATTTGACTGTTAAAGTGGCCTGATAGCTTTCCATAAGGTATAGATTTCCATTGTATCAAAAGTGGAGTAACCTGCATTAATGATACTGGGAGTTTGTTCTGGCTTTGTTTGTTTCAGAGTGTGCTTGCAGCCCAGAAAGCCAGTTGTATCCTGGCTACATAAAAAGAAATGTGGCCAACAGATTGGGGGAGGTTGTTCTCCCCCTCTCATCTGCTCTGGTGAGGCCCCGCCTGCAGTGCTGTGTCCAGCTCTGGGGTCCCCAGTACAAGAAAGACTTGGACCTGTTGGAGTGAGTCAAGAGGAGGCCACAAAGAAGATCAGAGGGGCTGGATCATCTCTCCTGTGGAGACAGGCTGAGAGAAAGGACAAGGGTTTTAAACTGAAAGAGTGCAGATTTAGGCTGTATCTGAGGAACAATTTTTTTTTTTTTTCAGTGAGGGGGGTGAGACATTGGAACAGGTTGCCCAGAGAAGTTGTGGCTGCCCTGTTCCTGGAAGTGTTCAAGGCCAGACTGGATGGGGCTTAGAGCAAGCCAGTCTAATGGAAGGTCTCCATGTTTATGGCAGGGGAGTTGGACTAGATGATCTTTTAAAGGTCCCTTTCAACCCAAACCATTCTATGGTTTTATGATTCAGTTTGACTGTGTTCGCTCTGCACCTGCGTTTTTGTTTCTTCAGTATTTTCTACTTCAATCATGAATCTGAATTCTTAGCAAACTTGAGTTGAATCTGTTTCTCAGATTTTAACAACTAAGGTACACAACTCTGCATTGTTTTTCCTGCTACTTTTCTGTTCCCTTCACTGGATTCACCTGCCAGAGATGTAGTGTTATAATTCAGAATTTCCAGTCACCACACTTACTGTATATATATAATACTGTTGGATTGCATGATTTGGATATCATTATTTTCATTTAGAAGTGATAGTACCACCTGAGTCCATCCAATGAATAAATGTATTACTTATTTTTAATGTTATGTTGTCTTTAATTTATATTTTCTTTTACATATGAGAACAGATTTGGAAAACAGTTCTGTATATAGGCAGTGAATGCTTTGGCTGTTTAGTAATTAACACTTTTAATCATTTGGGAAAGTAGCTAGAAATAAAAGCTGGTTTATCATTTACACAAATTACAGAAAAGCATCATCTTAGCATGATTATTGAGAAGATAAACACCATACAATGAAAAAGAGTGTGACATTTTTTGTATAAAGTAGTAAGGTATCTTTAGCAATGCAGAATTATCCTCAAAAATATAGTAGATCTCTCTTCTCTTTTATAACATTTGCTGCAATATTTTTCACTTAATTTTTTTTTTTATCCCATGCTAAATATGATTGGGTTTATGTTACATGTTGTTGCTAAGATCTTCACTGAAATGGAACCTTCTGAAATTGGAACTCCAGGCCATTTTTCATAAAGTTTTTCGTTTTGGAGTTTTTAATTACCCTACAAGTCCTTTCCATGGGCAAATGCAACCTGTTTTCTCTTATTTTTTTAAGGAACCTGACATTTTCTAACCTACAAGCTTTTCTCTTTAAATCTGGTTATGTTTCTTGCCCAAAGTCTCCTTTTTAGTTACCACTCAGACCACTTAACCTTTCTTTGAGTTTCTTGATTGCTTCTTTTTCTATCTTCATGCAAGAAGTTTGGATTTCTAGCTCTTAAGAATATACATCATTTTCCCAATCCATGTCTCTAAACATTTCATTCTCTCTCAGTCATCCTATTTATTTTTCTAAAGGTTCCAGCACTGATGCTGTTTGCATTTTATTTTCCAGTCCCCTCTCCTCTCCTTTGACCAAACCATAGTTCTTTGTGAAATATCCACCTAGTTCGCCTTGACTGAAAAAGAAAACTGTTAAATGCCTGTGTTAAGGGGCCTGCCTGGATTCTCTATGTGATAAACCAAAGTCTGCCTGTCAGAATAATTCCTAGCACCTATGCTAGACAGTAGGCCTGTCCCACTCTGCTCCTCTTTTACCACGTTTCCTTATTGAGTTTCTTTCCTGAACTACAGTGCTGCAGTGTCTGCAATGGAATGGCTTTAATGTCCCCAGTTCTCAGATACACAAACTCATATCTAAAATATAGACCTTCTGTGACAATATTCATCTTTGCCTTATCTCCTTTGATTCCCTTCTTTCGGTTCTTATTCTCACTTGGAAGTTATACCACCTTCTAAACTGTGTAATCTTACAAGCTACAATTTAGTTTTGCACAAATTGTGTTACTTTTTACCAATAGCATTGTATCTTTCTCTACAGACATATTCTTAAAATCCCTCCCAAGATTTGTTCCTTTCTAATCTTGATAGAAATAGTAAGGATCACTTTTGCTAGCGATCAGAATGCTGGGCTATTCAGAACGAATTTCTTTCCTGTGGTCCTGTGTGCTTTTTACCCTTGGTACTGCTAAAACCGGCTGTTTAATGAGCAGTATTCCTTCTGAATTGATTGTGTGCCTGTTGAATGCAGTAAAACCTGTATTTTTCTTGTATTAGGGAAATAATTCCTGGTATGTAAATGTGAAACTCCTAGGCCACACTGTTGCATTCATTCAAATGTGCAGCATTTTGTCATAATTAAATAGCATAAACTTTTGAGGTTCATCTTCATTACTTTGATCCTTCTTTTTCTTTTTTTTTTATATTAATGTCTAGTTCTCACTCTGAAAGTGATGGAAATCTCTCCGCAAAAGAGCAAGGATCCATACTTGCTCTAAGAACTTTGCAACTGATTTCCTCACTTAGACATTTGAAAGCTACATCTGAGCTACCCCCAGGCTCCCTTTAGAATCAGCAGAAAGAAATGGACACCCCCAGAATACATTTCATGTCAGTGTATGACAAGAATTTCAGATAGCTGAAATGACTAAGCATTTACGGGCAGATTTTTCTGATGCAGAGTATCTCAGGCTTGCATGTCTAACATTCAGAAATCTAAACTTAGCTGGGTTCTACCCCAAAACTCACTAAAATGCTTCATTTTAATTTTTTTTTAACATGTACAACACACAAATAGAACACCTTGGACCTTTTAAAGCAATTATCTGGCATTAAATGGAAGGATTTTTGGCTTTTAGTCTAGTTTCCAGTCATGATAACACCCAGACTATAATTTGCCATTAATATCCTACTGTCATTAAATATCTAATACTCAAACTAAATTTTCTCATTTTGGCCTCTCTCTGTTCCATTTTAAACTGATTTACTGAATTGTTGGATCCTGTATTTCCTAGCCTTTTGAGCATAAACATTCCAATACCTATCTTATCTGAATTTGCTCTTCCCAGGTCGTTCACATATGCCATAATATATTCAAGAGCAAAACTGTTATTTGAGAAAGGATATCTTTCTTCCAAGGTCAATGAGTTCCATGTTGTTTGAGCATGGATACTCTGACTCATTTTAAATATTTTATCTTAACTGAGTTCTCCGGCAAAGTCGATTTCAAATATAGGCAGCTTCACTGCAAGACTTTTGATTTGGTTTTGAAGGTGATAACTCAGCTCTGTGTGCCCCCGTTACAGAATTGCTGTTCAGACATTCCACGTTGCTCAAATCTATGCCTGGGCCTCTCCATATCGTGAAACTTTCTAGTCCAGAACAATCTGTCTTCTCGTCATGTTTTCAATTAGTTTTTGCTGTCCCATATTACGATTCTCAAGTTCATCTCAAATGTGTCTAGGAAGTTTCCAGATGATTTTTTAACTTGTTTCTGTTCTGTATCTTTTCTGGACTTCTTTGGCCATGTTTGTTATCTGCATAGACCTCAATTGCTCACTCGGTGTTGACTTAAGAGGATTCCGTTCCATTTCCAAACAGTAGTTCACTTGGAGCTGTTAACAGAAATATGAGATTTTCTGGATTTTGTTTAGGTATACAAAGAACTTTATGTGAGAGTCAGATTTTTTAAAGTCATATGTCCTTACATTTGAAGGAATTAAACAACAAGAGACATGATCAGTGTTTATAGTTGTAAGCTTCTTTTCTACACAATATTCTTCCCAAAGTTCTTTCACTCAGCTTTCCTCAAGACCATATTTTTAGTGTTTCCTTTGTCAATATCCTTGGGTTTGCTTTTTTTTTTTTCCCAAAACCAA
>VZTA01017984.1:17183-33127 GCA_013398855.1 Mohoua ochrocephala | reverse complement strand
CCTTTTACAGTGGAACGGGACAAGGCCCTTGATCATACTGTACAAATGGATGGCACTGTTGCCACATTTTAGAGAAAGATGTCAGCAGCTCTTATGCCATACGGTTTTCTGAATCTGAGAGGATCACCATCGCTCTGTAAACACCTTGATTTCAGTGTCGCCTGCAACTGCTAAATGCCTGCTTAGCACTGAAAGGGCACAATTGCTGCTAAATATACATAAAAATTATTTTTTTTGTTTACACAATGATGAATCTCCACCAAACCCACACTACTTCCTTCTCTTCCTTCCGAGGACTTACACCGAAATATAGAAAGCAGTCAAGACTGTGCCTCATACAGTTAATGATGAGATTTGATACTTCCAGCAGCAGAACCTGTTCTCAGAATGAACAGCTGGTTATCTATGAGATGTATTTTCTGGATTGCCAGGATGTTACGTATAGCACACTTCAGCAAAGCATAAGGAAATACAGTCTTCTCACCATCTGGGAACATCCCCCTGATGTCACATAAAAATAGGTTACACAAAGGGGATGCTAAGGGCGAAGACCCCTTCAGTTACCAACAGCCTGTCTGGCCCTGACAACAGTTACTGCTGCAGCTTGTCAGAGGTCACTGGAACGGCAAGGCTCACTTAAGAAATATCGTGTGAATGAGAAAAAAATAGCCCTGAATTTTACTGCCTCATTATAAGAGACGACAGATGGATGCAGAGAGATGTCAACTACTTTGCGATTATTATGCCAAAGGATATTTTAAGGAAGGACTTCAAGGATTTAACAATTTTTAACAAATGTTTTCAGGGAGAACAAGGGGAATAATTCGCAGGGTGTACAAAAGGTCTTATCTCAGAATATAACTGAGAAGCTGGCCTAGCTGAGGAGGTTACTTCACAGTGGGGATTCAAAAGGAAAAAAAGCCACAGAAGTGAACACATCCATCTGTTGTGCTAGAAAAAGGCACTGAAGAAATCAAAATTTTTAAAAAAGGAATAAAATGACCAAGGCAAGAGAGAAGGATATGGCCCTTACAGCAGCATCCCAAACAGGTAAGAAGAGGCCACATCTGAATTTGGGAAATCCAAAGAAAAAACCAGATCGTTGGAACCAAAATGTGAGATGATGTTTGGACCAGAATTTCAGTTCTGTGGCTAGCTAATTAAACAAAAAAAACCGGTTTATTTAAAAAATCTTCCAGCCTCAGACACGTGAATGTGAGGCCCTAGTGAAGGTCTAGTGAAGCAGCAGCAGCCACGCATTACAGGCTAAGGGGTAGCAATTTAGGTTGCAGTGACAAGTGAGGGAGACAGAGGGAATTATTTTGGGAAATGTGACTGCTTAAGAGCTGAGACAAGGAGTGAAAACCCTCATGCTTGGGTAAGAGAGTTCACCCTCACTTCTGTATGTGCTTTAAACAGGTTTCTGAATAACAGACAAAAACCTCACAACGGTAGAAAACAACTTCTCCCTCTCCCTCTCAGACAGCCTTAAAGAACTAATTGGGCTGACAGCAGCACTGGTGCAGCTTTCGAAATATCCAGAAATGTAATACGTTATAATGTTAGGAGAAATGGCTTTCTGAAAGAACCTCCCTTAATGCATTAAGCCTCATGTGTTTCAATCATAAGGTGCACAAAGACCGTGAGGGGAGAGCAATGTATTTCAGGCAATTAGACATGAGATGACATAGCTGTCATTGCTCATTGACTGCCTTTGACAATATCTACTGCAAATGGCACAGATCCCTATGGAAGTCTTTCAAAAGCTCACAATATTTAATCTGCAGGCATTTTAATTTGAAATAGAAGTGATATTTTCTTCAAACAGAATGACAACAGGATGAACAACAACGATCCAGACAGCCTTAAAGCACTCCAGGGTAAGCCTGTCAACAGGTGATACACCTTGTGCATGATCACAAGCCATGTACCTAGCTTGATTTTCAGAAGACTGAGTGGAAAATTCACAAATATGTTTTTAATGGCATGGGAAGAAGGTGTTGTTTGATTCATTAGCCAAAGAATCTGAATAGCTTGTTTAGCTCAGAGGTGGGGGGNAAGAAACCTCCAAACAAAAAAAAAAACCTTTCCAGGATGTGTTTAGAACAAAAAATCCTGTCTGGCATATGTTACAGTGGAACAGAAAAACACTGTGTCAACATGTAGGTCACAGAGATGACCCCACCACTCATTCTGGAGTAGTTTTGCCATCTTGTGGAAGAGCTCTGAGACATCAGCTTTGAGCAAACAGCTAACAGGAGGGGAGGATGGAACCAACAGAGAAAGCTCTACCCTACAGCACTCTAGGCTGAGGAGAAAACAAGCCCTCATCTTCCTCCCACACCAGTAGCCACAGTCCAGCACTGTGCTGTTTACGACACCAAGCACCACCTTGGGTGTTCAGCCATGGTCCCACTTCCTGCTCAGTCAGGCCTCACGCCTGCAGAAATCACCTGCTACTATTTTAAAAAGGCATGTACTAACTGTGATGTACTGACTGTGTTCCACTTTCATGTTCATCCAGGTTTCACTTCATCCAGGCTACCCCATCCTGCTACCCTCTGAGAGCACAGTGTTGATTGCCTTAGGTGGATTCTCCCCCCAACTCACAGCTTTGACAGCAAAGAGGACGCGGGTCTGCCATGCTGAGACATTACTCCTTCATCATTAGTTGCCACTTACCCCCTTTTTGTAACAAATTCCAGATGAATTCCAAATTGCATATCAAGAAAAGGCACAATTTATGCAAATTGCTATTTTTATTCCAGCTGTGTCTCCTCTAGAAAAGGAAATTCTTCACCTTTGAACAAGGGATCAAGTCAACACTGACAGCATTAGTGTTATGAAAGTAAACAACATGCGTAAACATGCATGAAAACAGGAAGGTACTGTAGTATTGATTGGCATCAAATTTTCATCTGTAATCAACTGTGCACTGCAGGATGAACCAAGGGAACCACGTAGTTTTCATAAATAGGGGAAATTTTTTGCAATAGACTAGAAGTTAAATTAAAGGATTAAATTACAGGACCAGGTTGTTCCTATAACAGCCCAGGTGTGAAATTTTTGCAGACTCCACTTCCAGCCCAGCCGAATACTCATTTCAAAGAGAAAAACACTGCAGAAAGGGATGCTGGCTGAACAGCAGAATTGCAGGCACAGCACACTCTTTGGGATTGGCTTTTGTCTTAAGTAAAGGTTCTGCTTTTTCAACAATTTTCAGTTCACCACTCGGTGCTGTGTTTCTCAGCAGCACGAGCCTCAAGATTTTTCCTCTGGAGAAATCTTGCACAGATTGCTCGTACCAGTCCAGCCACAGGCTGAGCAATCTGTTCTGGGTTTTTGTTTTGTTTTGGTTTTTTTTCTCTCTTGGCTTTATCGCAATGAGCTCTTTAAAGGTACCACAAGCTGTTCCTTTCTCTACCAGAAAACAAAAAATTATCTTGAATTTAATGTTTTCTACCAAGAAGTATATGCTCTAAATGGATGTTTAGCTGAGCAGAAATTCAGTAGGAAACACAAATTGCTACCAGCATTTTGACCATTTATCATTTTTGACACAAGACCTTGCACAGGTTACAGCCATACAGGAGTATAATTCTGATAATAAATTGCAAAGCACATTTCTGTAAACATCTTTTCCTCTGTTATAGACCCCAGACATTTTAGCAATTTTAGGCACTTGTACCAGGTATCTTCACGCAGTCCAAAGACAAGTATGCTTACGTCATGTATTTTCCTAGGTTTACCAACCAACACAGTTAATTTCTCGGTACTTTAAAGAGATCAACAAAGAGGTTTGCCCTCCTGTAGCACTCAAAACCACCAAACCATTGCATTACATGGGATGCAGAGAACTTTCCATTCATTTGCATAAGAGAGACATAAAAGACAAAAACTGCCTCAGAGGCTTCTAGAAAAGAAGACTTGAAAGTCAATGCATCCCAGCTTGCTAATGGATGTGTGACTCAATACTGTTGAAAGAGAAAAGGATTTTGACCACCTTTGGTTTGACCAAGTCTGAACGACTTCCCCATTTTAAAAGCAAGAATGATTACCTCATTTAGAAACCCCAAGAAATTTGAGAGACAGTCAGAAAGGACCTGAAGCTGCTGGCATCACTGCCCCTCATATTGATCAGGAGCCTTTTCTTGTCATCAGCTGCTGCCTCTCAGGACTGAGCTCCTAGCACATGGTCACAGAATCTTCATGCCACTAAAAAGTATATTGTTGTTTTCAGGGGCTAACTCTTAAAAAATTTAAGGATGAAAATTAGGTAGCAAGAGATCAAACAACATTTCTAAGTATAGATGGCTTGTTCCTAATCCCAAGTAGGACAATCTAACATTTATCTATGCCAAAAGTAGGGAGAGACCTGCTCCAATTTTGTTGATAATTAGCATAAGTTCATTTTCCAGAGAATCATAGAATGGTTTGGGTTTGAAGTGGCCTTAGAGATAATCTTGTTCCAGCCCCCCTGCCATGGGCAGGGACACCTTCCGACAGACCCGATGGCTTCCAACAGACCCATAGCCCTGGCCTACAGTTTTTAATGTAGAATCACAGAGAAAAAAGAATTGTCTTGACTGAATTACATTAACTTCAGATAACCACGTGCTCATCAGGCAATTTTCAAAGCCACAAATAACAGTCTTTTAAAATTCTTTACGTGTTTATTGATATGTCTCTGAGCATGCGCTTTCCATGCTGTATGTTGCAAATGGGACATTACTTCACAAGACAAAATTTATTTCTTTCCCTCCTATAAGAGGGAAGGGCCAGTGATTGACCATCACTCCAGACCAGAAGGATAAATTAGAAAGCTTACTTGTACAAGAGGGTTTTCTTGGTGGGGTTTTTTTTGGTGGCTTATTTTTTTCAATGGGGTTTTTTTTTTTGGTTGTGGGGTTTTTGGGGTTTGGAATTTTTTTTGTGTGCTTTTTGCTCGTTTGTTTTTGTTTGGTTGGTTGGTTGGTTTGGGATTTTTTTGTACGTGTGTGTTGATTTTATTGTTTGTTTGTTTTCTGCTTAAGGCAGAAAAAGGATATGCTCTTGATGGAAATGAAATGCAAGTGAACATGGATTTAATAATGAGAAAGAGCAGAGGGAGAAACTCACATAATTCAAAACTCATTTTGTGATATGCAAAATGTTTGGAAAATGTTTTATCTACATTACAGAACTTCAAGTTGTACTAAGTTCCCCTATTCCTAACTTCAATTGTTAGCTCACTAAATATTTTCCCAGAAGGAATATGAATTAAACATTATAGGAAAAATTCCACTAAATACAGCCTAAAGAAAGCAGGTGCAGCTCTTAGAGAAGTGCCTGGCTCCAGTTCAACTCGATGGTGTAAATTACATCTCCAACATCCACGTTGTTAGCATTAGAGTAAATTACGAGCGGATTCTACGAAATCCAAACTGTTATGCTGATGTAAAAATATGATAAGAGAAGGGAGAGCTGGGAGTGGAGAAAGAATGATGAGAAAAACTGAGTAAGCATTGCAGAGTAAGATGATGTATATGAACAAACAACATCCATATGAGTTACAGGCTCCATTAATTCCTTTCCTCCCTATATTTACTTTTTTGCCTGGAGGGATTGTAACATAAAGACGAATTCCTTGTTTCAGATTATGCTTCTACTATCAAAAAAANNAAAAAAAAAAAATCCAGAACCAACATGAGTGTGGAGACTTCAGTAATTGGACCCATACATCACAACAGGTTGTCAAAATAAACTTTTATTCTGCTTTGCAGAGGCGGTTGTTTCAGAAGTGAAGACCTAGGAAGACACTGATGCGAAACAGTGCTGAATGCCCCCTGCAAGGTGCTAAGTGCCTCGAATGTCCATTTAATAAGTGCAAATTGAGAGCAGCCACCAATTCACAAGAGATGCTAAAACGCTCTGCAACACAGAGCTACAAATATGTCAGATCCTTTTTTTGGTGGCTTTTTTTTTTTTTTCTTTTTTCCTTTTTAACAAGGTCTGCATGATGCCACTTTCATCCGTGTTCTTTAGAGGTGAAGACAGCAGTGAAAATGTGCTTGTATGCAGCACTTTCCCATCTTGCAATCCCTCATGGTTTTGTTCTAACTGGCACATACTGGTGTGCAGGAGCAGGGCTGCCCTGTCTTCCCCACCGATTTACTCCATGGGAAGCCGCCGAGCTGCAATGGCAGCCAGAGCAGGGCCGGGGACCCCCTCCACTGCAAATGGCACCTGTGACACACACACTCCTCCCTGCACAAGCAGTGAGTGGTAATGACCTGCTGCATCCATCCACCAGTGTCAGGCTGAGAGGCACTTCAGCTGAACACGTCTGGGACATACTCATCCTGTTTACACCATGGCAAACAGCATGGGAAGGACGATATGCATCAAAACCCAGATACCCAGGCACATCCTAGGCATGAGCAAGTTCCTGTTGTGACATAGGACAACTTAAACTGCTGAGTGGTGGCTCCTTAACAGTCCAAACATACAAGTCAGCAAACAAAAAAATTTACTGTAATCTGATGGAAATGCCTTGCTATGATGGAGTGGGGGATTTTTCCCAAGGAAATGCAGAAAGAGACATTGGCTGTCGTAGATGGCATAACACAAGTAACTTTCATCTTGTATTATCACGTCTTGTCACATTAACAGGAGTACTTATTTCAATTGCCACGGTTTGGAGCAGCCAAAGCAGAACTTGCAGCTGATCTAAAACCATGAAGCAGCCTGAGTAGCTTTAGAGCAGGCACAGTATTTTCACAAAGCAAGCACAAGTGCTTTCTGTGAATAGAAAAAATACTGTTGTGACATGACTGACCAGATGTTTAATTGCTCTGTTCAGTACAAGAGCATTTGTCTGACATACCAAATATCAGGAATAAAGCAAAGAGCAGATCCTGTGAAACAAGGGATAGATACAAAAACTATTTCAACATGAATAAATGGACTTGCAACAATTTCTTGCCCACTGGTATTATAACAATCAATTAGACATTTCCTGTAGGATGCTGCAGTACACAAAACAAACACAGCAGCAGTCAGGTTCACAAAAAGAAACAGACCTTTAAAAAAAAGAAGTGACACAGTCTGTTCCCTGAAAACCCAGGAGGAGGAGGGAGAAGGAACAGAAAGGAAAGAGGGAGAAGGAATAGAAGGGAAAGGGAGAGAAGAGAATGATCTCCCTTTAATTTGACAACATTCTATTTACATAAAGTTACATCTAAGGAAAATGTAGGATGGTATGACTTCAGCCTGTGATTCCAAATCACAGGCTGCCTGATGTAAAGCGATGGGGCATTGAAAACATCCCTTTCTAAAGCATTGATTGTAATTACTTTTGCTTGCTGATACAAAGCTTTGTTAAATCTCTTCTCCCTTCAAACATCTGTCGAGGAAGAAAAATCTGGTTTTGTTTCTCCAGGAGTGTCTGACTTAGAGCAGAAAATGAGAACTGGTGAGACAAGTGCAAAAACAATTGGGACCTGCGTGATCTCTGTTGGCATGAACAGCCCAAACCACAACCCGGCCATAAATAATGTAAACTGCGAGGCTTTGGGAGGCCAAGAGCACCTCCCAGGAAATGTCTAGGTGTACAATCATGGCCATTTTGGAGAAAGTACCATCGGGGATGTCTGCATTCAGGAGGGGTACAAGCACCACGGCTGCCTGAGTCTGCTGGAGTTTGCAAGTGACATAAGGCAAGTGCAAGCTTGCAAAGAGGAAAAATGGTGCAAACAGAGAGAAGCTGAACAGGATCAGATGGAAATAGGTTTATAATGCTTGACCGTCATATTAAAACAACATGCCAGGGAAAGGATTTGTTAGAACAAAGACTTTGAACATTCATTGGGGAATAGGAACTAGATGATCTTCTACTGCAGAATTAGATTCTGTGATAACCAGATTTTAAGCAGTCAGAATGTAATTGCCTACAACACATCACCCCTAACAGTTTACCTACCATAATAATGCTAAAATTAAAAGTCCTAAGGTGCTTTTAAAAAAATTTACCGAGTAAAATCTGATTCTCTTTGAGTCAGAATTTTGTACCTGACATCACACCTGTAAAGGTGATTACACCTGTAACAAATACACCTTGGACCTTTGGAAAGGGTCCATGAACCCTTGGAAAGGCACGTGCAGCTCTGCAGCACCGGACCATGACTTGGCTGTGTTCCTCCTTTCCCCCCCACAGCTAAGAGAGGAGAGGCACAGGTCTCTAAACCTACATTATCAAAATAAATTAAAGCTCTAGAGGGCAATTAAACAGCCAGATTCTGGCCAAACAGTTGGAGACAGACAGATAATGGAAAAAAAAGGCTCCGAGCTTACTGCCTGATTTTCTCCACTAACCCAAAGCAGTACAGGGAGAGTTCTGATAAATAAAAAAAAAAAAAAAGGAGAGAGAAACAATCTAGCTGCATGGGCTTAAAAACTGTATTTTGCAAAGTGCTCAGTCTGCTTTACACTGGCCTTGAGCACTGGGAGCTGAAGAAAGAGGAAGGATTTTTAGGAGTAAACACAGTACAGTGCTGTCGAAGATGAGGAGCTGTTCTGCAAACCTGATGGCGTTACCTACAGTTTTGAGGATAATTATTAAGCAGCTACCTGAACGGTGGATCATATCCCATCTCAATCACAATGCAGCACAAGAAAGAAAATCTCTCTCAGGCTCCAGAGATGAACTAATAAAAATAAAAGCAAAAATCCCATTTTTTCCCCTCTGTGATTTATTTTTAATTACCACGAAGGCAGGCTATCTCCAGATGTGTGAAAATAAAATCCAGGTATAAGATACACTGAATGCAGGATGAATGCCAGGAACCCTCCACATGCTAAGTCTGTTTATGATAAGCAGCATAAGAAAAAAGGATTTTAAGCAATTTCTGCCATACCCAAGTCAATTAGAGACTGCATTTACTATTATGGGGCAGGTGTCCTCATATCGGCTTGGCAGACATGCCTATACACGTACACCAGAAGTGTAGAAAATTCTACATATTGGTATAGGGTTATTGAGATCACACTGTTAATCAGTGATTCAGGAGCACAGCAAAGGTCAGGAAATAAATCCTGTCCTACAGAAGCTACTGACACCACTCCCATTGGAGTCAAAAGACCTGAAGGCAGCCTACAGTCCCTGCTGCAAAGAGCTTTTGAATTTAAATTCTAGCAACAGCAGAGACAGAGCAGCATAACAATGGTTGGACAGTCAGATAAGTTGAATGCAACTGCATAAACCATGGGAATTTGAAGAGACTGAGCCAGCAATTTTCAGAGTACTAATATTCTATAAATCTTCCAGGTGAGTCAAGCTCAATGGGTATTTTGCCTCCTAAGCAAGGAAAGATAAGTAAAGGATTAGGATGATATTAGAGATTTTCAATTCACTTAAGTTCCTTGTGTGATAAGGTTAAAGAAAGAGTTGAATTACGGTGTGACATTCAAGTTAACATGGAGATAACAATAGGCAGGTACTTGTTGCCTGATTAGCTGAATAAAAGAAAAATGAATATTTGCAAGGCAAAAAAAAGATTTAGTAAAAAATAATTAAACTAGAATGCCTGTGCAAGTGTAGGTGACATTTGATAAGCTCAGTCATTAGAATTGCAGAAGCGTTCTTTTTTAAGGAATTTACTTCCCTGGGATTTCTAGACTCACACATTCCTTATTCTCCCTTTCCCTTAAAGGAATGTGAGATTTTTCACAAATTTCAATCTCCTCAGTAATGAGAATTTAATGATGTAATATTATTAGTTGTTTGAGACAACGCTAATAAAACAAAGGATAGCAGCAAATCTAATGTAGAAAATAACTGATAAATTCCTTTGCGTGTTACCTGTCAGTCTTTTCACTCCTATTGGTAGGAAGTAAGAAAATATAACTAATTCTCACAATATACATATAAATGACATATTTATTGGTGGTGTTCATACTTCGCTGATAACGCAAAAGGCAAATGTCTCTTTTCAGAATGGCCGTGCAGCAGTGAAACCGTAATCACTATTATTTAGCCCAAAAAATTGTAATACCTCTTACACTGAATTACATTTTTCCCAATGAATAGTAGTTTCACTCCTCGAATAGGTGTAGGAGTGTGTCACATTCTTGTGGGTATTTACAGAAATGTATGTCACGTGCAAACAAACCCACTGTGGATAAATATGGTTCTACAGGAAAGGGTGTTTCTAGGAAAATGTTTTACTCAAACTACTGTCTCTGCCACTGTAAACCTGAATGAGGGAGATAATACCGATCATGCAGTACAATCTAAGCTTTTTAGCAGAGAGGAATGCTATAAAGCCAGCACAGTAGTCTACAATCTCCCAGCAAAGCTCTATCACTCGAGTTCTTGCAAAGTTCAATGTATTTCCACGGTTGCAAGGAGCTGGATTCTTAAAATTGGACGCTCTTGTCAGGTGACTTAAAGCTCAATCAGGTGGAGCTGGAGTGCAGGAAACTGTGCCAAGTATTGGGTTATGATCAGAGAGAAAACCTTGTGTGTCCTGTTTACAGTGACTAATATTCATAATTGCCTGCACGGACTTTTGTTACAGATTTTCAGCATTCACTTACAACAGTCTTACTTCTCTCCTTAAAAAGCAGACAATAAAATTCTAGTGTCAGAGTCGTCACCCAACACATTTGTTAAAATGGCAATTTCAGGAGCTGCTGTCCAAATCACAATTTCTGAAATCTGTCAGGAATTTTTATACTCTATACTTTGGGTATTGGAGTGCTGCCTTGCAAAAAACCCAGTGTCCCAAGAGTCACTGACCACTTACCAGCCATTAAAACCTCCACTTCTCTGAGCTTCACCTCTATTTGCTGAATTTTGGAGGAGAGCAGTAAGAATAGAATATCAATCACATTCAGCATTACTTCCCTTCATCAGCAATGGAAAACCAGGCAATAAAAGAAGGTCGCTCCTACATGGCTTGACTTCGGAAAAATTTCCTCAAGGGCAGTGGCCCGATACTGACGTAAAATATCTTCAATATTAAGGATCACTCCTGAATAAATACCTGGAAAACTCTTCCAGCTCAGGTGATATCATATTCAGCTGAAATTTATTTGATATTAGTTTCTCAGTTCTTGGTGCTGCTAAGTGTGCCCATGACAGGAGCTGCTGAGCTAACCCTGCACACAAAATTAACTGATAATTCCAAACACGGGTAGGATAGAGAGCTAATTGGAAAGTCCCCCAGCATAAAATAATTCCCATCTGTCTTCAAAAGCATAGTATCAATCATAGCGGACTGCAGCACTGGCCTTCCTTTTCTGGCATTCTCCAAAGAGGAAATGGGAAAGGTACAGAACGTATAAATCATTTTGATATAAAAAGAAAGTACTTAGGCAGCCATGTAATGAATCTCCAGCACTGTCATCTATGTTAAAGGCCATGAAAAGTTTTGTAAGGTCCTGAGTATAAACAGCACAGAATAATGGAAAAGTGGCTTACAGCTTCACAGAGCAGTATGAAACTCCATCTCAAACAAGCACACAAGCTAAAATCTAAATGAACCCATAAACTGGTTACCAAAGGAAGGTAGGGACTAAGCTGTGAGCCTTATTCTGAATCTTTGGGTCTTACATTTTAGCAGCAAATATTGGCTTGCCATATTAGATTAGCCATTTGCGATTATTTCCACATTTTGAAAAATGCCCAGGTTATATTCAAACAATGCTTCTTGCTTTCCCAGTTATTAGAAAGCAGAAATGGAAGCATTCAGTGGGACTCAGAATCTGAAGGACTGCAGGTTAGCATTAATCATGGAAACCATACAGAACAATTATCAGATAAAGAACAAAATGGCTTGTGCCTGGTTCAGAACAGAAGCATGCTCTCCAATGCTAATAAAATGAAGTAAAATAAAATAAAAACCAGGTAGGGCTGGTTTTAAAAATGAACAGGTTTTCTCCATCCTACTCAACATATGCCATCCTGGACAACTTCCGTGTCATGCCAGCAAATGTTTGCTGTGGACTCTGCAATGCACAGTCTCTGTCTACCATCACATCCTGATTACTTGTGTGTTTGAGGTTTCTAAACTTATGTTTCACTAGAACCAGCACCTCTTAATATGAGCTTAGAGATGACAGATATGCTAACATATACATGCCCTTGAAGGAAAAAAAAAAAAGGTTTTGTTCGAGGCTTTTTTTAAGAACTGATGTCAAATGAGATTCTGAAGAGATGTGCAGATTTGAGGTGGGTCCCACCCTCCCGTTTGCAGCTCCTGTGCTATGCCTGTCCCCAGGAACTGAAGGAATGGGCATCTTCAAACTGCCCAGACCGGTGGCTTACTCCTGCACGCATCAAGATGGATGTATGGAGGCAGGGTGGAAATAGGTGATCTTCAGGGTCCCTTCTGACCAAAACCATTCTATGATAATGACATACAT
Source organism: Mohoua ochrocephala (assembly GCA_013398855.1). Taxonomy (NCBI): domain Eukaryota; kingdom Metazoa; phylum Chordata; class Aves; order Passeriformes; family Acanthizidae; genus Mohoua; species Mohoua ochrocephala. The sequence continues at coordinate 20,722 of VZTA01017984.1, read as the reverse complement.
TCATGTATTGGCAACTATGATGTTCTCAGCATAATGGTTTGATATTTGCCAATAAAATTAAAATACAAGTTTGCATATTAGTAATAAAGGAATGTAAAATAATGTTTGGATGTTGGCTTGTAGAACCCTTGGAAAATTCCTTGGCCAAAATATGATGCAGAACAATGAACAATGTCACTGAGCATGAGCATATGAAAAAGAACGTTTTAAAAGACAAAACAATTTGATTTTACATAAAATTATCAAGATACTAAGCACTGATTAGTTTTTTTAAAATTTAATATAATGATCCTGATTTCTAATATACTTTCCATCAACCTGATAAATATTCACGTTACTTTAGTGCTGTCACACAGAGACGAGCAAACACGGCATACAGCTCACCAAGATGCAAAGTCTGAGCATTAAATGTATCCACTAGAGAAAGGGCATTCAGCTATGACTGTATAACTCTGAGCTCTGTTTAGTGTGGTTTAAGAAGAGATAAGCAAAGCACCAAGTATATTTAATAACGACATTAACGAGGGCAACAAATTTTATTTCTGTTTTTTGCAACTTAGCAGCCAATTCTGTATTTTAAAAGTATTAAAGATTCCTCTGTTTAAGATGTGGACATCAGTGAAGTGCTTACAAACGTGCAGATTACTCACATTATCTTGTAAAACATATTTTCATCAGTCCTTCTGATATTATAGATATTTTTAGGTACCTACTATTCTTTCCTGATTCCTCTGTGTAGGATTTTCAGTGATTGACTTTAGCATATTCAAGTATACTTTCATAGTGTACTAAGTGGATTTCCCTAGCTTTTCAAGGGACTGCTTTTTTCCTCTGCCAGACAAATGAAGATAGATTTAAAGCATTTCTGCTACTGACCCAAGGTTGGAATTCTAGTGAGACAATCTGATACAGCTGATACAAACCAAAATAATACCAGTAATGAGGGATTAAAAATTAAACTTAAATTTGACTACTAGAATATCCTGAGTTGGAAAGGATTTATAAGGATCATCAAATCCAACTCCTAGCCCTGCACAGGACCATCCCAAAATCACACCATGTGCCCGAGATTGCTGTCCAAATGCTTCTTGAACTCTGTCAGGCTTGGTTCTGTGACCACTTTCCTGGGGAACCTGTCCCAGTGCTCAACCACCCTCTCTGTGAAGAACCTTTTTCTAACACCCAACATAAATCTCCCATGACACAACTTCATGCTGTTCCCTGGGGCCCTGTCACTAACGACCAGAGGAAAGAGTTAGGTGCTGGCCCTTCCACTTCCCCTTCTGTGGAAGCTGTAGACCAAGACAGGCAACCCTCTAACAGGGTGCACATGACAGTAAGTTTGGGTAGACAGATCCCTAAGATCTGTGGGATAAATAACACAGGAAGTCTCACTTTTGAATACCCAGTATTAAGTCATGAAAGTCTCCAACTCCATGATGCAAAAATTGACTGAAATAAATTTAATCTACAAAATCACACTAGTCAAAAATTGTTTTGGTGGATTAACAGTGCCACAGAGGGATTAAGCCATATATGAGGAATTATCTGTGTCTTTTCACCTTCATTCCTAGTATCTGAAGCTATCATAAGCTCCGTATCACACGCTTCAAGTAATTTGATCATACATCTACACCAGATCAGATAAAATCTGAACTTCTATTTGATATGGTAATGCACAGATCTAATATTTATAAGCATAAAATTGTGGTCTAAATTTAGTTGCAATTGCTATTCACCGTTTAAGTCTAGTCACAATTGTTATTTACCCAGGCAGTAATTTCTCTTGCTTTTCCTTATTTCTTTAAAACCTCATTGATAATTCCTATCCACATGACCAGCAATGATCCTGAGCTCCATCAAATGCTCATGTAACGTGGGGTGTACATGGTCAGTCTCAGGAAGGCTCAGTGTCAGGCAGTCCTTCAATATAAGCCACCAAGATGCTCAGAGGGCTGGAGCACCTCTCCTGTGAAGACAGGCTGAGAAAGCTGGGGTTGTTCAGTCTGGAAAAGAGAAAGCTCCAGGGAGATCTTATTAACAGCCTCCCAGTAATAAAGGGGCTTATAAAAAGGAGGAAGAGTGACTTTTCACAGGAGCAGATAGCAATAGGACAAGGGGGAACAGTTTTAACCTAAAAGATGAGAGATTTAGGTTAGATGTTAGCAAGAAATACTTACTGTGAGGGTGATGAGGCACTGGAACAGTTGCCCAGAGAAGCTGTGGATGCCCCATCTCTGAAAGCGTTCAAGGCCAGGTTGGACGGCCAGCACCCTTGTCTAATGGAAGGTGTCCCTGCCCATGGCATGGGGTTAAGGTCCCTTCCAATCCAAGCCATTCTGTGATCCTATAATTCTGTGACTACGGAGAGACAGGTCTGAACAGAATTCCTGTTCTAAACTCTCTGGCTGAGGGTGACTGAACTAAATGCACGTAAGTACACAGGGGAAATAGGCATTTATGACAATTTTTAGTCAGGTGTCACACAACATGTCTTTCAAAGGCAGAGAATAAAAATATATCTCACTTGAGGGAGACTTCCTAAAGAATTAAGAACAATTTTTATTATTAAATAAAACTCTAGTCTATATAGCTTTTGTTATACCTTTCTAAGTGTAAATTTTCAGTGAGCGCACTGCATCAGTAGTTACTCATTGTGGTGGTTCCTTTTATTTAGCTGAAAATGGTACTGGCCTTCTCCGCCAGTATTAAAGGCACCACAGTAATTGCTGTAGTTATCTAAGATAAACATAAGAATTGTCCTCAATTTTCATTGCCTCTTACTCACATTCACTTTTAAATTTGGCTTTTGATGATGGCATCGCTAACTACCCTTCCCACTACTGCTGGAATCTTTTACTATGTTTTCTTTTATCTTCATTCTAATTCCCCCTATGAAATTTAAATTTTGCGACTTATGAGTCTTAAAAAGAAGCAGTCCCAATCCTGGAATTGCCAGATTGAGACGAACAGAAGTGTTAATACACTTGCAGTCACATTTCAGTGTGTACACGGCTATGGGCTGTGATGATTTCACTAACTGGGGCATTTGTCTAGTCAGGAAAGAAATACAGACTTTGAACTGTCCCAAGGCAAGTTGTTTATTCTTCCTCTGATACTCAGGATCCCAGAAAGGAGACCAGGTGAAAGGAGACAAGCAGAAGAGCTTGTATCTTACCTAGAGACTAGCTGAGCACTCATCAGTCTTTACCTGCTCTTGACAAGGTTGAGGGAAAATTGGAGATTGGAACTGGCTGGCTGTAGTTGTAGGACCCATGAACACACCTGTCTTGCCCTGAAGCAAGGAAGGTATCTCACGTTCTTCTTATGACAAAGACAACAGACACCACACAGGGGAAGCAAGCTTCATGTGCACTCATAGCTCATAGGAGGAAAGGGGACGAGGGCTTAGGGCAGCCAGGAGTCAAATGTCAGAGGTGAAAGAAAGCAGCAGTAGCTGTCTAAATCTTTCCTCAAGAAAAGTACCAGAGAACAATTTTTTTTTTTTTTTTTTTTGTGGACATACTAAGCCCTTCCCA
>VZTA01017984.1:5845-17165 GCA_013398855.1 Mohoua ochrocephala | reverse complement strand
GCTTGTGCCAAGTTATGGACATGTAATATACAATGTAGCTTGACATTTAATCCCATATGAGAGACTTGTACAAACCTTCACCTGAGCACCCGAACCAACGGTCTCAGAACAGCTGGTTGCAGTCTGGCTTACATTAACACAACCCACAGAAACAAGAGCAAAGCTCATTCCATTTGTATGATGGGGTCACTGGCATTTGGCAGATGTTAGACTAAGCATTATTGATCAAACACAAGGGAAGTGGTAGAACACGAGGATGATGGAACACTTTTTGGCAATTTGACAAATGCACTGCTTCTTTGAGTTGGGTTGTTCATCCATACATGACATCTACACGCACCAATACCTGAAGACAGGATGGCAATGTATGGGATAATACCAAATTTTTGCCTGATCTTTTCTCCCTCAAAAACCATATCAAACACACAACAGAGTCTGACTGCATTAGAGGTCTACAAATTCCTACTGTATAGAGCCTTTCGCACCATTTCTCATCTTTTATCCATTACTTTAACTCATTCAAAACCCATGTTTAAAATACTCTGGAAGAGGAAATCAGCACTGCATTTCAGTTGTACAACTGAATGTGTTGTTACTTGAAGACTTGTACTACTACTACTACTACTACTACTACTACTACTACTATTACTGTTCATATTTATACCAGCTGTGAGAAACAACCAGCATTGACAGTTTATTTTAAGATTTAGATGTTTGGCGTTAAATGATGCTGGGTTTAGAAAGCAAGAAAGTTATGGAAGAAGCTTAGAAAATATGTGTTAGCAATTATTATTACTAGGAAAAACAATTTCTGTTTACTGTCGTACCTCTGATGATAATCAGGACTAGGGAAAAACCTCCTGAAACCATGGAAAGTCATGAAACTGTCATTGTGCCATAGATCTCCATTCTTAAGTCTTTCAATTGCCAGCTTTGCTAAGTGGAAGATACATTATTTTTTCCCACAGCAGGATGAGAGAGCAATATGAAAACAATTATTATCTGTGGGTTTCTTACTCATATTCTTTTACTGTACCTTAAAACATCAGCATACACCAAGTGGTTGTTGCTTAAAACTAAATTACTGGGTGTCACAACAATTTCAGGTTTCTTGTTGCAGGCTTGAAAGTCAGACCCTATTTCTGTAAACCTACAAATGTACTGAAAACATTTAGATAAATCAGAATCATTAAAAACAAGGTTTGAAAAAATAAGGGACATTCATCATTTCATGAATCTTCACTGGTTTGGGATCTACAAGGGAAGAATGACCGAAGATTGCATGTGTAATGCTTTAAAGACCCATGGGGTTTACACGAGGCTGAGAACTTTATATACTTCAAGGCACTGCTCAATGCTTATGTAGTCATGGAATCTGAACTACCTTACATTTGCACAAATGGGCAGAGAGATTTTTAAATTTGTCATGCATCTCCAAGACTGGTAGCTTCATACAAGCTTTTATTGCAAAGAACATGATTACGGGGATTTTTTTAACTCAAAATTTCACTACCATGCCAAAAGTTCTCACAGCACTACCTTAGCTCTGTGATCCTCAGGAGATGCACAAATTTCTATACTACTGTTGCCCAAGTATAGCTTTAAGTCACTTTATCTCCCACAGAGTTACAGTCATGCAGGTGACTTCGTGAAGCCCTGGTAGGTACAGCAAGGCTTCAGCACCTGAGGGTCAGCCTGTCCCTCTGTTCCCCTTGGCACTCAGATATTTTGGTCAGAAATGAAATCCTCTGTCCTTCACTGAGGTCTGAGCATGATTCTTGCACTGCCTTCCGCGGCTGGGAGCAGTAGACAGAGCTCCTGAGCCATAGCCCTTAACAGCAAAGAGATAACGGTGCTGCCACCAGCAGCAAGGCAGTTATCACAGTATCACAGAACCATTAAGGTTGGAAAAGACATCTAAGATCACTGGGGCCAAACACCAACAAACAGCTGGAGAGGCACAACTATTTCAGTAAAACTGACTAGAGAAGAGTGGGAAGGTTTCCCTCCCTGCTTCATTGAGAGCAAGTTGCACTTTTGTTCCTCCACTTGACTGCTGGCACGACAGAGAAAGTGTTATGAGAGGAGCAGCACATGCAAAGCACTTTCTATCAATAAAGGAGAAGCAGCAGACACTTTCTGAAGAAAAATGCTTTTCTTCTCAGTAATGAAGATGATGACAGAACTAGCGCAGCTTAGCGTGGCGGCTTATCTAGAGTAGCTTCAGGAGTCCTGCTGCCACAGAAATCAGGGCACAAACCAATCTTGTGAATGACAGGACAAAAGTCCTATCAGCACATGTATTTAAGAGCAGCTGTAAATATTAGAGATGTTCTTTGTAACACAGTGAAGATTAAAACAAGCCTTTGTTATCAATCTGCCTGAAGAAGCCCAACAGGAGAGAACTGGGTGGCGTTGTCTCACTGCATGAGATGATGATAATGCGCGAAGTCAGCCTGAACAGCAGTATTTTAAAATAAAAGGCCAATTTCTTCCCCTTATTAAATAGACAGGGAGATGAGGAACACCGGGCTAATCTCACAGGGAACTCAAGCTCCTCCATGCTGCCCTTGTACCTTTTCCTCCAGGAGAGACTGGTGGAACCACACGCCCTGGCACTGGGACACAGGATGCTCCACTGCAGCTCCCAAATCCCTCCTTGAGCTTATTGAAGCTCCGAACTGTCACGCATGCAGCAGGACAAAAAGAACAAGTTGTGCCCCTTCCTCACCCTATTTTTTAACTTTCTTAAGAATAGAAACTACCAGGACAGAGTTTATGCTATCAAGGGTGTCTATGCAGCAGCTAATGCTTTTGGTACTACTGTAAACTAAATAATTAGAAACTCCATATATGTGCCCTTCAAAATCCTATAGCCTGGCTTGCTGATTTGGCCCTTTGGATCCAAATCCATTGTAAAACTTCCTCTTCTTTTGCCTTCCAATAACCCATTTAATATTGGTTACAATCTATCTTTTACTGTACAAAAACTCAGAAAAATGTGTCATGAATTCAACCGAAAACCACATTTTAATATGAATCATAAATTTTCTAAACCTCCTCCCCTCCCCCCCCCATTAAATTATTCTCTGGATAACGAATCAGACATTCTTTTATTAGCATATTTCATTTCCAAGCCTTTCAATACATAGAAATAATATTTTCTAGCAAAAGACACCTCTTAGACAATGAAAAAACATTAAATTGTAGATTTGAAAATTCCTTTTCTACTGAAAGTCCATATATATATTGAGAGGCTAACAGAACAATTGTGCTGCCTCAAGATTCATTAACCGCTGATCTCACGCACAGACAGGCAAGAAAGAAAACAAGGAAGGGAACCTTTCGAATATTTCATTAACTCTGATATTCAATTATTATAACAATGGCACTCAGGAGGGCTTGCACTGAATTTTGTTATAGATGGGGATTTTAAGAAAATGATAACTGACCAATTTGAAGACTCACGAAATTTTTTTTTCGTTTCAATAATAACATGTAATACTCATTCTCCCTTCAGAAACAGGAAAAAAACCTATTTATATTGCATTAAAATTCTTAGAATTTGAAGCAAGGTCACTTAAAAACAAAAATTGAAACTTCCCCTATTTTTACATGAATAATGACAAATATATCTATGATTTCTGGTTTTTTCCATAATGGAACATATACCCAAAAGGACTAATTTATTTTTCTTTCTTTAACCTCACCAGAGGTGAGTGGCTTTGTTCAAATTGTTCAAATTTTTCACATTACTATATTTCTTCTCAAAGTTTTTGAAATTCTCGACTATTATCCTGTAGATTTTGGTAGCTTGCAGCAAGACTTTTCCTTTTAATTTTTAATAGGCACATTTTTACTTTCCATTAACTAGATGTCTACAATATAAACAGGTCCTATGCCGTGTCACTAAAAGCCACTGGTAGAAGTCATCTTTAAATTGCTCTTGCGTAAAGTGATGTTTCCTGCGCTTTACTTCCCATCCTCTTAAGACATCTAGAACTTTAAAGGAAGAAATGGTAAGGCTTAATGCCTTACCATTAAGCTAATTAGAACTGCTAATGACCGTAAATTAGTAATAACAGCTACAATATACACCCAAGGAATGAAATCCTGTATCTCAGCTGATGGAAAGCCACTTATCAGTCAGAGGCATGGCAACTGTTGGAAAAAATATACCCTTTTATTTTCACAAATATGTAACTTAACATCAATAAGGGGTTTCCGAAGCATGTACATGCCTAGTATTCAGTGGCATCCACAACTGTTTGGCACAAGACTTCGAGCAACCTGGTCTAGTAGAAGGTGTCCCCGACCACGGCAAGGGTGTTGGAATGAGATGATCTCTAAGGTCCCTCTCAACCCCCAAAGCATTCTGTGATTCTATGAATACTCTATAGCTTGTTACATTTACATTTCCACAATCATGCTCCACGTTCAATACACATATGAGAAAAGACAGGAGGATGCTGTTGTCCACGTCAATCTTTACTTTTCAAACACCAATCATTTAGCAGTCTCATCTTTGATAAAAAGATCAGATGTCTCAGCCGCAAGTGCTGGTTACTCAACTACACCAAAAGCACATCTCTATTTTGAAAAGCACAGTTCAGGCACACATTTCACTTGCTGAAAGCCAATTTCCCTCAATTTCACTGACTTCAGAAACAGTGGGTGAGCAGAACTGTCCCTAAACCACAAGCAGAGCAAACCAGCCCAACACAATCCTTTTATCTGCAGTTAACAATTATGTCCCATTAATGTCCTCTGAAAAAAAATCCACCCAAATCCCACACTGAAGCTCAGGTATGACAAAATTATGTTCAGCAGAAGTGAGCCCACATTTGAAAAATGTGTCCCTCCTGCACTTAGCCGTAACTTCAGTCCAAGCCGATGCAGTGTGGTCGCACACAGCCACCTGTGAAATTACTGCTAATGTTTAAAAGGTCTTACAACAAACTTTATTCCAAGATTCAGGAATTCTGATAATACTTTTGAAGTCTGTCCAAAAAAACCCATCCCAAACTAAAAAAACCAACCCAAGCGCATGTGAGTTCAGATGCTCAGAAAGCTTTAACCGAAGTCTTGGGCACTCCATTTGTAAAACTAAGATCAGAATACCCAAGTTACCTACCAGGGCAGTCAGAAACTCCTTGGCTAATATTTGTGTAGAGCCAAGTGCCAAAGTTACCCTTTGATGCTGATTTTGTCAAAATTCTTGCTATCCAAGGCCATAGTCCAGTAAGGCTTGAAAATAAACTGCCCACTACCAAACAGGACACGATATGACGGACTGCACTTGAAAAATAGCTTTAAAGAAACTTTGTGAAAATTTGTGTTTGCAGGTAACAGGACCTCTCCATATAGAATGATTGTGCTTATTCCTGTCAAATACAATAGACACAATAGAATTAAACAAATAGGTATAATTTCATCTGATTTTTTCATAGAAAAAAGGACTTTGCTCACATAACGTTGAGAAAGACTATTTTATTATTCCTGTTTTTGTCAACATGGTTACTGGAAAAGATATTTTGTGGAAAAACTAGATATGCATTCAAATTTTTTCTCTTAATAGATAAAACTGATACAAACCTATAAATTCCCTTCGTTTTCAATATAACCATTTCACTTCAGCTAAAAACATGTTTATTAAGGGTTCAGTGATTGAAGATAAACCAATTGTTAACTACTATTGACAAATGATTGCTTGGGGACTCCTGCTCATCTAATAAAGTGAATCTGCTCTCCTCACATTTCTCCTTGCTATCACACCATAAACTAGTTTTATAGCATCTTCTACCCAATGCATCACCAGGCACCGTACATTATAAAACTAATCAGCAGATAAAACACCACTGGATCTTATAACACCGACGTAAAATTCAACATCAAGTAAAGCCTAAATCAAAAAGGTAAATTTTCTGCATCAATTTGCAAGCTAAGAGAAACATGCACTGCTTGTACTTGAGGATGGAAGAGAAGTCCAGTGATATGGAGCAGGGCAATTCAAAGCTTAGATTTGATACAGCTTGCACACAAGCCTTAGAAGTTACTTAGAGAGATTTCAAAGAGCCCAGCTCACACAGAATGAAAACGTCAGATGCCAAGCCCATGTAATGTACATTTGGCTTTTTAAGAACACAGGTTTTAAATGTGCACTAGTGCCTTGGCCAAAAGTAATTACAATTCTTTCAAAACTGATGATTGCTTGCATTATCTCTGTTTTGGAAAGCAATAAGCAGCTGTTTCTCTCACTACAGAAGTGGTAAAATTGTTTTACTGAACCACTGAGAAGGCAGAGAGGTAAAAATGGTGTGGAAAGTAAATTTAACTCAGCTAAAACCTGATGAGAAACAAAATTATTCAACACTTCAGATATCTTGAAAATAACAATCTAATCTAATGTTTTATTTCAGAAATTTTTTATCAGGAACTCCCACCAACAGTACTTCCACCCTCATTTATCAGGATTTATTTATAATTACACAAAGTCAAACCAATCAAAGATATCTGTGAAGTATAGAAAAAAAAAAAACTACCTGTGTACACTTGCAGTTGAAAGAGATTGCAATACTTAGTGTTAATAAAAATCCTCACCTATAGGAACAGCACTTGTGCAGTAATGATTATCAACCAGGTTTTATGTGCAGAATTCAAAACTCATATAAATCAATCTCCAGTGTATTTCAGGGAAGAAGGACCTTTAAAAGCTCATCAACAATGAAATAAAAGTCAGGACTCGTTGAAGTCCAAGATGTGAAACAACACTATTCCACAGTTGGAGAAAAGAAGGGACTTTTAGCTAAAATATCCTTGAAATGTTTAAAAATAAACAGTACAAAAGACACACTTCATGTTGAAAAACAACAGCGTAGCAAGTTCTCCAATGTGGGATGAGGATACAGCACAGGCATCATGACAGGACTTTATATAGTGCAAACACCACTAGGTGGGCTGTATGTGTTAACAAAACCAGCCTGGAGAGTTTCCATATCAATTGTCACATGGAGGTATTTTTAACTTGCAAAATCGAATTAAAAGACTTCTGTTAGAGGAACAAGTAATAAAGGATCAGAGAGGGAAAAGGGGTTTGAGACAGCATCACCAAAGGATGGCCATGCCTGTGATAGAGCCTTTAATAATAAAGCAAGAACTTCTGAGGTCTACATTCAAGTCTAATTTATGGAACCATTGAGAAGGCAGAGAGGTAAAAATAGTTTTGAAAGTAAATTAACTCAGACAAAATCTGATGAGAAACATAATTATTCAATAAATATTTTTCTTTTATAATAAATGTTGAATTTTTCAATAACCCAGTATTTATTATTAAATAAAGTTATTTTATTATTAAAGTAGTATAACTGAATTTACAACTCAACAGTCAACATCTATTCAGTCAAACACTGCAAAATTATAATTTTACACTATACAATTATTTCTTCATAATTTTATAATTATAATATAATTTTACTCTTCTAAATCCAAGTAACAACTTAGGAGGTATCAGATAGTGCCAGTGCATTAAGGGTTTAGTATTGCTGCAGACACTGTAGTGCTTGGCTTTTAACCAAAGCCCAGGTTATGCATCCTCCGACTTGTGAAACAAACCTGAAATGTATTAGACTATCTGATGTATATCACTTGGACTTACAAAGCAGAAAATTTTGCACTCAGAAAAAGAAGCTGGACACACGTTGCAGCTCATAAGCCCTAACCTCGACCTGGAGAACTTGTGTCCTGGCAGAGGCAGAGTTAACACTCTCCCACCTGGGCTAACAGGACATTGCTGCACGGGTGGCTGCAGCAAGGCCAGGTATTGCACCTCTGCATCAACACAACCAAGCACAGACAACAGCCTGCCTTGACTGTGCTTCCCATTCCTCTGGTGGAAAGAGACGATACGGTGACAAACAGGAGTCTGCGAGGAGCAAGGGAGGATGACAACCAAGATTAACGTTTGAGCATTTGATTGGAAGAAGGAGAGACTGACCCTATTCTTGGCAGCTGCTCCATAAGCACACTTTGAAATGAGAAACAAGAAAGTACTAAAAAGCCCCCAAGTTATACCTTGATATGTGATTGATTTAAAATCACATACTTGCAAAATAATCGCCAATCCTGTTATATTTCCTAGATCTATTCCACACCAATCGTGAAGACAACATCATCAAGGGAGTAACCTTGGATGTGGCCAAATGATCTTGCAAGGTACAGCAATGCTATTCCCACCGTTGCTTATGGCCTTGAAAGGTTGAAAATAAATGAAGCAAAAAAATGCTTCAGCGTGCTTGCACGGCTCTGCACCGATCTTAAACCATGGAGGCAGAAGACACAGCAACTGCAGCATCATCTGCAACAAATGCAGTGTACCGGATGCTGGGACAAGTTTCCTCAAAAAGAGCCAAAATAGGACTGTGAATAATTATAGGGGAAGAGTCACTAACAGAGGGAGTATGGCCTGGAAGTTGAACACCAGCAACAAAGAGCTAGATTGCGAGGCTTTGTGCTGAAGAGTGACTGAAAACCCCTGCTTGCTTGGTGGAACATGGTTTGAAAAGCTCTGCCTGAATTGGCCAAAAATTTGCATGATGATCAAAGGTAAAATAACTTGAGTGGAAGAATAGCAGAAACCTGCTTCCATTTTTTTAGGCAGGATGGGAAATGGAGGCACATCACAGGAAAAATGATGGAAAGCAGCCTGGTTGTTGCAAATCAAGGTTGAGACTTTTGTCATTAGATCAAAATTCAGCTGCCCTTAAGTTTCTTACTGATATGCAGCTGTTCGGTCACTGTCACATGAAGGCTTAGGACGTCATTCAATGCACCCACAATGTCTGACGGGCCAGGACAGGGATCATGATCCTTATTTACAGAGGATACAGGGTGCAGAGGCAGCAGAAGCAATGAACTGGAGACCCTGCTTACAGAACTGGAGGACAAAGGGTCCTGAATGTACTTCTGCTTCCTAACTTTCTGTATTATTGACACAAAAATCAACTTAATTGATGCCTAAACAGCACAAATACAGATAGCTGTACATGCACATACACAAGACTGTGAAGAGTCTGAAGCAGCTGCTCGAACATCGGCCACTCCTGCCCCATTCCACTCATCTTGCTGTGTCAGTAGGACATCTCCATTAACAGGCAGAGACAACACATTCAAGAATCCACTGTGCCTTTCATCAAAAAAATAGGCAGGACTTTTAATACCTCAGGGACACCCTCAACCTTTAAGTACTTCTTTGGTAACCCCAAATGAAAATAAGAACCTATTGCTGCCATAGACCTGGTTGTCTTCTACATATTCCACATCCTTTATTCACTAATTAACTAAACACTGAACTTTCATGAAAGCTGGTGTTCAATTGCGCTAGCTTAACTAGAAATAGGTGGTCACCTAGTTCAGCCCTGCTCAATAAACTGAATATCAGCAGGATGAAGGACAGATACATGCAACCACATGGTGAGAATAAACTGGAAGGCGTTAATGACAATATGAGAGGCATGGAAGATGCCAAGAGATGAACGGGCTGTCCTAAACTTGGTGTCCTTGAAAAGCTTTCCATTAGAAGACCTTAAAATAGTTTACAAGTGCAAATAGTAAATCATTACATATCTGAACAGCATAAGTGACTAAACACACTTGCTTCCTGGCTTAATTATGATCTAGTCAGAGAAGTACATTTTTGTGTATCAAAAAAGTCTATAATCAGGAGAATCATTATCTGGAAGTACACTGGGAAATGGGAGGTGGCAGCCAATAGCTACATGCATAATTCAAACTGTGACTTGGTATTACTCACTGGTTCGCATCCTCCTGAGACCAAAACATTAGCTCCAACAGTTATCAAAATGGCAATGCAACAATACAAGTTGATGAACTCACAAAGGAAAATCATCTCACAACTGTGAATAGCCATTTACTAATAATAAAACATAAAGAAATGTAAACTCAGGACAGTGTTAACTCTAAAATTTCTAGGGAACATAGATGTGGGAGACAAAGCATCTCCAACAATTCTGTTTCTCACAGAAGAGGAATTTTCTGACCAAGGTTGTTTCTGATTTCAGTTGCTACCTTGTTCCCGGTATTTGGCACACTTTGAGTAGATGATGAGCAGCAGACACTCAGCCCTAGGTCAGTACTGAAGAACTCACGTTACAAAAGACCCACATTATCTGCAAAACAGTTATTCCTGCCTGCAAACCTGCAATATTTTTGACTGAGTGAAAAATGTCTTTCTAATGTAGATGGATGAGCTCTGACCTATGACTATCAAACATAACATTACTCTGACAGACAACAGAGAGGAAAAAAGTGAAATTAGATTCTGATTTCAGTCACAGGAATAAAACCAGAACAAATTCACTAAGGTACACTCCTTACAGATAGTACTTGGTCCTTTGAGTTCAGAAGTAAAACCTGACAACAGAGTAGCATCTGTCTGAAAATCTCGGTCTTAATCTTTTTTAAATGAGCCAATGCTGACTGAAGCCAAAGAGGACCACGAGCGGTTTGGCAGGGGTTACATCAGCTTTTCTGATGGAATCTGATGGGAATGTTAAGCACCTAATGGAAAGTCCTTTACGTGTGTGCAACAGTCGTATAGAAAGCAACACGCCATCTCTCTCTGTTAACGTTTCATTACTGTTCTTTTTCAGTTAATGGCTTTAAGTTGAAAGAAAGTAGGTTTAGATCAGATATTACGAAAAAATACTTTACTCGGAGAGTGGTGAGGCACTGGAACAAGTTGCTCAGAGAAGCTGTGGATGCCCCATCCTTGGAAGTGTTCAAGGCTCTGAGCAACCTGGTCTGGTGGAAGGTGCTTCCAACTGAAGCAATTCTGTGATTCTATGCTTAGGGAGGCCCTTGGGTTCTCAAAATTACTCAGGAAAATGAGAAAGAATGCTAGAAAGCTGTAAAAAACCAAGTGTACTCCTAGTGAAAGAACAGAAGCAATTTTAAAGCAATCGACAGTGAGCAGTAAGAAAAACCAGAAGTGCTGGAGAGAAATACAAACTAAAGCCTTCAGTGCAACATGAGCTGCCTCTCAGCTGGATTGGCAGACTATATAAAGGAGAGGCATCGGCTTCCAAATTGCAATGCAAATATTTCACCAGGTTCTTTCTCTCAGAAAAGGTAATTATCCTATTGCAAATACTGAAGGAACATGCATTAAAAATTTTTGAACAGTGGTGTTTCAGGAGACATTTCATAGTCTGGAAAATCAGGCAAGGGCACCTTCATTTGAGATCAGAAAAATGTTCACAGGCAAGGAAATTAGGGTGAAAAAAAAAAAAGGCATCTCATATTA